>CM075865.1:7424972-7932472 GCA_038021265.1 Cyprinella venusta
TGGCCGAAATTTTGACCCCCTCCGATCTTCTTGAAACTCTGGATTCTGACAGAGGGCCACGAGACTTCGACCAGCGGCGCAAAAATGGAGGCTCTAGACCCTTCAGAGCAGAGATATCGAAGGTCAAAATTTGGACCTGAAAAAAAAACATAAGGGGTAACACTGTCATTTTTTTTTTGGCCGAAATTTTGACCCCCTCCGATCTTCTTGAAACTCTGGATTCTGACAGAGGGCCACGAGACTTCGACCAGCGCGCAAAAATGGAGGCTCTAGACCCTTCCAGAGCCGAGATATCGAAGGTCAAAATTTGGACCTGAAAAAAAAACATAAGGGGTAACACTGTCATTTTTTTTTTGGCCGAAATTTTGACCCCCTCCGATCTTCTTGAAACTCTGGATTCTGACAGAGGGCCACGAGACTTCGACCAGCGCGCAAAAATGGAGGCTCTAGACCCTTCCAGAGCCGAGATATCGAAGGTCAAAATTTAGACCTGAAAAAAAAACATAAGGGGTAACACTGTCATTTTTTTTTTTGGCCGAAATTTTGACCCCCTCCGATCTTCTTGAAACTCTGGATTCTGACAGAGGGCCACGAGACTTCGACCAGCGCGCAAAAATGGAGGCTCTAGACCCTTCCAGAGCCGAGATATCGAAGGTCAAAATTTGGACCTGAAAAAAAAACATAAGGGGTAACACTGTCATTTTTTTTTTTGGCCGAAATTTTGACCCCCTCCGATCTTCTTGAAACTCTGGATTCTGACAGAGGGCCACGAGACTTCGACCAGCGCGCAAAAATGGAGGCTCTAGACCCTTCCAGAGCCGAGATATCGAAGGTCAAAATTTGGACCTGAAAAAAAAACATAAGGGGTAACACTGTCATTTTTTTTTTGGCCGAAATTTTGACCCCCTCCGATCTTCTTGAAACTCTGGATTCTGACAGAGGGCCACGAGACTTCGACCAGCGCGCAAAAATGGAGGCTCTAGACCCTTCCAGAGCCGAGATATCGAAGGTCAAAATTTGGACCTGAAAAAAAAACATAAGGGGTAACACTGTCATTTTTTTTTTTTGGCCGAAATTTTGACCCCCTCCGATCTTCTTGAAACTCTGGATTCTGACAGAGGGCCACGAGACTTCGACCAGCGCGCAAAAATGGAGGCTCTAGACCCTTCCAGAGCCGAGATATCGAAGGTCAAAATTTGGACCTGAAAAAAAAACATAAGGGGTAACACTGTCATTTTTTTTTTTTGGCCGAAATTTTGACCCCCTCCGATCTTCTTGAAACTCTGGATTCTGACAGAGGGCCACGAGACTTCGACCAGCGCGCAAAAATGGAGGCTCTAGACCCTTCCAGAGCCGAGATATCGAAGGTCAAAATTTGGACCTGAAAAAAAACATAAGGGGTAACACTGTCATTTTTTTTTTTTGGCCGAAATTTTGACCCCCTCCGATCTTCTTGAAACTCTGGATTCTGACAGAGGGCCACGAGACTTCGACCAGCGCGCAAAAATGGAGGCTCTAGACCCTTCCAGAGCCGAGATATCGAAGGTCAAAATTTGGACCTGAAAAAAAAACATAAGGGGTAACACTGTCATTTTTTTTTTTTGGCCGAAATTTTGACCCCCTCCGATCTTCTTGAAACTCTGGATTCTGACAGAGGGCCACGAGACTTCGACCAGCGCGCAAAAATGGAGGCTCTAGACCCTTCCAGAGCCGAGATATCGAAGGTCAAAATTTGGACCTGAAAAAAAAACATAAGGGGTAACACTGTCATTTTTTTTTTGGCCGAAATTTTGACCCCCTCCGATCTTCTTGAAACTCTGGATTCTGACAGAGGGCCACGAGACTTCGACCAGCGCGCAAAAATGGAGGCTCTAGACCCTTCCAGAGCCGAGATATCGAAGGTCAAAATTTGGACCTGAAAAAAAAACATAAGGGGTAACACTGTCATTTTTTTTTTTGGCCGAAATTTTGACCCCCTCCGATCTTCTTGAAACTCTGGATTCTGACAGAGGGCCACGAGACTTCGACCAGCGCGCAAAAATGGAGGCTCTAGACCCTTCCAGAGCCGAGATATCGAAGGTCAAAATTTGGACCTGAAAAAAAAACATAAGGGGTAACACTGTCATTTTTTTTTTTGGCCGAAATTTTGACCCCCTCCGATCTTCTTGAAACTCTGGATTCTGACAGAGGGCCACGAGACTTCGACCAGCGCGCAAAAATGGAGGCTCTAGACCCTTCCAGAGCCGAGATATCGAAGGTCAAAATTTGGACCTGAAAAAAAAACATAAGGGGTAACACTGTCATTTTTTTTTTTGGCCGAAATTTTGACCCCCTCCGATCTTCTTGAAACTCTGGATTCTGACAGAGGGCCACGAGACTTCGACCAGCGCGCAAAAATGGAGGCTCTAGACCCTTCCAGAGCCGAGATATCGAAGGTCAAAATTTGGACCTGAAAAAAAAACATAAGGGGTAACACTGTCATTTTTTTTTTTGGCCGAAATTTTGACCCCCTCCGATCTTCTTGAAACTCTGGATTCTGACAGAGGGCCACGAGACTTCGACCAGCGCGCAAAAATGGAGGCTCTAGACCCTTCCAGAGCCGAGATATCGAAGGTCAAAATTTGGACCTGAAAAAAAAACATAAGGGGTAACACTGTCATTTTTTTTTTTGGCCGAAATTTTGACCCCCTCCGATCTTCTTGAAACTCTGGATTCTGACAGAGGGCCACGAGACTTCGACCAGCGCGCAAAAATGGAGGCTCTAGACCCTTCCAGAGCCGAGATATCGAAGGTCAAAATTTGGACCTGAAAAAAAAACATAAGGGGTAACACTGTCATTTTTTTTTTTTGGCCGAAATTTTGACCCCCTCCGATCTTCTTGAAACTCTGGATTCTGACAGAGGGCCACGAGACTTCGACCAGCGCGCAAAAATGGAGGCTCTAGACCCTTCCAGAGCCGAGATATCGAAGGTCAAAATTTGGACCTGAAAAAAAAACATAAGGGGTAACACTGTCATTTTTTTTTTTGGCCGAAATTTTGACCCCCTCCGATCTTCTTGAAACTCTGGATTCTGACAGAGGGCCACGAGACTTCGACCAGCGCGCAAAAATGGAGGCTCTAGACCCTTCCAGAGCCGAGATATCGAAGGTCAAAATTTGGACCTGAAAAAAAAACATAAGGGGTAACACTGTCATTTTTTTTTTTTGGCCGAAATTTTGACCCCCTCCGATCTTCTTGAAACTCTGGATTCTGACAGAGGGCCACGAGACTTCGACCAGCGCGCAAAAATGGAGGCTCTAGACCCTTCCAGAGCCGAGATATCGAAGGTCAAAATTTGGACCTGAAAAAAAAACATAAGGGGTAACACTGTCATTTTTTTTTTTGGCCGAAATTTTGACCCCCTCCGATCTTCTTGAAACTCTGGATTCTGACAGAGGGCCACGAGACTTCGACCAGCGCGCAAAAATGGAGGCTCTAGACCCTTCCAGAGCCGAGATATCGAAGGTCAAAATTTGGACCTGAAAAAAAACATAAGGGGTAACACTGTCATTTTTTTTTTTGGCCGAAATTTTGACCCCCTCCGATCTTCTTGAAACTCTGGATTCTGACAGAGGGCCACGAGACTTCGACCAGCGCGCAAAAATGGAGGCTCTAGACCCTTCCAGAGCCGAGATATCGAAGGTCAAAATTTGGACCTGAAAAAAAAACATAAGGGGTAACACTGTCATTTTTTTTTTTTGGCCGAAATTTTGACCCCCTCCGATCTTCTTGAAACTCTGGATTCTGACAGAGGGCCACGAGACTTCGACCAGCGCGCAAAAATGGAGGCTCTAGACCCTTCCAGAGCCGAGATATCGAAGGTCAAAATTTGGACCTGAAAAAAAAACATAAGGGGTAACACTGTCATTTTTTTTTTTTGGCCGAAATTTTGACCCCCTCCGATCTTCTTGAAACTCTGGATTCTGACAGAGGGCCACGAGACTTCGACCAGCGCGCAAAAATGGAGGCTCTAGACCCTTCCAGAGCCGAGATATCGAAGGTCAAAATTTGGACCTGAAAAAAAAACATAAGGGGTAACACTGTCATTTTTTTTTTTGGCCGAAATTTTGACCCCCTCCGATCTTCTTGAAACTCTGGATTCTGACAGAGGGCCACGAGACTTCGACCAGCGCGCAAAAATGGAGGCTCTAGACCCTTCCAGAGCCGAGATATCGAAGGTCAAAATTTGGACCTGAAAAAAAAACATAAGGGGTAACACTGTCATTTTTTTTTTTTGGCCGAAATTTTGACCCCCTCCGATCTTCTTGAAACTCTGGATTCTGACAGAGGGCCACGAGACTTCGACCAGCGCGCAAAAATGGAGGCTCTAGACCCTTCCAGAGCCGAGATATCGAAGGTCAAAATTTGGACCTGAAAAAAAAAACATAAGGGGTAACACTGTCATTTTTTTTTTTTGGCCGAAATTTTGACCCCCTCCGATCTTCTTGAAACTCTGGATTCTGACAGAGGGCCACGAGACTTCGACCAGCGCGCAAAAATGGAGGCTCTAGACCCTTCCAGAGCCGAGATATCGAAGGTCAAAATTTGGACCTGAAAAAAAAACATAAGGGGTAACACTGTCATTTTTTTTTTTTGGCCGAAATTTTGACCCCCTCCGATCTTCTTGAAACTCTGGATTCTGACAGAGGGCCACGAGACTTCGACCAGCGCGCAAAAATGGAGGCTCTAGACCCTTCCAGAGCCGAGATATCGAAGGTCAAAATTTGGACCTGAAAAAAAAACATAAGGGGTAACACTGTCATTTTTTTTTTTGGCCGAAATTTTGACCCCCTCCGATCTTCTTGAAACTCTGGATTCTGACAGAGGGCCACGAGACTTCGACCAGCGCGCAAAAATGGAGGCTCTAGACCCTTCCAGAGCCGAGATATCGAAGGTCAAAATTTGGACCTGAAAAAAAAACATAAGGGGTAACACTGTCATTTTTTTTTTTTGGCCGAAATTTTGACCCCCTCCGATCTTCTTGAAACTCTGGATTCTGACAGAGGGCCACGAGACTTCGACCAGCGCGCAAAAATGGAGGCTCTAGACCCTTCCAGAGCCGAGATATCGAAGGTCAAAATTTGGACCTGAAAAAAAAACATAAGGGGTAACACTGTCATTTTTTTTTTTTGGCCGAAATTTTGACCCCCTCCGATCTTCTTGAAACTCTGGATTCTGACAGAGGGCCACGAGACTTCGACCAGCGCGCAAAAATGGAGGCTCTAGACCCTTCCAGAGCCGAGATATCGAAGGTCAAAATTTGGACCTGAAAAAAAAACATAAGGGGTAACACTGTCATTTTTTTTTTTTGGCCGAAATTTTGACCCCCTCCGATCTTCTTGAAACTCTGGATTCTGACAGAGGGCCACGAGACTTCGACCAGCGCGCAAAAATGGAGGCTCTAGACCCTTCCAGAGCCGAGATATCGAAGGTCAAAATTTGGACCTGAAAAAAAAACATAAGGGGTAACACTGTCATTTTTTTTTTTGGCCGAAATTTTGACCCCCTCCGATCTTCTTGAAACTCTGGATTCTGACAGAGGGCCACGAGACTTCGACCAGCGCGCAAAAATGGAGGCTCTAGACCCTTCCAGAGCCGAGATATCGAAGGTCAAAATTTGGACCTGAAAAAAAAACATAAGGGGTAACACTGTCATTTTTTTTTTTTGGCCGAAATTTTGACCCCCTCCGATCTTCTTGAAACTCTGGATTCTGACAGAGGGCCACGAGACTTCGACCAGCGCGCAAAAATGGAGGCTCTAGACCCTTCCAGAGCCGAGATATCGAAGGTCAAAATTTGGACCTGAAAAAAAACATAAGGGGTAACACTGTCATTTTTTTTTATGGCCGAAATTTTGACCCCCTCCGATCTTCTTGAAACTCTGGATTCTGACAGAGGGCCACGAGACTTCGACCAGCGCGCAAAAATGGAGGCTCTAGACCCTTCCAGAGCCGAGATATCGAAGGTCAAAATTTGGACCTGAAAAAAAAACATAAGGGGTAACACTGTCATTTTTTTTTTTTGGCCGAAATTTTGACCCCCTCCGATCTTCTTGAAACTCTGGATTCTGACAGAGGGCCACGAGACTTCGACCAGCGCGCAAAAATGGAGGCTCTAGACCCTTCCAGAGCAGAGATATCGAAGGTCAAAATTTGGACCTGAAAAAAAAACATAAGGGGTAACACTGTCATTTTTTTTTTTGGCCGAAATTTTGACCCCCTCCGATCTTCTTGAAACTCTGGATTCTGACAGAGGGCCACGAGACTTCGACCAGCGCGCAAAAATGGAGGCTCTAGACCCTTCCAGAGCCGAGATATCGAAGGTCAAAATTTGGACCTGAAAAAAAAAACATAAGGGGTAACACTGTCATTTTTTTTTTTTGGCCGAAATTTTGACCCCCTCCGATCTTCTTGAAACTCTGGATTCTGACAGAGGGCCACGAGACTTCGACCAGCGCGCAAAAATGGAGGCTCTAGACCCTTCCAGAGCCGAGATATCGAAGGTCAAAATTTAGACCTGAAAAAAAAACATAAGGGGTAACACTGTCATTTTTTTTTTTTTGGCCGAAATTTTGACCCCCTCCGATCTTCTTGAAACTCTGGATTCTGACAGAGGGCCACGAGACTTCGACCAGCGCGCAAAAATGGAGGCTCTAGACCCTTCCAGAGCCGAGATATCGAAGGTCAAAATTTGGACCTGAAAAAAAAACATAAGGGGTAACACTGTCATTTTTTTTTTTTGGCCGAAATTTTGACCCCCTCCGATCTTCTTGAAACTCTGGATTCTGACAGAGGGCCACGAGACTTCGACCAGCGCGCAAAAATGGAGGCTCTAGACCCTTCCAGAGCCGAGATATCGAAGGTCAAAATTTGGACCTGAAAAAAAAACATAAGGGGTAACACTGTCATTTTTTTTTTTTGGCCGAAATTTTGACCCCCTCCGATCTTCTTGAAACTCTGGATTCTGACAGAGGGCCACGAGACTTCGACCAGCGCGCAAAAATGGAGGCTCTAGACCCTTCCAGAGCCGAGATATCGAAGGTCAAAATTTGGACCTGAAAAAAAAACATAAGGGGTAACACTGTCATTTTTTTTTTTTTGGCCGAAATTTTGACCCCCTCCGATCTTCTTGAAACTCTGGATTCTGACAGAGGGCCACGAGACTTCGACCAGCGCGCAAAAATGGAGGCTCTAGACCCTTCCAGAGCCGAGATATCGAAGGTCAAAATTTGGACCTGAAAAAAAAACATAAGGGGTAACACTGTCATTTTTTTTTTTTGGCCGAAATTTTGACCCCCTCCGATCTTCTTGAAACTCTGGATTCTGACAGAGGGCCACGAGACTTCGACCAGCGCGCAAAAATGGAGGCTCTAGACCCTTCCAGAGCCGAGATATCGAAGGTCAAAATTTGGACCTGAAAAAAAACATAAGGGGTAACACTGTCATTTTTTTTTTTTGGCCGAAATTTTGACCCCCTCCGATCTTCTTGAATCTCTGGATTCTGACAGAGGGCCACGAGACTTCGACCAGCGCGCAAAAATGGAGGCTCTAGACCCTTCCAGAGCCGAGATATCGAAGGTCAAAATTTGGACCTGAAAAAAAAACATAAGGGGTAACACTGTCATTTTTTTTTTTTGGCCGAAATTTTGACCCCCTCCGATCTTCTTGAAACTCTGGATTCTGACAGAGGGCCACGAGACTTCGACCAGCGCGCAAAAATGGAGGCTCTAGACCCTTCCAGAGCCGAGATATCGAAGGTCAAAATTTGGACCTGAAAAAAAAACATAAGGGGTAACACTGTCATTTTTTTTTTTTGGCCGAAATTTTGACCCCCTCCGATCTTCTTGAAACTCTGGATTCTGACAGAGGGCCACGAGACTTCGACCAGCGCGCAAAAATGGAGGCTCTAGACCCTTCCAGAGCCGAGATATCGAAGGTCAAAATTTGGACCTGAAAAAAAAACATAAGGGGTAACACTGTCATTTTTTTTTTTGGCCGAAATTTTGACCCCCTCCGATCTTCTTGAAACTCTGGATTCTGACAGAGGGCCACGAGACTTCGACCAGCGCGCAAAAATGGAGGCTCTAGACCCTTCCAGAGCCGAGATATCGAAGGTCAAAATTTGGACCTGAAAAAAAACATAAGGGGTAACACTGTCATTTTTTTTTATGGCCGAAATTTTGACCCCCTCCGATCTTCTTGAAACTCTGGATTCTGACAGAGGGCCACGAGACTTCGACCAGCGCGCAAAAATGGAGGCTCTAGACCCTTCCAGAGCCGAGATATCGAAGGTCAAAATTTGGACCTGAAAAAAAAACATAAGGGGTAACACTGTCATTTTTTTTTTTTTGGCCGAAATTTTGACCCCCTCCGATCTTCTTGAAACTCTGGATTCTGACAGAGGGCCACGAGACTTCGACCAGCGCGCAAAAATGGAGGCTCTAGACCCTTCCAGAGCAGAGATATCGAAGGTCAAAATTTGGACCTGAAAAAAAAACATAAGGGGTAACACTGTCATTTTTTTTTTTGGCCGAAATTTTGACCCCCTCCGATCTTCTTGAAACTCTGGATTCTGACAGAGGGCCACGAGACTTCGACCAGCGCGCAAAAATGGAGGCTCTAGACCCTTCCAGAGCCGAGATATCGAAGGTCAAAATTTGGACCTGAAAAAAAAAACATAAGGGGTAACACTGTCATTTTTTTTTTTTGGCCGAAATTTTGACCCCCTCCGATCTTCTTGAAACTCTGGATTCTGACAGAGGGCCACGAGACTTCGACCAGCGCGCAAAAATGGAGGCTCTAGACCCTTCCAGAGCCGAGATATCGAAGGTCAAAATTTAGACCTGAAAAAAAAACATAAGGGGTAACACTGTCATTTTTTTTTTTTGGCCGAAATTTTGACCCCCTCCGATCTTCTTGAAACTCTGGATTCTGACAGAGGGCCACGAGACTTCGACCAGCGCGCAAAAATGGAGGCTCTAGACCCTTCCAGAGCCGAGATATCGAAGGTCAAAATTTGGACCTGAAAAAAAAACATAAGGGGTAACACTGTCATTTTTTTTTTTTGGCCGAAATTTTGACCCCCTCCGATCTTCTTGAAACTCTGGATTCTGACAGAGGGCCACGAGACTTCGACCAGCGCGCAAAAATGGAGGCTCTAGACCCTTCCAGAGCCGAGATATCGAAGGTCAAAATTTGGACCTGAAAAAAAAACATAAGGGGTAACACTGTCATTTTTTTTTTTTGGCCGAAATTTTGACCCCCTCCGATCTTCTTGAAACTCTGGATTCTGACAGAGGGCCACGAGACTTCGACCAGCGCGCAAAAATGGAGGCTCTAGACCCTTCCAGAGCCGAGATATCGAAGGTCAAAATTTGGACCTGAAAAAAAAACATAAGGGGTAACACTGTCATTTTTTTTTTTTTTGGCCGAAATTTTGACCCCCTCCGATCTTCTTGAAACTCTGGATTCTGACAGAGGGCCACGAGACTTCGACCAGCGCGCAAAAATGGAGGCTCTAGACCCTTCCAGAGCCGAGATATCGAAGGTCAAAATTTGGACCTGAAAAAAAAACATAAGGGGTAACACTGTCATTTTTTTTTTTTGGCCGAAATTTTGACCCCCTCCGATCTTCTTGAAACTCTGGATTCTGACAGAGGGCCACGAGACTTCGACCAGCGCGCAAAAATGGAGGCTCTAGACCCTTCCAGAGCCGAGATATCGAAGGTCAAAATTTGGACCTGAAAAAAAACATAAGGGGTAACACTGTCATTTTTTTTTTTTGGCCGAAATTTTGACCCCCTCCGATCTTCTTGAATCTCTGGATTCTGACAGAGGGCCACGAGACTTCGACCAGCGCGCAAAAATGGAGGCTCTAGACCCTTCCAGAGCCGAGATATCGAAGGTCAAAATTTGGACCTGAAAAAAAAACATAAGGGGTAACACTGTCATTTTTTTTTTTTGGCCGAAATTTTGACCCCCTCCGATCTTCTTGAAACTCTGGATTCTGACAGAGGGCCACGAGACTTCGACCAGCGCGCAAAAATGGAGGCTCTAGACCCTTCCAGAGCCGAGATATCGAAGGTCAAAATTTGGACCTGAAAAAAAAACATAAGGGGTAACACTGTCATTTTTTTTTTTTGGCCGAAATTTTGACCCCCTCCGATCTTCTTGAAACTCTGGATTCTGACAGAGGGCCACGAGACTTCGACCAGCGCGCAAAAATGGAGGCTCTAGACCCTTCCAGAGCCGAGATATCGAAGGTCAAAATTTGGACCTGAAAAAAAAACATAAGGGGTAACACTGTCATTTTTTTTTTTGGCCGAAATTTTGACCCCCTCCGATCTTCTTGAAACTCTGGATTCTGACAGAGGGCCACGAGACTTCGACCAGCGCGCAAAAATGGAGGCTCTAGACCCTTCCAGAGCCGAGATATCGAAGGTCTTTCGATTTTTTGTTTTTTTGGCGAAAAATTAAGTTTCCCCAATCTTCTCAAAACTCTGGATTCTGATAGAAGACCATGAGACTTAGACCTGAATGCAAAAATGGAGGCTCTAGACCCTACCAGAGCTGAGATATCGAAACTCAAAATTTCGACCAGAAAAAAAAAAAATGACAGTGTTAGAGGCTCTAGACCCTACCAGAGCTGAGATATCGAAACTCAAAATTTCGACCAGAAAAAAAAAAAATGACAGTGTTACCCCTTGAGTTTTTTATTTTTTTTTTTTTGGGCGAATTTTTTTTTTTTTTTTTTTTTTATAAAGCATTATCTGAGCTTTGGCTTTTAGGATTAACTTTGTTTCTCTCTAACGTCCGGGTATTTTCAGCATCAGTATGATTTTTTTTTTTTTTTTATGCATGTTGAAGCAATTCTTGATTTATGGTTATTATTTACTGAGGGACGTGCATCCATTTTGATCAGTATGTCCAGCTAATCAACATTTTAAATTCAATATAGCCTATAAATCAATAGTCAATCAATGTCAAATTGCCAACATTGCATTCTGCATAAATAGTGCAGTTGTTTAGAGTTTTTAACTACACTGAGACTAGATAATCAGTGTCTTTATAATGTGTACTTTGATTGGGAGTGCCATCCCAGATAGCACAAGGCTGTCTGATCTCCTATCTGGAAGACGTATTTTAAAGAGTGTTTGCTCATCTGCAAGACGTCTATAGGACGTTTCCTGCAGATGTCAAATAGACGTTTAGAAAATGTCTCTAAGATGTAATGATTTAGAATGCACGTTAAACTGACATCTCATAAACGTCTATTAGACATCTGCAGGAAACGTCGACGTCTTGCAGATGAGCAAACACTCTTTAAAATACGTCTTCCAGATGTAAATAGGAGATCAGACAGCCTTGTGCTTTCTGGGATCATTCACGTGCATGTATTGTAAAGTATGTCTAGTCTCCACATATTTTTGCTTGAAAAATGCGAGTTTCATTTTGTGACACGCGCGTTTGAACGCACGACGCGCGACGCGGTTATGTTTTCCGAGCTGCAGTAAACAAACACCGTTGTCGTTTATCAAAAACAAACGTAGGCTAATAAATTTGTATTTTGCTCTCTTGTCAGGCACAAAGTGATGCAAGAGATGCACTGCCTGCTAGGTTAGCAAGACAGAAAAACATTAAAATTTGCTGAAATCAAACTTAGAGAGGAGAGAACACAAGTTTACCTGATGTTGTTCCCGCAATTCACTCTCATGTTTTTCTTTTCTTCTTCTTCCTCTTTTCGCGACTAGAAGGATAGTTTCGCTTCATTTTGTCATGGACGTTGTACACATTAATTGGCGCGGTACACACGAGATGGAGGCGGCGCCTTAAGTCATTAAGCAACAGCTGTTGATAGAACGGCGACGGCAGCCGAAAATAAACAGTTAACTGCCATAGCTAAAGAGCGCAAAAATCACTAAGCAACAGTAAAGAGCACGGCATAGAGAATAATTTAGTCATCAGACAAAATACAAAAAGAAAGTGATTTTAAAAAGAAAGATAAGGGTTGATTTTAGCACTTAATGATATACAGAAACGATTTCAATGCCACAAAACCTAAAACATAACATTAACGTTAACTGTCTTAATCTGTCACGTAGTAACGACTACGGCAAATCAGCTGTTCTCCCGTAGTAGACGGTTACAGTAGAACGTCAAGAAGTTGCAGTTAATGTCGCGCAATAGAACGCCAGTTGCCGTTGCCGTTCCACCAGAGGCTGTTGCTTAAAGTTCCCTGCGCGAACTTGTCTATGGTCGCGTGCAGCGCTGCAGCCATGTAAACAGTTTGACCACTTTCACTTTCGGTGCCCGAATGGAATTGAATGAGGCTTTGAGACTTTTTTATTTTTTATCTAGGCCGCAGAAGATGCCGCATTCTATATGAAATTCTGAATCCACTGTAGGATTTTTTTTTTCCTCGGAAGGGCAACCTGAGTCGAGAAGGGCATATGGGCAGTTGCCCGGGCAACCTGAGCAACCCCCCTGTGCACGTCCCTGAAGACATTTTAAACAATGTCAACTTTGCATTAAAAGTGTCATAATTTACCGAATGACACTTTATAACAACAGTCATAAACATTCATAAAGACTCCTTCATGTTCATGACAGGTGTTTTGTCATGTTTATGACAGTGTCATGTCAGTCTTATGCACACCCCTTCAAATAAAGTGTTACCCAAAAAGGGAGGCTCTAGACCCTTCCAGAGCTGAGATATCGAAACTCAAAATTTCGACCAGAAAAAAAAACCGAAAGGGGTAACACTGTTTTTTTTTTTTAGGTCGAAATTTTGAGTTTCTCTGATCTTCTTGAAACTCTGGATTCTGATAGAGGGCCATGAGACTTAGACCTGAATGCAAAAATAGAGGCTCTAGACCCTTCCAGAGCTGAGATATGGAAACTCAAAATTTCGACCAGAAAAAAAAAAAAAAACGACAGTGGTACCCCTTTCGTTTTTTTTTTTTTGTTTTTTTTTTTTTTCGGGCAAGAAATTAAGTTTCTCCAATCCTCTCAAAACTCTGGATTCTGATAGAGGGCCATGAGACGTAGAACTGAGTGCAAAAATGGAGGCTCTAGACCCTTCCACAGCTGAAATATCGAGACTCAAGATTTCGACCCAAAAAAAAAAAACCCAACAGTGGTACCCCTTTCATGTTTTTTTCGGGCGAGAAATTAAGTTTCTCCAATCATCTCAAAACTATGGATTCTGACAGAGGGCCATGAGACTTAGACCTGAGTGCAAAAATGGAGGCTCTAGACCCTTCCAGAGCGGAGATATTGAGATCCAACGCACCATTAATGCCATTATAAATATCTCAACATCTCAGTTTGGAAGGGTCTAGAGCCTCCATTTTTGCACTCAGGTCTAAGTCTCATGGCCCTCTATCAGAATCCAGAGTTTCAAGAAGATCAGATAAACTAAAAATTTCGACCCGAAAAAAAAAAAAAAAAAAACGACAGTGGTACCCCTTTCGTGTTTTTTTTTTTTTTTTTGGACGAGAAATTAAATTTCTCCAATCTTCTCAAAACTCTGGATTCTGATAGAGGGCCATGAGACTTAGACCTGAGTGCAAAAATGGAGGCTCTAGACCCTTCCAGAGCTGAGAGAGAGCTGTGCCATTATAAATGTCTGAATATCTCAGCTCTGGAAGGCTGAGATTTTTTTTTTCGGGTCGAAAAAACAAGTTTCTCCAATCTTCTTGAAACTCTGCATTCTGATAGGTAATGTAAATACACCTTGAAAATGTTGCTTGCTTGCTTCTGTGTTTGGAGTGAAGCTGCCATGTTTCTCTTCAATGTAGTGTTTATATATATATATATATATATATATATTTCATATTTATATATATTTTTTTCAATGTAGTGTTTTTATATATATATAATTACTACATGCAGAGCTTTACTGGCATTTGATTGGATGACTACGTGAAATGCTCCAGAAGTTAAAAAAAGGGGGCTGACATGTGATGTCCATTGTAATGGACACAGGGTCTGAATGGGTTAAAGTAGTAGTTTACTTTTCAAAAAACTTTTGCTGATAATTTACTCACCTCCATGTCATCCAAGATGTCCATGTCTTTTTTTCTTCAGTCGAAAAGAAATGAAGGTTTTTGATGAAAACATTCCAGGATTTTTCTCCATATAATGGACTTCAGTGGGAACCAAATGGTTCAAGGGTTGTTGACTTGAGGGTTATGACACTGTAGTGACGCCATGCCAGGTTTTGCCTTGTCATAGACATAGGGTTTCCCAATTGGGATTGTATATATTTGTCAATATATTTACAGAATTTGTATCAATATTCTGGATTCTAATATTTTATAACCAATATTCTAAAGATAATTCTTAATATTTTCAAATGGATTTGACTGTCTGAAATGTTTGGTAATCCCAGCTCTAAATTTTGCCTAAAAAGTATTTATGTAAGATTATGTAAAAATATTGTTTTTTGTGACCAATTATACAGTATCATGATGTCAAATATCTATTTTTCTGATTCTACTTCTATGCTTAACCAAAAACCCTTTACATAAACTAAAGACATGGTGGTTATATGGTTAATCACTTTCATAATTCAGAATGCTCAATGGGTTTTAATGTCTGAATGTGTAATTGTTGAATTGTACCTGCAACTTTTGTGTAAAAGTACAAATTGACGTTGCTTTGTAATTTTGGCTTCTGTAATGAATAAAATCATTTAATCTCTGTAGATGAAGGAGACGTGTTTGTTTGGGGTTTTGGAATTCTGGGAAAAGGCCCAAAACTTTCAGAGTCCGCTGTCCCAGAAAGAGTGCCAGCCACATTTTTTGGGAGGTCAGAGTTCAACCCCAGTGTGAAGGTCTCGTCCATCCGCTGTGGACTCAATCACTTTGCAGCAGTCACAGGTAAAAACTTCAAGCTGAATTTTATCTTTGCTTGCACGTAAATTCACTCAAGATGTAACGTGTAGCTATGAGATTTTAGACATTTTTAATATAATTCCATTCAGGATACTAACACACATTCTCTTGAAAACACCTGCTAATAGTGTTTGCATAATAAATCCAGCCTGTTTCCTGGCCAGCATCCATGTAAATAGAGGGCTTAAGTTATTTACATGAATATTGTTTTCAGATCGAGGTGAGATGTTTGTTTGGGGTAAGAATGTGAGAGGCTGTCTCGGCATTGGGAAACATGATGACCAGTATTTTCCATGGAGGGTAAGAAACCAACAATGCAGCATTTTTTTCTTTTAACATGGAAAAGTGTGGATTTGGTTTTGCAAACTAGGGCTTCCAATCATTTTTTCTACCAAATAATTGAGACGCTGATTAATTATCCAAATGAATCACAGATAACACAAATGTTTTCTGAGAAAAGCCCCCAAATGATAACAACATGCTGCATTATTGTGGCAGGTGGAAACATTAAAGGGGTAGTTCATTTTGAAATTAATTTTTGGTGTTTTAGCTTACCTCAAGGGTATCTAAGATGTAGGTGTCTGTTTCCACGGTATTTTTAATTTTGATATTTTTAGGTCAAACCGTTCTGTCAGTCATATAATGGAGGTCTATGGTCACCACCTCTATGAGCATGCACAGAGAAGTCCAAATTAAACATGATTTAATGACTCGTAAATGTAAGTACACATTGATGGCCTAAGACACAAAACGAGTGGTTTGTGTGAGAAAACGAACAGTATTCATATCGTTTTTACCTCTTGTAACCACAGCCACGTCCAAGTGATCTGAAGGCACGGGTGCTTCTATCTGCGCATGTGCCGGAAAGCACCAGAAGTGATCTCTTGCGCGGTTGCGTAAACAAATCAACGTTGTCTGTTGATCGAAATCGTCTTCTGTTGCAATTTTCTGTATATCTAAATATGTTTAGATCTTCACAGTAAAAATAACACTTCTGAAATCTAGATAGAAGATAGAAGCACCCACACCCTCAGATCACTTGGACGTGGCTGTGGTTACAAGAGGTAAAAAACGATATAAATACTGTTCGTTTTCTCACACAAACCGCTCGTTTCGTGTCTTAGGCCATCAATGTGTACTTACATTTACGAGTCATTAAATCATGTTTAATTTGGACTTCTCTGTGCATGCTCATAGAGGTGGTGACCATAGACCTCCATTATATGACTGACAGACAAGAACGGTTTGACCTAAAAATATCAAAATTGAAACTACTCTGGAAACAAAGACACCTACATCTTGGATGCCCTTGAGGTAAGCTAAAACATACCAAAAATTAATTTTAAAGTGAAGTATCCCTTTAAATAGACACAAATATCCTACTTTTAATGAATTGTTATAAATGAATGATAAAATGACAACACTATACCCAGTAGCTGTTCTTTATCCTAATGTTTGTCTTTTGTTTTAGGTGATGGTGCCAGGCCACGTGAAGGATGTTGCCTGTGGTGTTGACCACATGGTGGCGCTGGTCAAATCCATCCTATGAGACTGTCTTTGTAGATCCAGGCTATCTTCTCTTCCACATCTCAGTGACTTCAGCGAACATCAGCACGCAATGTTTTCATAATTTCTGCATAAACTTTGGACTTGTTATGGGCCCTCACTGAAGTGTCTTCATCATGTCACACTGCACCAAGCCAAGGGTGTGTTTAAGGTAACATAGAAACAAGACACCTCCTCTGCTGTTTACAGTGTGGACTTCAAAAATAGACGTGAGTCTGACACCTAAATAACGCAAGAGCGATTAAGTCTTATGTTGGCTACTTGGTATTTACCTGAGGTCGACACGGTTCAAACTAAAGCCATATTATCAGTGCTGTTTCTGTTGTTTTTCTTGTAAAAAAAAACATGTTTTTAAAACTAAGGAACTAGTCTGAAAACTAGGGAAGGCTACACAAACGATATGAAATAATAAATAAGAAATAAAAGTTATAATGACTCTGCGTTTCCTTGGACCAGTTTGGTTTTGTTTTTCCTTCTTTTTTTTTCTTTTATTTTTTTTTTACCAATTTTCAACTTTTGTCTTTCCGTTATATACAGCTGTGAGTGCAATTTTTAATTATGTGATTCATCAGCTTAATTACTTAAATAGCATCACATTTGTCCATTTAGTGTTGAAACTGTTAAAATTGTGTGAAATAAATGCTTACTTATTTGTAGGCCTACTTATTTGTAATCTTTTTGTACAAAGCAAAATTGAATTATTCTAAATAAATTGAAACATTGAAATAATTATATCTTAATTAAATAATGAATTAATTGTGCCATGCTGCTGTGACCTCATCCTTGCAGGCTCACGATTGGCTGATTCAGAGGTTCAGGGTGGACATTTTGGGTTCACATCATTGTAGTCCTTAGTTCATAGCACTTAAGTCCTACTTCAGTCAGCACTTAAGAATCAGTCTTATACTTTACTGAAAGTTGCTGTTAGCTGGTTTATAAAAGTCTCCTACTCTTAGAAAAAAGGGTTCTATATATCTTTCCCTTGGAATTATCCACAAGTTTCCTACGCCCCATGAGGCCCTGCGTCAAAAGTGGGCGCGACTTCCGGTTCGAAGTAAACAAAGCGCGACTTGACATGCTTGACACTCGTTCATTCAACAGTTGACATTCAATCAAGTTATAGCGATCCAAACTAGCTAACGATGTGGGAGCAGAACCTCAACGAAATTAAAAAGGGTGAAATAACAGTACCTTTACCAATTTAGTTAATTGGGAGTATTATAATAACATTATTAATAATCAATACTCATCAAGGCATGGTGACAGACAGTTGTGCGAGCTGACAAACAATTAAAAATATAAAATACACATTTAGTCATTGTGCTTTGGAGTTTATTCCAAATTATAAATGAATGTGCTATTGAATACATTAACTGGCACATTGGTATTCTGTCAACTCAGGCTTTGATCCTGAGTTTAGGTGTAACATAAGTAGCGAACAGCCAATCACATGCTGATAGAATTTATAGAATATTAAGAATTTAATAAAATGTACACAGGAAGATTCGTCGTCTTTTGGGAGGTGATGGAAACTACAGTCGTTGGCAGGATCACTCTGATTTCGTTTTCAGCTTATGTTCAAAACACTCACGTTTAAGCCACTGAATTAGTTTAGTCCGGTGTTCTGTCGATTTTTACTTCCTTGTCGAAAAATGCTACCGTAGCGCGAATTGATGACAGAATGCCGATTAAAGTCGTATGAAATACAATTATAATACAATTCGAAGTTATGAGAAGCTACTGTATACTGTAGACGACTATTTTTACTTTTAAAACGGTGTGAAAAGTAAAAATCCTAAAATATTCATCGTTGACTTGTCAAAGCACACCTTTCCTCATAGTAACTGAAAATTTCAGTTATTCCTTTTCAGCTGGCTGATCGTACAAATATTCATATAGTAGTAAGCATTTTTAAAGGGAAATTATATCCTATTATAACGGGAAAATGTACCAAGTTTCAGTTATTCCTTTTCAGCTGGCTGACTGTACAAATATTCATATGGTAGTCAGCATTTTTAAAGGGAAATTATATATTATAACGGGAAAATGTACCTTTTGTAAAAAAAGAAAAAAATATATCTGACGCTGCACATGCACATAACCGCTAAGTAGCAAATCTCGATGGGTAGCATGAATTGTCAGAACACCGGGGCCCGCCCACAAAGTTACTTGCGTCATGCGCTTTGACACTTGCGTTTCAGATCGTTAAAATAGGGCCCTAAATGTTTAGAATACATTTAGGGTCCCTGTTATTTTCATGTTTGAATGAAACTTGTTCCCCATATAAATTTTCCTACATGTAATGCAAAAACTTTGAAGCTCAATATCTCAAAATTGCTCAGAACGCAGATAGAACCTTATAATTCCAAGGGGACGATATGTAGCATAGGGTTCTTTACTCAACTGCAAAGGACCTTTTATGCACAAAATGATGATAAAAAGAACCCTTTTGGCACAGAGGTTCTTTATAGGCTATTATTCAGTCATATCTTACGTTAATCTGCAACATTTTGCAGTTGTAATTAAGTTATTATTTATTAAACTGTTGTAGTAACTTAATATCACATTTTAATCATGCTGGTTTTTGGAGGAGAACAACTGAAATGGTACTCTTCATGTGATATTGATTAATTACATTTTTTAACCCCCATATATTGAATACATGCATTGCATTTCAGGGGTTCCAAATACATAGCGCTTTAGAACCTTTTAAGGTTCTATATAGAACCTGTTCTTCTAAGAGTGTACTCTTTACTAAGTATTTTCAGACACTTAAGTCAAAGCTTAAGACTATTCTTATGAGCATTTCTTATAAGTTTTATACATACGGACCCTGGAAAAATATTTTAAAATTCCTTTGTGCACTCATGTCTTCCTTGACTGAGAAGTGGTCACAGACAATTTTACAGAAAAGCAACTTTTAAAGACCCCCTGTGGTGAAAAAGTTTTTTAATGTTTATTCGCATGATTATGTGGCGTTTTTAATATGCTTTAAAGGGATACTCCACCGGTTTTCATATTAAACTATGTTATTCCCTTAACTAAGACGAGTTGATGCATACCTCTCTCGTCTCAGTGCGTGCACTCTATCGCTATGTATTGCCGCAAAACTGTGTTAGCACTTAGCTTAGCCCAGTGCATTAAATATGGGCCAAAAAGAGAAGCGACCAAACACTTCCTCGTTTTCCCTATTTAAACACAGTTACTCGATTAGTGTAACTCGAACTAGGCTGGTGACACAAAATAAAACGTTGTGTTTTTCTAAGCGTTTAAAATTGATGGCTATTTTGTATGGCGGAATACCATGAAAATTGCTTTATAGCACTTCAACTTGGTGCAATAACACCTTCACTCGTGAAAAGTCCTCTTACCGGCTACCGCTTCCTCTCCCCCTCCCTCTTATTTCCGTCAATACTATAATAATAATAATAATAATAATAATAATTCATCACATTTATATAGCGCCTTTCTGGACACTCAAAGCGCTTCACATAGAGAGGGGAATCTCCTCAACCACCACCAATGTGCAGCATCCACCTGGATGATGCGACGGCTGCCATAGTGCGCCAGAACGCTCACCACACACCAGCTACTGGTGGAAAGGAGATAGTGATGAAGCCAATTGGTATATATGGGGATGATTAGGAGGCCATGATGGACAGAGGCCACTGGGCAAATTTGGCCAGGATGCCGGGGTTACACCCCTACTCTTTCGAAAGACATCCTGGGATTTTTAATGACCACGGCGAGTCATTTGATATGTATCGACTATAGGTCAATACAACCAACGTGACATGCGACAAGCGGGAGCCGGTAAGAGGACTTTTCACGAGTGAAGGCATTATTGCGCCAAGTTGAAGTGCTCTAAAGCAATTTTCATGGTATTCCGCCATACAATATAGTCATCAATTTTAAACGCTTAGAAAAACACAACGTTTTATTTTGTTTCACCAGCCCAAGTCGAGTTACACTAATCGAGTAACTGTGTTTAAATAGGGAAAACGAGGAAGCATTTGGTCGCTTCTCTTTTTGGCCCATATTTAAAGCACTGGGCTAAGCTAAGTGCTAACACAGTTTTGCGGCAATACAGAGCGATAGAGTGCACGCACTGAGACTAGAGAGATATCCATCAACTCGTCTTAGTTAAGGGAATAACATAGTTTAATATGAAAACCGGTGGAGTATCCCTTTAAGAAAAAAAAGTGAAAAAATTCATGTCAACAATTGCTGAATTAAACCAGCATTTCCACTTGCCGTTGAGCATGTGGATCAGATATGTTGACCTGCGTATCCCAAATGAGGCAAGGGTGTGCTGTAGAATTACAGGGTGTAAAAAAACAAAACATTTAAATGTAATTTTAGTGATCAAAGATGAGTTTTAAGGGATAGAATTATTAACTACAGGGGGACTTTAACTGATAATTTTTTAATGGAAAAATGTGTCGTTGGATGCTTTAAAGGAGTGGTTCACTTTTTAAAAAAATAACATTTGCTTATAATTTACTCACCCCCATGTCATCCAAGATGTCCATGTCTTTCTTTCTTCAGTCGAAAATAAATTAAGGTTTTTGATGAAAATAGTCCAGTATTTTTCTCCATATAATGCACTTCAGTGGGAAGCAAACGGTTCAAGGTCCAAAAGACAGTTTCAGTGCAAACTGTTCAAAGGGCTTTAAACGATTCCAGACGATGAATAAGGGTCTTATCAAGCGAAACGATCGCTCATTTAATTAACAAATAACAAAGTTTAAGATTTATAAGCTCAAATGCTCGCCTTGCTCTGTTCTGTGATGAGCGTTCGTGACTCTGTTTGAACTCGTTCATCAAAATGAACAAATCTTTTTTCATGGCATTTGGTTCATTCAACGAACGAAATGAACGAATTGACGCGGGAAAAGACGAGTTCGAACAGAAGAGTCACAAGCAAGGCGACCATTTGGGCTTATAAAACTTAAACTTCGCTATTATTTTTTTTTTTTTAAATGAGCAATCGTTTCGCTTGATAAGACCCAAGTTCATCATCTGGAATCGTTTAAAGCCCTTTGAACACTTTGCAGTGAAATTGTACCATTGAACCATTTGGTTACCAGTAAAGTGCATTATATGGAGAAAATCCTGGAATGTTTTCATCAAAAACCTTAATTTATTTTCAACTGAAGAAAAAATGACAAGTTTTTTTTTTAAAGTGAACTACTCCTTTAAATGTAAATGGCAGACATGCAAGAGAAGACTGGGTCAAAATTTAGATTAATTTCCTCTATCCTTCATAATCATGTACATTTTTATTTGTACCAAACTGTACTGATAGATCACACAAGGTTATAGTACCATGTATAAAGCAGTTTACATTCTGAGGGAAAAGAAGGGAATAGTTGAAAGTCACCCTCTTTAATGTGCAAGTATAAAGGAACAGTTTCTGACCTACACTTTGTGTCGGTACAGAAAAAAGAAATCATTAAGGTAAAACAAGTAATCAATTCATGACCTTTTCTGGTATCTGAGCCGGTTTAATCAAATCTCCAAATCAATCATATTTGTATGGGTAGTTAAAAATAGCTTCAGCAGATAGCATCCCACAGAAATCATTTGTAAATCACAGATATGACTAAATCTCTTTATAAACTAGACAACAAATCTGCAATTGGCACATGGTCTAGCTTCGCATGATGTAAACCCCCACTGTACGCTTAAGAAAACATGATTCAAACAGTGGAAAAAAAAGGAGTAACAATTGAATAAAATCAAACCTAAATACAAACTAAGCTGAAAAAAAAAATTGTTTCACGTCTTTAATTGTCAGAGAACAAACAGGTCACCCCTTCTTAACACTGATAAATGTATGGTTAAGCAAATTTCTGCTTCGTAGCTGATAGAAGAAAAACTTGTGGAAAAAGACACCCATCCATGTGTAAAGAGCAACAAGTGACCCCTTCTAAAAGAGACTCCTTCAAAGGGAAGATTCTCATCCCCGGTATTTCACATCAGAAGAGAAAGATCTGTAAGATAGACCTCAAATAAAGTGCAGACAAGGGGAGCTTGAAGGCCTAAACTAACGCCAGTGTCTGCGACACCCGACCTCAACTAACATTCAACAAAACGACAGGTTTCCCCCAACCTTTTCCTCCGTGGATGTAGAGACAGCTTTGCAAAATACTCAGAAGAGCGAGTAGTGGTAAAGAGTAGAGGCATCACGACTCCAGGGCGGAAATAAAAACCACGTCCTCAGACCAATTTTTTAAAAACAGTATACAGTAAACTGCACGATTCATGTAATTGTGTGTGTGTGTTTAACCTGAACAAGTGCACGTGAAAGGTTTCACCTCACCTGAATCCTAGTTTCCAATTGGGTGGACAGAATACCCATTGATTGTACAACAACTAATTCATTACCCAGACACCTGGCATTGAAATGTGAATGTAAGGATTGAGGTGAGGGGAAAAGAAACAAAAGCCCTAAATTAAAACGGGAAACTTTCCGACCGAGCTTGAAAAGCCTCTTTCAGAGACTTAACTTGTGACTGGAACATTTTGCAGAACGTAAAAAAACAAAACAGTAATACCCTGAACCATCAAATTGCATCCAGAAAAACATCACGTTTTAGACGAGGAGCCTGTTTACGTCCCGTGTCTTGGCACTGCGAGGGAAAACAGGAAGGGGGAGGGGGGGGGGGGAACTAAAACTAAATCTTGAGATTCATTGGAGTACATTCTGCGTCCTCTAGGAGGACCTGCAACTAATACATAATAGTTATTTTGCTATTTGAAGTCCAGGCCCTGTTGCCATGGTAAAATGGCGAGGAGGAGTGGGTGGGGGAGAAAGAGGAGGAGAAAAACAAAATACTGGAATCACACACACTATCGCAGGGTCCCTGTAGAGGTGCTGGGCAGGGATTAAGGGTTTTCTTTTTGCAGAAAAAACAGACAGGAAGTGATGTCGTTCAATACTGACTGCAAGACTAGAGCCCCCCCCCATTTCCCCTTCAGATCCTTCTCCCATAACCACCCCCAGAAGCAGTCCTCGGGTAAGATCTTGGCACTTTTAAGAATTAAAAGAAATCTAAATGTTTTCATGGACATGGGACCCTTTTGTCCAATCACCTCACTGTCCTGTGCTCTCATTGGTCCTCAAGGCTCCTATGACGCTCTGGATGTTCTCCTCGGGAACCTGGCGGGAGCAAGATGGCTGGTGTTAAACATTGCCCTTGCTTTCTGAATATTAGGAGATGGGAAGGCTTTTATATTAGGGCTGTCAAATGATTAATCGTGATTAATCGCATCCAAAATAAAAGTTTTTGTTTACATGATATATGTGGGCGCACTTATTTGATATATATATATATACACATGCTTGTATATATTTAAGAAATATTTTCATGTGCATACTGTATATAGATTTATATATAATTTATATTATATATAAATATACATATTTTATATATATAAATTATATTTTTTCTTAAATATACATGCATGTGTGTGTATTTATATCTATACAAAATAATTATACACAGTGCACGCACATACATCATCTAAACAAAAATTTTTATTTTGAATGTGATTAATCGCGATTGATCATTTGACAGCCCTAGTTTATATGTGAATGCTGAAACTTACCAGAGCATGATCGAACTTGAAGGTACTGATATAATAGGCTGGAATGTCAGCGGTCGCCAGCGGTTCAGATATCTGAGCCACAATGCCACATTCATCTGATGGAAGACAAACGACTTTCATTAGATATTCAACAACCACATCCTCAGGTTTAAAATTGTGCATTTGATCTTATTTACTGAGATGTACTGTGCTTAGAAGTCTGGGCCCGTATCCCTAAAGAATTTTTGTGCAAAAAGTGGCTCCTAGCGGCCAAATTCTAAGAAAATTCTCAGAGTCATGACGTTTTCTTAGAATTTCCCCTAAAAGTGACACGAAAATCCCAGTTAATATAAAATATATTCCTCAAAATTCTTAGCGCTTAAAAGGCCTCCTAAGGCAAGATCTGCTAAGAGCAGGGAAGAGGATTTTTAGTGGCTTAGGAGTTCCCCTAAGCAGCTGAACAAAATTTCTTTTTTCCTTTTTTTCTCCATTTTCTGTGTTTGTAAGATATTTGTTAACAAGCCTTCATAAATAGTCCAGCCAGCAATCACAGACATTGATAAAAGCTGAGCCGTGTTACCCTCGTTAAGACCACACTGAGTTGTAACACAATTTCTACTTCATTAAGGACATTTCCCTGAGATAGGCCATGTTGTTTTCAATGGGGTCCATCCATATGGGAGTGAAAGTACAAAATATGCCAGCTAGGATATTAATATGAGCAAATAAGACACAAATCATTATTTGAATGGTGTAATGAGCTTAAGTTTTCACAAATTTTAGATTCTAATGTTAGGCTTTAACCCCTACAGCTTACTATTCATTTTCCAGATATTTTCTTGAATGTGAAATATTATTTACAATTACAGTCTGCATAAGATTAGAGTGTATAATTATGTTTATTGATTTGAGGGTACATCCTTTGCTCATTATCACCAAAAGTTCATTTTCATCAAACTTGTAGGATCAACCAATCACGGCTTTTGAAATGATGACTCATACCTAGCAACGGGGTCAACCACACCTCCTCACTAAAATAGGATTTTCCGTTCATTCTTTGCTAAGAGTTCACTGAAAATGTTCTGGAATCATTTCTAAGCTAAAACTCCTGGCAAGGAATTTTTAGGTTAAGTTAGGAGCTCTCTGCGAGGATTCTCAGAATCTTTAGGGATACAGGCCCTGGTCATTTGTTTTCTGCATATTTTCACGGGTGAAATATCCGTTTAAATAGGAAACCACACAAATTTCACACGAGGGTTCAGCTGAACATGCAAATTTACTGCATTGACCGACCGACTGCTGTGTGTGTGAGCTGTGCTTCATACATCGCCACACAACTGACAAAAGATGACAGACCTTTTTTTGGTCTACAAATTTGCCCGAACCTTTGCTAATGTGACAGCAAAATGTGTGCAGAGAGCTAGATTTTCACAAACAAATAAAATATGGGTGCTACCATTACAATATGACGGGGCTAAGCATTTTCTAACGTGTTCTAGGGCCCTGTTTACACCTGGTATTAAAATGCGTTTTTGGCGTTTGGATCACAAGTGGACGACATGAAATACAGCAGTAAAACGAGGTCTGAAATGTTTTGAGCTTGTCCACTTCCAGGTAGTCGAAAACACATTAGACCGGATTGCTTTCGTAGTGTAAACGCTCATGTGGTCAAATGTGTTCAAACAGCCACAAAAGACCGTCTACTCTCCACCTACTGACCTAATGTGAGATTGAGATTATGGGAAGCGCGCAAGCCAGACTGGACTTTGTCAGCTGGAGACCCAAGTTTAGTTTAAAGGGCACCTATTATGGAAAATTGACTTTTACATGGTGTTTGAACATAAATGTGTGTTGGCAGTGTGTGAGCAAAACCACCCTAGAATGATAAAAATCCACCCAGTGGTTTTTTTTACAATCTCAATAAATCATATGCACTGTCTGAGAACGAGCTGTTCTAAGATTCAGCGCTTTGTGACATAGAATTGAGCAAGGGGTTTGATTGACAGTGTGGTTGTGGCATAGACCCCGCCCTCTGTGATCTCTACACCACCCTCCATTGTTTCAACGACAGCTGGTAATGTCTCCTAGAATCATAAGTGTTCTGTTGTGGGATGGGATGTAATAATAATGACATACATAGTAGTTTTCACTTATTTCCAACAGAGCCACTGAAAACACAGTGGATGTATTGTAATTTTAAGTGTATTTGAAATTTAAGTGGCGCCTTTCCTTCGTAAATAATAAATTTATGTTCGAGTGAATCATTTTCTGACTGACTGTTTTGTGAACGAGGGTCAACTGAAAGCAGGTCTTGCTTCAAAGTTAATCCTCAAGTGTGGATCGTCGTCTACTGTTTGCAATCCACCGTCTCCTCCAGTAAGGGTATTTTATGATTTTTGAGCAAATAGTCATTTCAGTTGATGTCAGCCAACTCAACAATAAATGCATCTAAAGTTGTTGTCATCGTCGTCGTTGTAGGGTGTCGGTTTATAGAATTTAAACCTTGTTTGTATAGTGTGTAACCACACGTTTATAAATATATATATATATATATATATATATATATATTGTATTAAAACTGAATGTATTTTCTTGCCATCACATTTGCCACAGAAGCACCTGTATGACAAGTAATGTAAACATGATGCAACAGGTCCCTCGCGTAAATGTAATTTCACATGTACGTAGCAAACTTTATCACTGTATGTGTATGTAGTTTCAAAAAATTGCGCCAACGTTAGTGTTTGTTTGTGTCTGCGTGTGTGTTGCACATCTATAATTTCAAAGGGGACGCGATTACAACTCCATAAGTACATAAATCATTTGTATCAAATAACCATAACGAGACGTCCTGGTCCATTCTCCTTTGTGTTTATTCTTCCAAAGTCTCTTCATCATCTGGGTCTGATCAGAGACTATTTATATATTCCGATTCAAACATGTACGGCTGAATGACACACAAAAGAGCGGGTCTCTCACTCTCTCAGCCGTTCTGCTTAACGACTGCCATAGGTCTGCAAGTGACGCCCTCATCCAAAGGCAGGGCAGGGATATGCAGCTCATTTGCATTTAAGGTCGTACACACCAAACCAGCTCATTTTAAAACAGGCCCCAAAAATGACATTTTCAAATGGTTATAATAAATTAACTGTGGGATATTTTGTGCTGAAACTTCACAAATACATTCTGGGGACACCCGAGACCAATAATACATCTTGTAAAAAGGGGCATAATAGGTGCTCTTTAAAGATGAAAAACGTATCAAGCATAATGTTCTTTCAGCATTCCTGATTTCTAACACTGACAGCTGCAAGATCAAGCCAAACACTGTGTGAGCAGAAACGAAAGCTGATGCTCTACGTATGTTTTTCTGTCATCTCCGGTCGTGTTCATATGTAAATTGCGCGAGCTTATTTAGTCTATTAGATCAAAAGAAAACCCTCTCCTCAAAGAAATCAGGACAGGAGTGGTTAAAAGTGGACAAAATAGACTAAAACCATCTTAATACCAGGTGTTTTTAGCACGTTTTAGGTGGTTGATTAATGGTCCAAAGCAAAAGAACCAACCCTCAAATTCTGGTTCCTAAATATTGCTCAGGTCAAAGGGATTTTCATTGTCACAGTAACAGCGGGCCGTTTACCCAGTTTTAGCCTGAACTCACCAAACCCCAAGGGTTGTCCTCCGATGCGGACCATTTTCCAAAGCTCTCCTGATGCACTGGTGAAGAGGACGTTGTTTGGAAACCTGACAAGAAAAGAGCAGCATCTAAACCAGATATAATGATAACAGAACAATGATACTACACGTTTAATTAGAAATTGAAATCAGAAATATATTCATGAAGCAAGTTACATTTCAACTGCACACACAAAGATAATGATTTCAGCTACAGGATGGAGGAATTAAAAAAAAAAGAATATTTAAAGAATAAATCAGATGAAACCGCTGCAGACAAAGTGGAGACAAAAGACAAAGAAATCTACTTTAGGTGCATAAATTTCAGTGTATATATAAAAAGTGTATTTAACTGAAACATTCAAGTCAATATACAATGATTTTAGCAAGCCATTTTACTTTAAAGGGTCATGAACTGGCTTTCTAATTTTTTTTATATTGTTGTCTGAGGTCAACTTATGACGTTCGCTTGGTTTTTACATTCAAAAACACCAAAATGTATAAGTAATAGGCTATTTTCTACCCTAGTTTTGAGCCTAGCTGAAAAACGCTCGGTTTTTATGGGCGTCTCGGATTGAAGATTTGGAAGTAAACGCCCACTGCTGTGAGTGGATAACAGTTTTGCATATTATAATGAGTTTAACTCGTCAGTGGATATTTTGTGCCTGGTAGCTCGATCCGGTTTGTCATCACGAGATAGGCATCTATTTTATTTAGCTATGCGTGTAATGCGTGAATCGGTGGGCGGGGCTAAACTGGCCGTGTTGAAGTAGGCGTTGATCTTCTGCGCAGGTGGTTTTTTATCCATTTTTCATCGTAGATCCCCACTTTGAAAAACGAGTCGTTTGCTGAGGCTGGTGTCAATAAAAGCTTTTATTGGACTAACAAGGACGTTTTCAGTTCTGAAACTTACAGGATATTCTTATAGTATGATGACCTCTGATGAGAAAATTTGATTTCTCAGTTCATCACCCCTTTAATTCACATATAAACACTGATCAATGCACACAAAATATGGTAAACAGAAGCTGAAACATGTTTCAATGCACAAGTAGCAATGAGATTTGTTATCACGTTACGCAAACTATGGCTGAGCTTCTGAATGCACCAGTGAGATTTCATATAAGGTTTTATTACTTTACAATGTCTTTCTGAACTTTTTGCAGTGTCAAAGATTTGGTTGTGTGGACTTTCAATGGAGGGACAGAAATCTTTCAGGTTTCATTAAAATATCTTCATTTGTGAAAGTCTAATGGGTTCGGAATGACACGAGTGAATAAATGTCAATTTTTATTTTGGGGAGAACTATGACTTTACTTGATCCAATTAATTCCCAAACTCTTTTCCTTGTTCAAAGAGAAATGTCACATTAAAGGCAGTGTTTAATACCCAGTGTGTTACAGGTGGCAACGTTTTAGGAAAAGATAATGAAGTAGATGACGTCAACCAAATGGGACTTCAAGTCAATTCAGAGCAAATGAGCAGGTTTTTAAATTTTGATGAAAGATTGTCAAAAACAAACCTTTTCTCGTTTGGAATAGACTGTTAGACGTCATATTGAATTTAACACGGATGAAAACGAGGCTGGGAAGGCCATATTGCATAAAGATTCAGATCACATAACTTTTAAAATGGTTTCATGGAACAATTTAATACTAATTTTTTTAATTTCCATCCCTCACAGCCTTGTTTTCATTCAATAATAAAATATGGCGCTACCCTGACGAAGGTCTATATAATTCACTGATGAATCATCCACAAGAAGAGGTGCGTGTATTAAAAATGTAAATGTGTTTTCATGTTGACTTGAATAGAGTTGTAGATCAGAGCTGTGTGGTCTAACCTCCGGGTCGTCTGCTCATCCATAACCAGAGAGATGTAGCCCTCGATCAGGGAGAAGGAGAAGAAACGGATGTGTCCAGAATCCTCGCTCTGCCCCCCGGTCTCTTTTGCTCTGTAATAAAGCACAGCAGGGATTCTTGTCATTACACAAGCTTCATTAGAGCTCAGCTGACACTTTTGCAAGGAATAGAAAAAATGGGAGGAGCATGATAAAGGCCACTCTGATCTTATCTTTCCCTCTAAGGGTTGGCCTGATGCCACTTCTCTGAGCAGTAAACAAGTTCAGCCACTATAAGGAAAGGCAACATTGGAAACAAGATGAGCAGTGTGTATTTGTACTGTCTTTTCTCCCGTCGTCACGTAATGCACTGCCTACAGCGACCTGGGCATGTTATCATCAGTCTCTAATAGATCTGGCAGATGGCTCTCAGTTGCGGCCATATGTGAGCCAGGAGGAGAGGGCCGACATGGAGCTCTTACCCGCCCGAGTAGAACATGACGTCCATGAGCAGCGTGGCCACCGAGGGCAGCGTGTCGGGGTCAAGGCTGGTAACGCAGAACATGTTACTGGGGCTGGAGAGAGGGTGAATGATTGGCCGAGGGACTGAGGAAAGGAAGAAGAAGAGAGTCGTTTATTTTACGATTATGGACCGTAAACATTCAGGGATTAACAAAGCAGATCAAGGGATGTATCTCTAAAACTGACAAGTTGTTCAACCCACTGGTGGTCTTTATGCATTTTCGACTGAAAAATGTAACATCTTTAAAGCTACACTGTGTGATTTTTAACCCCATCTAGTGGTGAAAAGGTATATGACCATCCAGTGATTGTTAGTTTCTGTTCCTCTCAATTCCGATTTCGTTTTAACTCCTACGGTGGCCAGTGTAGTCCAAGATTAACATGGCTTCCAGTTCGACCTCGTCCTTTAGTGTTAACTCTAACGTAAACGCGAAAGGCGAAGCTTGAATTAATTGGTATGTCCCTCTTTGGCTAATGTACTTTCAAGATGGAGGGGCAACATGGTGACCGACATTAGAACCCCTCACCCGTACGTATTACTCACTATTACTATATTATACACTCACGAGAATACTTTATTACTTGAACAAAGTAAATATACATTAATGAGCAGATATATTTTTGAAAGAACTAAGTGTTCTTAGCTAAGAATAAACTAAAAGAGTTACACAGTGTAGCTTTAATGCGGGGACAAATATTTATACTCATATTATTCCATTACACTCAAAATAATTAACTTATGTTCATTCTTAAAATACGATGCTCAAAATAATGCCCTTTAAATTATTGCATAAACAATTTTCAAGATAGGCTGCATGACTTATAACATGCAACTCATTACATTTTAAAGGGATAGTTCACTTTGAAATTAATTTTTGATATGTTTTAGCTTACCTCAAGGGCATCCAAGATGTAGGTGTCTTTGTTTCCACAGTATTTTCAATTTTGACATTTTTTGGTCAAACCGGTGTTGTCCATCAGTCATATAATGCAGGTTTAGGGGGTCCACCTCAAAGAGCATGCACAGAGAAGTCCAAATTAAACATGATTTAATGACTCGTAAATTTAAGCACACATTGATGGCCTAAGACACGAAACGAGCGGTTTGTGTGAGAAAACGAACAGTATTTATATCGTTTTTACCTCTTGTAACCACAGCCATGTCTAACTGAACCGAACTGAACCATGTACAACGTTACGCCGAAAGTGATCTCTCGCGTGTCTACGTCACTCATTGTTTACACAGAGATTTTGAAAGTTGTACCTTTCACTAAACATATTTAGATATACGGGAAATTATCTTCCATTGCGATTTCCTGTATATCTAAATATGTTTAGATCTTCACAGTCAAAGGTAAAACTTCCAAAATCTCTGTGTAAACAATGAGTGACGTAGACACGCAAGAGATCACTTTCGGCCGAACTTTGAACACGGTTCAGTTCGGTTTAAATGGACATTGGACAACTGATTCAGATCAGTTGGACGTGGCTGTGGTAACACAAGTTAAAAACAATACAAATACTGTTCGTTTTCTCACACAAACCGCTCGTTTTGTGTCTTAGGCCATCAATGTGTACTTACATTTACGAGTCATTAAATTATGTTTAATTTGGACTTCTGTGCATGCTCTTTGAGGTGGACCCCCTAAACCTTCATTATATGATTGATAGACAACACCGGTTTGACTGAAAAATGTCAAAATTGAAACTACTGCGGAAACAAAGACACCAACATCTTGGATGCCCTTGAGGTAAGCTAAAACATATCAAAAATTCATTTCAAAGTGAACTATCCCTTTAATGGAAGTTTACAAAAACAACAAGTTCTTTCTTTTACAATAACATGCACCAAAGAATTGTGCACAATAAGATCAGGAACATATGTTCAATTGGTCAAACATGACAGCCACAGGCAGAAGCTTATGCCTAACCACACTTTCAGCAGGTGTTTCTATATTTCTACAGGCTGACTGGTGAATGTGATGAATCGAAGTCCAAGTCTGTGCATCATGGAAGTAAAATACGGTCTAAAGGAACAGTTCACCCAAAAAGAAAGAAGAGTATTTTCTAGTAAGATGACATTGTGAAAAATGTTGGTAAACTAAACAGTTTTGGTGACCACTCAATTCCACGTATGGACAAAACAGCAACAAAAACAACAGCCATTTCAAAAATACATTCATATATTTCGTTTTATAGAAGAAAAAAGTTTTTTTGAAATGACGAGGGTGAGTAAATGACAGGAGTTTCATTTTTGGGTATATTTAAATGCCTCTATTATGCCAATTGTGTTTCTTTCAGTCTCCTACAATAGATTCACATGCATCCAAGATCAAAAACACTAACTTTCTCATAATGTACATTGCAGCATCACCCCTTTTCTCACAGTGTCTCAAACGATTCGATCATGCATTCGGTCTCTCTAAACCCCTCCTTTCCGAGAGCCTACTCTGCTCTGTTTAGTCAGATGGCCCAATCTGTTGTGATTGCTTATTGCAGATTTTCGGAAACAAAACAACCATCTTAATTTCAACTCTGCTGCCTTCCCCATCATTCGTACACACAGTAATTTGAACAGTAACAATGGAGTCAGTTTTATCTTATAAATTTGAGCGGGTGTTCTCATCTTTTGGATGTGCAAGCAAAATGGATTAGCTTTCGCAGCGCAGAAAACAGCGTCTTCTCGAAATGTCGACAAACAAATCAAACTCTTCCAGTCTCAGCTACATCAACAGTGTGTTATAGGGTCAAAGTAGACGTCTTTTGAGGGCAGCCAATAAAGACCATAGACTCACATTATGCAAATTTTTCCAGCAGGGACATAAAACATGGAATTTCAGACCTTTTACATTCACAAAGAGCTACATTACACTCTATATGTACGGTTATCTCAAAAAAAAAATCATAATAGGGGAGCTTTAAATCAAGGAAGACGGCTTGTGTCGACATATACACAGACTAATGACTGATGGTTACCTAGTTTAGGCTTGACAAAACCATTGGTGACCCCAGTACTGTTGGCAGCAACGGTTTCTCCATTGACAACCCTCAGCAAAGTGAATTCTGAAGACAGCGTGTGCATGACCATGGGCAGATCCCTCTCTCGAACCTATGGACAGAATCATACACCAGTATTTAGTTTTTATTTAATAAACATACTATAAGTGAGCTCCCAGGTAGGGCTGTCACTTTTTTATTTGATATTCGAATATGCATTCGAACATGACGTGAAATATCAGTATTCAAACAATAAATAAACTATCCGTTTTTTTAAAGTGCCATGTTTAGCGCATTTTTACAGTCTATGATTAGACCAGTTGTTTTTTTATTTTATTGTTTGCCATCTCATCCAGGAGTGGGCACTATTGTAGCGTCGGCCCATGACCAAATCAAGCGAATAATTGCCAATAGTATCCCTGTTTTGAAAATGGAAGATAACGTACAGAACAGCCAGCCTGAGTGAACAATTACGATCCCAACTTATCTAAAAAGTAGTGTCTGGAAATATTTTGGGTTCTACACCGTAGATACCACTTCTCTCAACATTAACACGCAAATACCTGTGTGTGTGCGTGTGCTCCAAGCGTGTTCTCCACCGCGGGGAACATCGCCAATAAAAAGATAGCCGCAGAAATTCGTAGTCATAGAAATTTGAATATATTCGAATACATTGCTTGATATTTGATAACCGTTCGAATTTGATTTTTCTCAAAAGTGACAGCCCTAGATCCAGGTTAAATGAGCTCAGGTGTTCAAGGATGGAAATAAATAATCATAAACCATTACAAAAATGTTTGCAAACCTAGTTAGGTAATAAAATACATTCTGTACTACTGTAATATTTAAAATAGAGATGACAAATATCAAGCAAGTTATCTGGAAGCGCTATATCCCTCTCCAGTAGTGAACTAAAGAGAGTACAAGCATAAACCTAATCAAACTTAAATGTGTTTGCATTTGACAGAGACTGTCAGATGTTTCAATGAATGAAAACAGCATGAAAGTTTAATACACAAACATGCACAAGCAGAAATCCTTATATTAGACCCGGCTTCTTTCATTTCCTTCAGTAACCAAAACCAGCTGACTCAAACACATCACAAATGAACATTCATTTGCATTTCAAACAGCACTACCAAAACCAGAATACATTACAGTGAAAACAATACATAAGGATGTCTTAAGCAACCAATTTAGCTGAACTATGGGTGCATTAAATGAGCAGCGGACAGCTTTTCAAGGGTAATTATCTATGGATATACGGTTTCCTTGGACTATTTTACGAGCTTATAAAAGCTCTAACTGTTATTACCTCATTAGAAAACTAAAATATAGTCAAAAAAGAGCAAATATTTTACACAGCTACAACAACAGTAGGACAGGGCAAAAATATACACAATACACAATCAATTTTGCTTGTAATATTAAAAATACTGTAATAATTTAATCTTGGCTTTAACGTTTTAATTTGCCTATTAGGTTTATGTGGTAATGGCATCTCGGATTAAAAGTTCAGATGCAAAAATAGTGTTAGAATTGGTAAGTTTCATTTATTTCTGTGAAACAGTTCAAACTGCCTGCTTGTAGTGAATTGATTCAAAACTGTGATTTGACAATTAGTTTACATCATCACTCATCTGTTAAATCTGGGCATATTTAAAAATCATTTCTGGTGTTCATTTTGTTAAGAACGCGAGAGACAGAAAGACAAATTTCATAAAAAAGATGTTCTGAATGATGAACAAATGTCTTAAAGGTTCAAGGTCCAAAAGACAGTTTCAGTGCAAACTGTTCAAAGGGCTTTAAACGATTCCAGACGATGAATAAGAGTCTTATCAAGTGAAACGATCAGTCATTTAATAAATAAATAAAGTTTAAGTTTTATAAGCTCAAATGCTCGCCTTGCTCTGTCCTGTGACACACGTTCGTCAGAATGAACGAATCTTCAGAATGAACGAATCTTTTTCAGTCATTTGGTTTATTCAATGAACGTAACAAACGAATTGACTCGGAAAAAGATTTGTTCATTTTGATGAACGAGTTCGAATAGGAGTCACGAACGTGCATCGCAGTACAGAGCAAGGCGAGCATTTGAGCTTATAAAACTTAAACTTTGTTATTTTTTTATTTAAAGGGTACCTATTATGGATTTTTGAAAATTGCCCTTCATGTAGTGTTTAACATAGATCTAAGTGAACGAAAACATCCTGCAAAGTTTTAAACATGAAAGTTCATCGTATACAAAGTTATTGTCTCTCAAAAGTAAGAGTCGACTCTGAGTCGCTGATATGAATCGTTCAAAGAACGATGCTTTTCCTTTGTCTAGTTGACGTCAACTTGACAAGTTATTTGAATAAGAAACGCCCACTTATTGCGCTCAGAGACGCCAGGGAAAACCGGAGCTCCAGGGGTGGCGGGCAAATCTGAAGCTGGCCCAGGACGGGCCACCCTGCCTGGGCTGGCCAGGGAGGTCTGAGAGCATGGAGGTTTGGACCCACCGCACCTTTTTGGACTCTGTCGTTTTTCGAGATCTGGGCTTCGGAAAACAATCATGTCGACGAGACGCTGTGTTTTGAAGTGCGACGCAAAAGCGAACTTTTTTCATCTGCCAAGTGAGGAGTATTTGAAGACTAAGTGGCTGCAGTTCATATATACAAGTATACCACACAAGTATAGCCCAAACCTTGTTCTGTGTTCGCGTCATTTTGAAGATGATTGCTTCACAAACCTAAACGCTATAAAGTATGGATTCGCGAGCCGGCTCTATCCTAACGAGCTGAGGATCTGAATTGTGGTGTGTTAAATAAGGGAGACAGGTGTGTTAAATAAGGGAGACATACACAATATGCAGAGCAGTGGGTCGCGAGGACTGGAGTTGAGAACCCATTTTAAGGTAATAAGAGTTCCGTTTTCGACAATATCTGCACAGAGAATACCAATCACAACTGACTAGGTCATCTGACCAATCACCGCAGATTAGCGTCACGCAAAGGCGGGTTTTGGAAAAGGACTCGCTTAACGATTCATATGGGAGTCGGTGGGCAAATCAGGTAAAAATAAATGCATATTATAAGACAACAAAAGTGTTTGTCATTGCATGCTTGTAAAACTGTTGTTGGGGACTCCCAGAACAATATTAGGAACATTTTAAATGCCATAATAGGTACCCTTTAAATGAGCGATCGTTTTGCTTGATAAGACCCTTATTCATTGTCTGGAATCGTTTAAAGCCCTTTGAACAGTTTGCAGTTTGCACTGAAACTGTCTTTTGGACCTTGAACCGTTTGGTTCCCATTGTCCATTATATGGAGAAAAATGCTGGAATGTTTTCATCAAAAACCTTAATTTCTTTTCGACTGAAGAAAGAAAGACATGGACATCTTGGATGACATGGGGGTGAGTAAATTATCAGCCAAAGTTTTTTGAAAAGTGAACTACTCCTTTAAGGGGAATAATAAAACGACAGAATGATAGAATTATTATTTTTGGTTAAACTAACCATTTTAAAAATCAAGAGGCTGAAATATAATATCTGGTATATTTTAGGCCATTAAGGTCAGGGATGGAAATCTTAAATCCAATCCTCAACATTCTCTTTCATTATTTTTTAGTTATCCAAACAAAGGAGACATCGGTGTGCTCAAGGCCTGATAGGCCAGATACACACAGGGATTTCTGAAATGCTCTTAGAGTTGAGTAAGCAGGCTAAGGGTTGAGGATGAGAAGGAAATGTTCTCTCCAGTGGCCCAGCACAGGAGGCAGGTCATCTCCTCTCTTTCTATAAAGCTCTGTGATTATTCCTCTGGCTGGGAGCATCTGGTGTGGAACGTGAACTTTCCGGTAACTTCAAGCAAGCGGCTGCTGATCCACAGGCTTTATCCTCTTTACATAACTACCTCCAGATTACCACCGCTCCCACATTTCTTGTTATTTTCATAAACAGGCTCTGGTGATCGTGCCGGCAATGATAGACTGGACATGTGTTCCCACAAACACACACACAGTGGAAATGTGCTGAGATGACAACAGCTGGATTGTGGTCATGGTAGATGGGTTGGTTTAACGAAAAGAGAAGTGATGACTAGCTTAGTGTTTACTGTATGGGCAGTTGATGTCAAAAGTTTGCTCATCCAAAAGCAATGATCAGTCATAATGCCATTACAAGCCATGTCCTTATATAAAACTACAAGCAACAGTTTCAACTTGTACAATAAAATGGGTAAGCTGTGAATCTGTGTTTAAACAGCAGATATATGTTGTTAAATGAGACTATACAAATCACAACATGTAAATAGGAAATCTTTTGCATAATTTTGTCTCTTATTTGGGATTAGTATGCTAGCTGTAGCCATTTACATCCAGTCTTTGTGCTAAGCTAGGCTAGCGGTGGGTGCGTCAGACAGAGTTAAAGCACGCACGGAGATGAAAAATGTATGTATGGACTTATCTAACTCTGGGGGATACGATGAATAAGTCAAAGTCCCAAAAAGTTGAAGTGTTCCTTTAAGTCTCTTTTTTTAGTTCAATTTATCTGAATAAAAATATAGTAAAAATTATACAATATTATGAAATGCCACCACAGTTTGAAATAACTGTTTTCTATTTCCATAAATTGTTAAATGTAATTTATTCCTGTGATGAAAAGCTGAATTTTCAGTATAATTACTTCAAAAGTTGTCTTCAAAAGTACTTCATACTGAACGTTTGTTTCTCTTGATGCTACAATGCATGAAATTATTTCTGTAGACAAATTTATAGAATGCTTACTTTTAAAAATATCTAAACTTGTACGACAAATATTTTGATGAGGAAAATGACTGAAATGTATTTGGTGGAAATGCACACACTACATAATTTCAGCATTTAATAATTATGAGTTAATATCTTGCTGTCTATAGCTGAAGTATCTATGCCACTCACCAATATAAAGTCAGTCTGGTATGTTGAGAGCATAAACACCGAGATATTATGGTCTGCCAATGGAGCGATTACTGATTTGGCGATCTTTGTCACTCCGATTGGCTGAGAGCTGGTGGCGCTCCCGCCCCCGGACACCACATTAAGAGCCAACCACGTCGCATCAGCCACACTAAGATATTCAGACTCCGGCAGCTCTGAAACAGACAAAAACTAGTGTCAAAAAAAAGAAAAAAAAAGTGGCACATGAGTAATGAATGTGTCATTCTGAATATACTAACGCTCTTAGCTTGATCTATCTAAAGGTCTTTCAAGACCCTATGAAATCATGACAGCTTTTTTTTCCTGTGTTGATGTATTTGCTATTGAAACAGGAAGTTGGGTGAGGCATATCGAAAAGTGTGTCCCTTTTGTAAAACAACAAATAAGCTTCAGTTACATCACTGCCCTTGACATGATTTGCTAGTTAGAGGTGGTTTTAGTGAGAGGGACTTTCTGATTGTACAGCAGAATGTAGTGCATTAATATTTTTTATTGAGTTTTACTGTGATGTAGTGTAACTTGTAATGCAGACGCATGCTTTTTCTGTGAAGCTGATTTAAAACGGTATGTATTGTGAAAAGTGTGGGGGTGTTGACGGACTTGATCTACTCCATCTGTGTTTTAGATTTTCTCAGCTTTTTGTTCAAAACGTAGATTTTTTATATGAAACTTACCCACATTCAAGTGTTGATTAAAAAAAAGAATGCTGTTTAAAAGCAGGTGATCTGTTCTTTCATTTGACATATTACATGTTTAGACAATACAACAAAATGTTCTCGGGGCCATGAAAGTTGTGAAATTGATTAAAAAACGCTATTTAAAAAAAGTGTCGGGGAAAGAGTTAAACAGTAAATTTTGTTGACTCACAGCTAACAAACACTGACTAATAGCCACAAAGCTTAATAGATTTCCTTAAATTGATAGCACATTGATAGATCCGGGTGGAAAAGCGGCCAACAGGCTTAAATTTCAGGGGATTTTTAAATACCTGTACCTGTTTCGCAACACAGAGCTTCTGGTATCCATGGCAACAAATGGGCTTCACCAGTGTGTAATGACATGGATTCACTCAATCAACCACAAAACCAAAGCCACTGACATCTTAACCCCTAGTAACCCATAATGGAAATGTGTGTGTTGGGTTGGGGGGGTATGGCTGATGGAGCAATATGTGGTCAAACATTGGCAGGGAGTCGAGCTACAAGGAATTATAGAGAATCTGTGATACTTTAGATGACTTAATCTTGCCTCGCTGCACTAAACCCAGTGCACTCTTAGTAAAAGAGTAACCACAACACCTACCTTTAAAGCCATCTTCATCCACGATGATGGTGTAATCCTCTGGAGTTTCAGTTAAACTAAAGAACTTACATCTGTGGAGAAGCAAAGAGAGAAAGAGATGGAAATCATGAGCCAAGAAGGAGCAGAGTTAATAACATATTCCTGATAGGCTTTTATGAACATCATTATAGTCCAACAGCCTCACACAGATCACTTTACAAGTCTATAGCCCAGGCTTTGGGATTTGAGGGATTACATTTTGTCATTAAATGATTCATGGACAATAGAGGTGACTTTTGAAAGCTATGTTCTAATTAAACAAAACAATGAGACAAGCAACATTCATATCGAAGGACCAGAAAATCATAAACTTGGAAACCACCAAGAACATCTTAAAACCACACAAAAACCACTCTGCTCCAAGTTCAATGTATTCATGTTGGATTCATCAAATCTTAAAAGTTTCATGAAAATGTTCAGTTGAATATTAAAGAGTAATTTTTTAATATGTGACTGTAAACATCTTAATTGGTTTCAAAAATGTTTTAAAAAAGAAAAAGTCACTTTTCACAAAAGTAACAAATAGTCTTTTACACAGGCTAAAAAGTTTGAAGCTTTGGCAGACTGTTTTTAATGGACATAAATAGCTTTGTTTCCATCCAACTATTTTTATGTGCATTTTGGGATATCGCATCAAAAACTGCTGGATGGAAACGCCAAGATGTGCATAAATGTAAAAAAATGCACATAAAAAAACATATGCGCTCATTTACTAAGATGGAAACACACTGACCAAATAAATTCCTTGATGCGAATAAAATATAAATCATGTGACTTTGTGATGGATGTCACGGCATAACTGCTTAATTCAGTAATTACTCCCCAGAACTGTTTTGCACGTATGCGGATAAGCACGCAGATAACACATTTATTTTGTTTTGTCTGCGCGCTCTATGACACAAGTGATTCATTATATAATTTTGTAGAACAGAAGTCAAAATTACACATTCTTATCCATGTACCAGTGGCTGGATAACAGATTAGACTAGTCGTAAAAGTTAATCAACATTTTTTTCTCTAAGACTATGCCTAACTTTTAAGTTACATAAAAAGTTTTAGATCTGTCTAATTTGAATTAAGACAGATTTAATTTAGGCATTTATTCACATTTAAACATTGATCAGCATTCAGCAAGCAAACAGAAGCTCAAATAAACCTCATTGGTTCTTGCAGAAGCTCAAATGAACCTCATTGGTTCTCACACGTCAAGCGAACATGTTATGCATTCAGTGGGAACCAAATGGTTCAAGGTCCAAAGACACTTTCAGTACAAATTGCAAACTGTTCAAAGGGCTTTAAATGATTCCAGACAATGAATAAGGGTCTTATCAAGCGAAACGATCGTCATTTCAAAAATAAATAACAAAGTTTAAGTTTTATAAGCTCAAATGGTCGCCTTGCTCTGTTCTGTGATGCACGTTCGTGACTCTGCTGTTCGAACTCGTTCATCAAAATGAACGAATCTTTTTCTGAGTCAATTCGTTCGTTTTGTTTGTTGAATGAACCAAATGACTCGGAAAAAGATTCACTTATTTTGATGAACTTGTTCGAACAGGAGAGTCACGAACGTGCATCACAGAACAGAGCAAGGCGACCATTTGAGCTTCTAAAACTTAAACTTTGGAATTTATTTATTAAATGAGCGATCGTTTCGCTTGATAAGATCCTTATTCATCGTCTGGTGTCATTTAAAGCCCTTTGAACAGTTTGCAGTGAAACTGTCTTTTGGACCTTGAACCGTTTGGTGCCCAGTAAAGTGCATTATATGGAGAAAAATCTTGGAATGTTTTCATCAAAAACCTTAATTTCTTTTCGACTGAAGAAAGAAAGACATGGATATCTTGGATGACATGGGGGTGAGTAAATTATCAGCAAAAGTTTTTTCAAAAGTGAACTACTCCTTTAAGCTTTCGTTTCCCGCAACTGATGTGTGAGTTGATGAATGTTTATGTGAATAAAAGCCTAAATTCAATCTTTTCATCTAAAGTGATCGTGTCTCTTCAGAAAATTTGGACTGAACTGCTCAACTCATATGGATTATGATTCCAACTTTTTGAAGTGTCATTTTTGAACGGAAGAAACATTTTTAAATTGAAGATCTTTTGTGACTCATGTTTACAAAGTGTATAGGCAAGTGGGTTTTGGTGACTAGTTGTTGGCTGCACCCTCTTGCTGTTTTAATATAGAACTTTTTTTTCTATATTAAGAATTTAATATATTTTTCAGTTATAAAAAAAAAACAGGTTGTTATTGTTTTGGTGAATGTCTGTTTCTCAGATCATAAAAAAGTTAGCCATCTAATGAAAATGCAATGCCTTCGCCATTCTATGTGTTCTAGCGAAGGCCCTGCTCGCACAGTATATATCTGAGCTGCATGTGCAAGCATAACCAGTAATACATTGCTGCACAAATGCCATGTAACCGCAGCTGGCTCGTAAACCTGCTTGTACACCCCAAGTGGCTCCAGATACCAGGTATGAGTAGTCCTTATTTATGAGCCTGTCCACCCACACATACTGTATCATTTTGCCTCTCGGGGGAAGGCAACATGTTGACTGGAAAGCAGCATCTTATCTGATACTGCTCAAGTGTTGCTGAGTGACTTTTTTCCAAGGTTTTGCAAGCTGTTATATATTTGAGGTGCTGTGTCACTTGACAATAACTTAAAAACACTTTTAGCCTAGAGGTGAAATGACACAGCCTATAGAAGTAGGCTACAGAAAAGTACTGGAGTGTGGATGTCTTCGTATATGCTATTAATGTAGTATTGGTTGAATTGTTTTATTATTTCAAGCACTAATAGGAAATTCTCTACTGGGTCATAACCAGTGTAAAAGTAATGCTTTACAACAGTGGTTCTCAACCTTTTTTGGACCACCTACCCCTATCCATTATCCAAGTCCCTTAATAATAATGTGTCTTATTCACGTCTTTATTTTCTTCTTATCATTATTAAATCCGCAACTTTTTGTGTTTTAAAATGTACAACATTTATGTAATGAGCGAGTACATCATGAATCCACTTCCCAAAATGAATCACTAAGGTACACCTGTACTGTAATACGTGTTTATATTGGGACCTGTTTAATCCCACGGGTCACAATTGTGACCACAACTTTTTTTCTTCTTTCTGGAAGCTTTAAAAATGTTGTTATTGGGCAAGAAATTAAACTTTTAAATGATAAAATAGATTGTCTTGATTAAATTCTAATAAATGTCATGTAACTAGTGTGAACGGTCACATGACCAGATCAGTTTACTTCCTGCTTGCACATCTAGAAGACACTGTAGTCCTAGTGACTACAGTGGCTCAATTTTAACTTTGTCAAACGACGAGAATACTTTTTGTGCGCAAAAACGAACAAAAATAACGACTTTATTTCAACTATTCTCTTTCTTCTCTATGGGCCTGTAGTCAGTTAACGTAGTGTGATTGAGTAGAGCTACGTCACACGTAGGCTCACTATTGGCCGACGCTGGTCATGTGTGTGATGCGTGTGACGTACAATAACAGAAGCTTACGCTATTAAACTAGTAACCTGACTCGAGGCAGAGAGAGAAATAAACGAATAGTTGAAATAAAGTCGTTTTTTGTTGTTTTTGCGCACAAAAAGTGCTCTCGTCATTTGATAAACTTAAGATTGAGGCACTGTAGTCACTTGGACTATTTTAACGATGTCTTTAATGACTTTTCGAGGCAAGCAATTGTCATTCCCTCAAGAAGCCTATGGACTAGTATGCAGGAGTGAGTAAATACTGACAGAATTTTAAATTTTGGGTGAACTAAACCTTTAAGGGATAGAACTATCATATTTTGTACATATATTCTTTAAAGGGTCTACTACAGATATATTTTGAGAATTATACTCCTGCATATACATTTTGCTCATAAGACGTGTACATTTGTTAACGGTCACGTTTAGAGTAACACAGTGCTTCAATTAAAAACACAGGTTTTAGTTGTTAGTCAAACACTGAACGTATGCCACACCTGTGAGGTGGATGGATAATCTCGGGAAAGGAGAAGTGCTCACTAACACTGATTTAGACAGATTTGTGAACAATATTTGAGAGAAATAAGCCTTTTGTGTACACAGAAAAAGTTTGAGATCTTTGAGTTTAGCTCATGAAAAATGGGGGCAAATACAAAAGTGTTGCGTTTATTATTTTGTTCAGTGTAGTTATTAGTATCGCAGAAACTTTCAATGTGACCTTTTAGAAGTAGCTACGTGACCTTCGCTGCGTGATCCTAGGGCCCGTCCACAAGAAGACGTCTTTCGCCGTATGTGTAAACTTTTTTTATCGTATTGGCGTTTCGTCCACACGGATCCGGCGTTTTGGGAGAGTGAAACCGCTATTTTTTGAAAGTGGGTCCCAAAGTGGATGAATCTGAAAACAACATCCTTGCGGTTTCGTGCGTACAGCCAATCCATATATTTTGTGAAATGATGTCATCACATCACGTGTCGCTGCGTCACACGCCGTCTTCGTCTTCTTTTTGGTTCGTATACAGCGCGCAAGGTTATGTGCATGCTCAAAGTCTTCTTCTCCATGTATAGTGTATCTCTGTGGCAGAATTACAGTGCCCCATACTGGTCTGGCATATATACTACACCGTTTTCAGTCGGTTTCAGTGATTTGGCATGTACGCAGATATTTCTTGAGACGACGCCGTATTTAGAACGAGGAAAAAAAAAATCGGATAGGGAACGCACCGGCTTCGTGTGGACGTTGCCCTAGTTAGCGCTGGATTGATGTCAGCGCGAAACACATTTTTGAGCATGTGAATGCTGATTCTAGATCTATGGTGTAAACTCGTGAAAACCCCCCATTCAAAAATCTTGCTTTCAACGCCCCCCGTTGTTCTATGAACGCCTCCGCTGAGAACTACTACTTTACAATATGGCAATTTACTAACTATCTAGTTACTTTTTATGAAAAGTAATGTGTTGCATTACTTTTTCTCACCTGGTCTGGGCTTGCATATGTTTTTTATTGTTTGTTAATAACAAAAAGGTTATACTTAAGGAATACTGAATTGTTTTTGTGCAAGTGAGATGAATAAAATGTATCATCACGTTCACACAGCACACACAACGCCTGGAGACACGAGAGGTGTCAGTCATTAAAAGGGAAAAATAACTCAGAAATTGTTATGTAATTTTATAATGTGTTACTTTACTCATTACTTGAAAAAAGTCATCTAGTCTAATACTTGTAATGTTTACCCCCAACGCTGGTCATAACCTAAATGAAATGTGTAAATTTCATTTGTGAAGTTATTTTTCCATTCAAAAATCCAACTTTCAGCACCACTAGGAATTCAATGAGCTATGAATTTGAGTCACAGAGTGAAGAGAGAGATACAGTGATGGATTACACTGCTTTTATTGCTCATCTCAGGACTCTCAAATGAAAGCGATGATCATGACAGGTTCTTATGCCCTTAAATCAGAGGAACAAAACAAATTTTCAACAGGCTATGACTCACTCGCTCAGAACGTCAGAAATGTGCTCCTAACAAACCGTTTTTGAGGTCTCCAAAGAAAGACACACACGTACCGGATCTGTTTTTAAATGCAAGACCAAATACTTATTGATTCCAGCGTTTTCTCTTAAAATTTGCCTCTTCCTTTTTTGTCTCATAACTCTATTTTTAGGTTGTTGGCTGTTCCTGTTTATCAGGTAATGTTGCCTGAAATGCTGATTGAAAAACACAGCAGACGAGCAAATATTTCGACATTACGTACTTTGTTACAGACAACACAACATGCACATTTGGTTCACGCCAAAATGAAAATTAATTCCCATTTCAAACCCAGCACAGAATGCACGTTTTCCATTCGACTGTGATACTTTTCCTTTGTTTTTTAATGTAAACACGCTAAACTCGCTCGTGTCTCGCATCTTTTGCATTGTCTCGTGAATGAAATGGCATTTTAAAAACGCGCCACTTAAAGGAGTAGTTCACTTTTAAAAAAAAAACTTTTGCTGACAATTTACTCACCCCCATGTCATCCAAGATGTCCATGTCTTTCTTTCTTCAGTCGAAAAGAAATTAAGGTTTTTGACATTCCAGCATTTTTCTCCATACAATGGACTTCAATGGGAACCAAATGGTTCAAGGTCCAAAAGACAGATTCAGTGCAAACTGTTCAAAGGCCTTTAAATGATCATGTCGATTGATAAGACCCTTATTTATCATCTGGAATCATTTAAAACCCTTTAAACAGTTTGCACTAAAACTATCTTTTGGACCTTGAACCGTTTGGTTACCATTGAAGTCCATTATATGGAGAAAAATACTGGACTATTTTCATCAAAAACCTTTATTTCTTTTCGACTGAAGAAAGAAAGACATGGACATCTTGGATGACATGGGGGTGAGCAAATTATCAGCAAAAGTTTTTTTAAAGGAGACATATCGTGCTTTTAAATCATTCATTTTTACTTATAAATCATACATTTGTGGTCTATATAAAGCATAACTGCAATGCTTGGGTCTGAATTCCTCATTATTATAGCTCAACAGGCCCCTTTTCTACCCCTTTTCTGATGTGCTTCTGTGAGCAACCCGTTTCGAAGCGTCCCCTTTAAATAAAAAGGAGTTGCGTCTTTCCCCGCCCGCTCTCCAGGTCGCTGAGTTCACGGTCGGTTCAACTCCCCGCGTTCAGCCATTATTGTAGTTTGATAAGAGATATACGATTACTATAGTTTCAAAGAACATTTTTATTCACACGTTAACAAAATGTCAACAACGGAAGACTTGTCCATCAAGCATTACATATTCGAGCCAGAGCGAGCGATTTGAAAAAGACGACGACAAACCTGCAGAACAACGTCTTCATATGGATGCAGTGGTATGTAAAGTTAAGTTAACTATGTTGTGTTATTAGTGAAAGTCGACTATTTCTCTTGTTAAAACAAGCACTCTGACAAGATAAATGACTGCGGTCTGATCTTACCACTAAAAATCTGTATGATAATACTATGATAACTTGCGTTTAGAAAGCGTCAGAAAACACAGCAGCTAAATGATAGAAGGAATTTACCCCTCATTCAGACGAAGTCGATCGGCAAACCCTTCTGTATACTGGCGGAGGTTGTTGAAGTGGGAATCCTTGAAGTGCTTCAGGTCACTACATCCAACAACCGAACATTTTGACTAGCCCTCCCGTAACTTCTGCATCATTGAGCTTGGACTACAAAATCGGAGCGAGAAATAATAATGGCGGATTGCTCGAAGTGTTGGACCGGTAGTCAATGTCCTTATTTGTCAGTTCCGCTGCAAATACTGTGACGTAATTGTTCAAAAAACGTAATAGACAACAGGAAAATCCGAACAGGTTGAAAAATATGACCAAAACAGAATATAAAGATATAAACGAAGCACCTGAAGAGAATAATTTAATCTTTTCTGTACTTATAAACACTCCAAATATACAACAAAATGCATTTAAGGGCTAAAAAAGTGGATTTTGCGTGATATGTCTCCTTTAAAAGTGAACTACTCCTTTAAGTGCTTTTTTTTATAACAATAAAAACGCATTCTGTGTGAACTGGCCCCAAGTCTTCTTTTTTTCTGAGGAACACAAAAGAAGATATTTTGAGAAGTTGCAATTGTTTTTGTTAATTTAATATTAACTTTTTAATCTTTTTTTGTGGCGTGAACAATGTAGGCATGGACTTGATTTTATCCATTGGGGGTTGATTGAATTGTGATACTTTATAAACTAGAAGTCAACTAGCCTACACTGAATTCAACAGAACCAACCTTTGAAACATTGAAAAAAATGCTAAAAAAAAACATTCTCTTGTTTTTAAATGGTGACACTCACTGCATTTGGTTGACTGTCGTTTCATTGTTTATTCCTGAGTAAAAAAAAACCTGCTTCCTCCATCTATATCTTGCTGGACAAACAGTGATCCAGCACAACCCGAGGGCTGGCAACAATGTTTCAAACTGTAAGCAACTACTTCCAGAGCTCCCGTCATGTTGTGCGCATTCTGCACGACTCTGAGAAACTTCACAAACAGCTACTAAATAAGATGATTCAAGCTGTGCCTCTGCGACAGAAAAACAAGTGTAAAGCGTTAAGATGTGTGCCAAGTCAGTATCAATTTAAAGATTCAAAATAAGGAAAAATAGCCATATTAAAAACACAACTTCTACATGAAATTGCATTTGGATCCAAAAAAAAAAAGCTCTTGGATTTCATGGTCTGATGGACAAGACATACAGAGCTGAACACAAAAGAAAACCCTGGAGAAACGTTGTTTAAAGCCAGATGCAAACCACAAGGAGTTATGTGCCACTGCAAACAGAACCTGAATGTTAAAAGCAGCCCTCAATTCGGTGATAAACCTTCAATTCGCAAATTAATAACCCTGAATTTGTAGGCAGCCCTTGAATGTTTTTGCTGAGACATTACTTTCAGTATTTTTCCTTTGGATCACAGGTGATGTCATCATTATTGTTCCAGGCTCTGAGTCATGACAAAACGTCTTTGAGCTCCAAAGAAAAGTTTTCTACTCGAAAAGTCAAACTATGACAAATATTTTACTCAACATGGCAAACTTTCATAGATTACTGACTTTGTTGAGAATGTATAATTGATTGGTTCAGCATGGCAATGATTTCCTCTGATGTTATGTTTGTTTTTGTCTTAATGTATTTGATATGCAAAAATTTTGAAAAAAAAGAATGTCAAACTACTATGTTTTTTTTTTTACATTGCCAATACCTATATAGCAAGCTTACTTGTCTGATTCACTTAATTGCAGTGATACTTTTTCAAAACAAGTATGCCGAACATGACAGCCATTAAAGGGATAGTTCACCCAAAAATGTAGGCTTTTATTAACATATAAACATTCATCAACTCACACATCAGTTCGCTTGACATGTGAGAACCAATGAGATCTCGTGTAACGCAGCACATTTGAGCTTCTGCAAGAACCAATGAGGTTTGTTCTCATGCGTCAAGCAGGTTCGGTTGAGCTTCTGTTTATGTTCGCAGATCAATGTTTAAATGTGGATAAAAGTTCACATTTTAAATATGCGAGTCCTAAATGTTGATCAAAAGCCATCGAAGTTAGCCTCGTGAGACCATCCTGATCTCGCGAGCTTTCAAGGTTTCACTCGCAGATCAGTCTGGATACTTTCCGTTAAAGAAAATTTGGGAGCAGTTCACCAAACGAACGTCCAATCAGCGTTGGCTTTGAGGCGGGTTGAGGTGTGACGCAACGAGAAGCGCGACAGTTCATTCTAAAGAACATGGCGGCTTCAGCGGATGAAACTAGCATCAGCGTGGCTATCGAGCAAGTTTTATCGGAATTACAGAGTATTTCTTCACTGAAAGAAGAGCAAAACACTGCTCTGGAGGCTTTTCTCAGAGGAAAAGATGTTTTTGCTCTTCTCCCGACTGGTTTCGGCAAGAGTTACGGTACGTCATATGCTTCGTTGATCTGATTGGTTGATTTGGCCCGTCTATCACCAACATAGGCCAATCAGCTAACCAGTATTTTCGCCCCTTACCAAAACTACTTCAACGGAAGGTTTCCAGATGGATATGCGGAGCAAATCCATCTGGCGGAGTCAGGTTACATCGAAGTTGCTCTCTCTGGGAAAATTCAGACTAAACCGCTCGACGCTCAATTCACATGGACTAGTTTTACGATCTTTTTGTAGTGTCAAAGTGGTAGTTGCGTAGCTGTCAATAGAAGGACAGAAAGCTCTCCGAGTTCATCAAAAAGATCTTCGTGTTCCCAATGATGATTGAAAGTCTTTTGGAACGACATATAATGACAGAATTTTCATTTTTGAGTGAACTAACCCTTTAAGAACCAATAAAGCATCTGAAAAGCCTTGGAAAAGGAGATTTCTGAACGCTAGAGCAAATAAACATGCAAAATAAAAGAGGCCTGAGGGGAATTAGGCCCCTGTTCTAAGCCACTGACTCTTTTCAAAACCAAGACATGAAAACAACCTACTCTGTCTTACTAACCACTTTAACTCTATAGCCAAAGGCCTGAGTTTGCGTCCACAGCTCTAAATGACCGAGCAGGACGTTTGTCAGACTCCGGAGCCGGACTGGAGATGTGCTCACACACACTCTGCTTACGCAAACACAGCAAGGGGCCATTGAGACTATGAATAGATGGTCTTTCACAAAGCACCTCATCATCTGAGAGGGCATCAGGATGACATACAAGGAAACTGCAGAACGATACCAGCAGGAATGATTGAGAATCACTAAAAAACAAATAAAAAAAAAAAAAAAAAAAGCAATGCACCAAATTCATGCAAATTATGTTCAGGCCACAACTTTTCCCTCCTCTTCCAGTTGTTTACAGGTTTCCACCAGCGGCACTGAGTTCGTTTAGGCGGATGTATAGATCAAAACAGGTCAGTATTTGTTTAAAGTATTGAAAGCACAAGCTTCCCATCAAGTCATCAGGATCCCCCCTTCAGCTGTATCAAGTGATGCTGCTGAATACGTGATCGCGCATTGAGCATCACAGACGGGGAGATTTAAAGCCACATCCCCCTCCGTATATTTATACCGCTGCCCAAGAAGAAAAACAACCCGATCACGTACACACACCCCTCTTCCGTCGAATGAACTTAAGCAACAGCACAGACAATCATACCTGCTTAACAAAACACCCATGATCGCTCACTTGATGATGTCACGCGCTTCCTACATGCAGAAAATGTACATTATTGAGATTTAAACCGTAAAGTGCTGGAACTGCCTCTGGCTAAGAGGTGCGTAGCGGTAAGCTAATGTAATTCCGCGTCAGAATCTTCAAGAAAGATATTGAACGGACAGTGGACACAGGTTTAACACAACGCAAACTTGATTCGTGAAGCTACTTACCTTGTTTTAGATGGCAGAAAAGCTAGTTTGATTAATCCGTGAGTGCAAATCTGGATTCCCTCTTTCGCTATACTTGCTACTTTTAAACTGTGCTCTAAAATGTGCAGCTCCATCTTTTGCGTCTTCTCATTTGTGGTACATCTAAAAAAATATGTATATATCTAACTGCCTATTGCGTTTTGATAAAAATAAATAAATAAATAAATAAGTAGAGCTTATGGACAGGGCTTTAAAACCTTCAAACGGAGCGGAAAGGAGGGGAGAGAAAAGGAAAAGTTATCTGCCGAGGAAAAGAGAGAAAGAGAGTAAAGCGGGGTGAAATAAAAGAAAGCACAACGAGGTAAACGGGAAGGGAGAAAAAAAGAGGACTGTCGGCCCCCGTGTTTCCACTCCGACAAGGATTGGAATGGGCCAGCAGCTGGTAACAGTGAAACAAACAACCTGTCAGTCAAAAAAGTGGGCGGGACGAATTGTGCAGGAAGTGCATCTTGGGATATGGAGTTCGCGGTGTTTGCGAAGTTCATCGATGCACATATTTGGTTTTGAAATGTAGTAACAAAATGCCATGTCATTTGTTTTCTTTTTTTGTTTTAATAGAAAAACAATCATTTAAGCTTTTCAAAAGTAAAATATTTGGCCATAGAATTCTTTATTTAACTGAAATGACTAGATGTAGGCCTACTAGCTACTACTAGCTAAATAAAGCTTCCATTTCAGTTAAATAAAGACTACTATGGTCAAATATTTTAATTTAGGACAACATTTTTATTGATGGGCACTTTCTCCATCAAGCCTAACGAGGTCATACTATAGAGGGCCTTATCACAGGGCTTGGGACAACGTTTGTTTGATATCCATTTTTAAAATCTTACCCAGCATGAAAAAAAAAATGCAATTTTAGTGTGGGAAAAAGTTTTCAAATAAAAAGCGCTGCCTAAAATTCCTAAAAGTTTCCTAAATTAAGGGAACGAGCATATTTAACCAGTCACATTCTCCCTAGTATGTGACTTTTTCTTGAGCTTAAACAAAATCTTTCAAATCATTGTGTAACAGATGTGAGCTTTTTCAATCAATATTAAACTGTTCTGCCTTCATCTATGTGGAAAAAAAGTACAAAAGGTGGAACTTAGGTTCCTTTTCAAGATTAAAGATTAGATGTGGGAATGAAACTGCCAATTGAAGTATTTTTTTTTCATCAGGTACAGTTTTAAAACCTGAATAGGAAAAAATACATGACAATGACAAAGCACTGAGTAATTTGAAACAACCATATCATTTGCATGCAATAAACATACATAATTAAATCATGACACCCATTAATTTAGCACAGAGTGCGTCATCTATTAATGAAGGCAGAAGTTTAATAATTCACAAGTGCTGACTATTGGTAACCAGGGCCCGTGCTGCAGAGCGTCATAAAACAACAAGCATTCTTTGTGTGCAGCTGTGATAAGATCCCTGGGACACTCTGATCTCTCACAGGGACAGGCATTGTTCAGTTCAAAGGACAGAACTCCTCTTCAGATGCGGTTTCTTTCAGCACTACCACTCAAAACACAGAGCTTAGGTAAGCTTCACGCACACAGGCTGATGGATTTGTATTTAATATTGGGTATGTTTGCCCTTAAAACCAGTTTTAACTGACTTTCTTTCAAGGACCAACATGCTTTTTTGATCCAGTTAAAAGTTATGACACTAAAAATACCAAATTAATATTTCAAATGGAGCTTAGATTTTGGCCAGCAGTGCAAACGTTTACTAGTTGAAAAATTATGTTCTGTAAACTTAAATAGTTTGATACATTAGTAATTGTTTAACAACAACAACAAAAAATCTTTATCTCAAATATAAGTTTTGCACTTTTATCAGTTAAAAAAAACTTTGTATTGTCGTTAATAATCCACAAAATGGCTTCAGGAAAGTGCAAGGGGAAATTAATAAGAGATTAAAACAAATAAAATACTTAACTGCCATTGTTCTGGCCAAGCAACAGTATAGACTTGTCACTCCTGACTAGACACCTTATGAAGAAATGCTCAGCTGAAAACTATACTTTAAAACATTCCCCAAAGATCAGCAACAGAACATTCAAGCTCTCACAAATAAAGGCTTAGTTACACTCAAAGGCAGCTTGTCAAAGCAGAAGTGGAGCACTAAAAGCAGTGTTCTGCAGAGAGAATCTTTTAATCTAAACCTCATGACCCACATGAAGCCCTGAGAACCAACCTGCACGAGGCTTTCAGACTTCAAAATTCATGACATGTATTGTTTTTTTTAATGTTCTAAGGTTTACTCATTAAAGTTTTGCACGAAAAAAAAAAAATGCAGAAAAACTATTTTCAAACCTCATTTTGGCCCATCTGAAACGATCTTTTTCAAGGGACGGCTCCTTCTAAGACTCATCAGTAAATGTCCAGTTATGAATGGCCAAGATCATTAAGAAAACATCAACAACCCCATTATTGCATGAGTTCAGAAATCCTTAATGTAAAACTTAAAGCATTATGAAATGGTTTACTTGCAATGTAGCCATCAGACCCTGAACTGATCCCTGCTTTATCTTGAAACACTTATTTCTGAACTCCCACTGAAAGTTTGTCATCAAATGCTTCAAATATAGAATTATACATGGAAGGTTGTTTCCGCCATAGTATGAAAAATTAAAATGTAATTGCGACTTTCTCAGAATTGCGAGATGTAAAGTCAGAATTGCGTGATAGTCAGAATTGCGTGATATAAAGTCACAATTGCGAGATATTTAGTCAGAATTGTGAAATATAAAGTCAGAATTGCGTGATAGTCAGTATTGATAGATATAGTCACAATTGCGTGACAAAGTCAGAATTGTGAGACTTAAACTATTCTGAGGGGGGAAAAGTTAGTCTTCCCCCTCCCCCCCTTAGAATTAGCCTGATAACTCACAATTGCGAGTTTCTCTCACAATTCTGATAAAATATGTCAGAAATTCGACATATAAACTCACGATTATGTGTTATAAAGATGTAAACTCGCAATTGTGAGAAAAAGTCAGAATTTTGAGATAAGTCACACTTCTGTCTTTTTTTTTCCACAGAATTGCGACTTTATAACACAATACTGACTTTATATAAAACAATTCTGACTTTATATAACACAATTCTGACTTTTTTTGCAATTGCAACTTTGTCACGCAATTCTGACTTTATCAAGAAATTCTAACTTTATATCACAAAATTGTGTGATAAAATATCACAATTATTTTTTTTCCTTTTTGTTAAATTCAGAGGCGGAAATAAGCTTCCTTGATTATACAATATTTAAACGGGTTAAATACTTAAGTATTTGTACTTAATAGTACAAAAGGCCTGTTATGAGTCAAATAATCATTTAAAAGGATAGTTCACTTTGAAATTAATTTTTGATGTTTTAGCTTACCTCCAGGGCATCCAAGATGTAGGCGTCTTTGTTTCCACAGTATCTTCAATTTTGATCATTTTATGTCAAACCGTTGTTGTCTGTCAGCCATAGACTGGAGATGCAGGGGGTCCACCTATAAGATCAGTCAAAATTAAACATTAATTAATGACTTGTAAATGCAAGTACACATTGATGTCCTAAGACACGAAACGAGTGGTTTTTGTGAGAAAACGAACAGTATTTATATCTTTTTACCTCGTGTAACCATATTCACGGTCAACTGATCTAAGAGCAGTGCGCTTCGGTCAGCGCATGCGCTGAAAGTGATCGCTTGCAGAGATTTCGGAAGTTTTACCTTTCACTAAACACATTTAGATATACGGGAAAGCGCAGTGGAAGACGATTTCGGTAGATCTAAATATGTTTAGTAGAGGTAAAACTTCCGAAATCTCCATGTAAATATTGAGTGACGTCACAAGCAAGGGATCACTTCCGACGCAACATTGAACTGATTCAGTTCGGTTCAGTTGGACACTGCACAACTGATTCAGATCACTTGGGCATCACTGTGATTACAAGAGGTAAAAAATTATATAAATATGGTTCGTTTTCTCACAAAAACCACTCGTTTTGTGTCTTAGGGCATCAATGTGTACTTACATTTACGAGTCATTAAATCATGTTTAATTTTGACTGCTCTTTGAGGTGGACCCGCTGCACCTCCAGTGTATGACTGACAGACAACGGTTTTACCTAAAATGATCAAAATTGAAGATACTGTGGGGGGGGGAAAAAAAAAATCTTGGATGCCCTGGAGGTAAGCTAAAACATATCAAAAATTAATTTCAAAGTGAACTATCCCTTTAACTGCTAACTTACATGCCCATAGACACAATTTGCAAGATGTTCGGGATTTTTACACCAGTTCAATTCTTCACCCTGTCATCAAAAATGTTGTTAAAATTTTTTTTTTAAAAAAAGTAATAAACCAAGCATACAACAGATTGAGTTTGAACTTCATTTATTGAAAACTGCATTACTACGGAACAAAGCAGAGGAAGGTTTAGTTTCCCACGCAGTATGATTTCATTAGCACCAACTGTTAAAGACAAGGGGCAATTACATTCATAATCAGAGCTAAAACAATATATGCCACTGACAAGGCTTGAAGTATATCAGGTGTTGCCCCTAAAGACCACAGGCATTTTACTTAGCAAAATATGCTGCAAAACATCTCACAGGGCACTGATGTGGGATCACGGCGTTGAGGATCGCCAGTGAGGAGAAGTGGCTGACCCCCTTTGAAAGTGATCCAAAGACATGAAATGGCTCTCACCTTGTAAGTCTGGCCGGGAAACCCTTCACTCCAAATCCAAACCTGATAAAGAAGAAACAATTAAACAAACCTGTATAACCTTGCATTTGGAGTTCAAGTGCACTTAAGGAAATGTTCCTAATAAATCTGAAAAACAGACTCATTAGGATGGGTTTTAATTTTTGGTCACGTCCACAGCAAGTCAGGAACCAGATATCCTAAAAGCCTTGGTAATATGACCAAATACATCACGTTCATGCAACCGGAAGTTCAAGACAGAAACCTTACTTTTCATTTCACTGCACTGCGTGTAAGAACGACGCCCTGCCAGCATTTATTCTTCAATCTCACCATATGGGACCTGTGGGCACAACACAAACAAAACCGGATTATCAAAACACACTGAGCTATTGAAACAATGTCTCAAGGCTTCTAAAAAGGTCAGGTGGCAGCAGGCCGATATCCTGCCCGGAGAACATCTTGGTGCATTGGGATGGGGATTATGGGAGAATTGACTGCATGCAACCGACACTTATCATTATACTACAATAAATGTGAGAAATGTAAAGTTTTTTTCTTCCGTCTAGTACAAAGTAACCTTTTCTTACAGTGTCTGAAACAGTTCCATAAAGGATTCAGTCTCTAAAAACCATCTTTTCCATGAACCTGATTAGTCAGACGGCCAAGCCTGTTCTGATTGGTCTAGAGCTTACAGCTACGGAGGCTTCCTCAGCACTTGACAGTGATCCGATGTTACTTCCTGACAATTACGGTAACGATGGGGACCATTTTTCCATATTAATTCCAGCACGAGTCTTTTGCAGTGGATACGCAGCGCTAAAAAGTGTTCGACACGAAAACGAATCAAACTCTTCCAGTCTCCAGTACAGTAGCCTGGTTTTTCATGTCTATTAAAATGTCAATAAACTAATGCAAAAATAAAAGGATTTCCATTAACCAATGTTTTTTTTGCCCCTCGCAATACGTCATTCCAAAAATCATGGCAATGGATGATTGAAGGTTTATGTATAAAATCGCAGCTACCACACTAGCCATTATTTTTAAATTGAGGGTGTAAGCATGTAAGAACAGGAATTTGAGACCGGCTTTTATTTAACCAAACCTGCAGCCACACCAAGCGTGTAAAAGAGACGGGCGTCTAGTTGGGACTCAGCTATTATTGAAAGTTTTATGGTATACTTGGGAGCAGCCGCTTGGGCGTTTCTCCATTCTATCGCCTTCAAGGTCTTGATAAATTGTGAAATTTCTTTGTTTTTTAGAATCCAGTATTCTATTTTTTATTTATGAGTTTAAGAACTCCACCTCTTCAGTCCAAACATGGAGGACCAGCTTTAAAGACTGATTGACTTGCATACGTCAGGTGACCTGTAAATAAACTGTTTCTGTTAAACCAAAACCCCTCCGTATTGCGAAATGTTGTAAAATGACCACGTTTCCATTGGGAGCTTTTTTAATTCACAATTTGTTGGGTAATAGAAATGAAGCTAGTGTTTGGAGGGTCAAAGTAGACAAAGTAGTAAATTGTTCATGGGCAGCAAATTAAGACTATTGGCTGGCATTCATTTGTTACAGCAATACATAAGCATGTAAAAGAAATTTCTGATAACTAGTTTTGGCAGTTCAGAATATATTCCCTTTAGGCCATGTCCACACGGACACGGGTGTTTACAACCGTGACTTTTTTTTTTTTTAACGCGGTTCGGCCGTTAGTCGACACGGAAAACCAGTATCAGGACACTGAAACCAAACATTTTTGTAAACCCCTTTACGGTTGGGTTTATAACGCCGCCTGCTGGTGTTGCATGCTCTTGATGTCTTGTTTTTGCGTTTTCATGGACAGAGGTTTTTTTTTTTTTTAAACACAGGAGGGAAAAACTCTGGTTTTAAAAATACCCGTGTCCGTGTGGACATGGCCTTATATAACTTTTATAACCCAAGACAATTTTTTTGCCTTGCACTTTGATCTTTAAAACCTTAACACAAACAGTTTGTAGCAGCCTAATAAAAAATAAGTCTCTATGCATGTTTCCCCCCCCAAACTAAAAACTCAACAGATTAAAAGTTTACCAAGACATCGACAATTTGAGAAATTAAGATTACAACTGTAAAATAAGTTTGTATTTGTGGCCATGTAAAACAAAAACAAGTATTAATATTTGGGTTATTTTAGATAAAATTACAAGAGGCATATTTCTTGTTTTGATCAATCATTTAGTAACAATGTAAACATTAATAGAAAATAGTAACTGACAAAGTAGAATTGTGCAGCACTATACAAACCTTGAATCTTTTTAATCGGTTATTTTACCCCCCCCCCCCCCCCACCCCACCCCACCCCCTTTATACAGCTCTACTTAAATCATAAACAAATGGGAGATTTGGATTGAATGTCACAGGTCCTGCTGAGAGTCTTCACTAGACCTACTGCTAGAAAATGTGATTGGAAGCAAAGTTAGGAATACGCTGTACAACACAGTTTTTAAATTAGCAACTCAAACAGTAGGCGTTATTGCAAAGTTGGGCAATATAGCAAGTCATTGGGTATTCAATGCACAGTCTACATGCTATGTACTACTTGGAACACTGCCAAATGTCAGTTAACACCATAGAAGAAAAATAACCTTCATAATGAGGTCTTGTCTCAACCACTGCCAGGACCAAACAACAGACATATATGGTCCATTAAGAGCAGGTGTCGAAGTTCTCTAGCACTGGCATTTGAACATTCCAGTCAGATATACAACTGTATGCAGATACCAACAGTGCAGGCTGGTGTTCATATTAAGCAAATTGAACATTACATACCTCTAACACGCCTCAGATCACCAAAGGGTTGGTGCGCCGCCTAGTGGACATCCTTCTGATCACACCTACAGAGCAGAAATTCACGGATGAGATGTTGCTCTGACAAATGAAGGTACATCCTTTAAGCTAATTGAATGTACTGCAGTGTTTTCCCACAAAGCTAATGGTATTAGCAACACGGGTAAAGCGATACTACAGATTTTATCTCTGAGGTATTTCCAACGACTAAGCTCTACTGAGAGGAGCCAGTCGGGATAGACCTCATTTAAACAACTTTTTCCAAAATCCATTACAAATAAAATGAACAAATACTAAGGCTGCCGCAAGTAATCGGATTGTGGTTAGTCTATTAGATAACCCATAAATATACTGTTTAAATTTTAAATCAGGGTTTGTCATCCAAATAAGGGAAATATTGAAGCTATGACATTATAACTGCATAAATGTTTTCATATCATTAAATCATATCCTATTTTATAATAAGTTTCATTTTAAAAATAAGGACTTGCACTGTAAGTGACATAAGAAACAGTAAAATCATTAATACAGTTATTCGTATGACAAATTTATAATTGTGCTAGGCTTAGCAGACACAACGAATGAAAGTGCTAACATGCAGTGACATTTACCATTTGAAGAGGAATCCTCAAAAACAAAGCATTTTTTTTTGTGATGACTTCACAGGATTGAGGCAACATTATGTTCTGGAGCCTGAAAAATAAATGGAAACGTAAGAAAAGCATTGCACATGTACATTATAAGCACACTCAAGGAGTTTTTCACTGTTCAGAAAGGCACATACTCTTTCATGGTTCATAAGAGCAGTTGAACATTAAAGGCAATCATCATTACAAAACTCATTGTTAAAGTCGTCATTATCCCAATTAAATTCTTACCTACTGACCCATCTGTTCACAGGAGTGTCACCCAAAACCTGCAAGCACAAGGCAGTTTTTAGACTATATGCAAACAATAAAATCAAGCAAAAAAATTCCCATGTTAAATATGTCTCTTCTCAAAAGTAACACTGTTATTTGGTGAGCACAACAGCGGGTTGCAAGAGAAGGGAATTGTAATTTTTGCACTGCACTAGTTCCTAAGCCCACTATGCCTAGACTGTGACTAGTACTGTGCATTTAAACAATCAAAAACGAATTCAAACTTACCATTATGCCTATGTTGTGTACAACAGTCTTTAAACCACATGGATAGAGTTAAGAATCACCTGTCGGGGAAACAAAAAAGGTCTTCATACACTTCCAAATTACAACCGTTGCAATGACGACATGTGGTGATATCCCAGGTCTCATTGTCATCATTGCAACGGTTCAACAATCATGAAAGCAAACCTGGTGTTTATCTAGCCACGCAGATCGAGGAATTTGCCATTTTTGATAAACTCCACTTGTGATGTTCTGCGTGGCAACTTAGGAGATCTAGCGCTACTCAATTTGTAAATACTTATTGCCCACAAGGACCAAAATCACCCACAATAGAGAAAAGGAGTAACGTTAAATAACTTTTTGGTTCACTGTATTGCTATATTGTGATTGATATGATTCATTACACAGGAATCTACAGCACTATTCAACCACGTGGTGTAGTAACGTAATTCGATACGCGAAAATGTCAAAAATATACAACTCCCTGCCTTAAACTTTCAAAGGTAACATACGTTACACTTAAAAGAAACCAATCTTGATAGAGGAAACTGAGAAATAACAAATTAGCAGCTACCTTGTTTAAGTCAGACGTCTTCACACGCACGCTCGCAAGCGAGTTGAATCAGAGAAGGAAGGAAGGAAACGGAAGAACGTCATTTTTATACTGCACTGCAGTCGCTAACTTTACGACATTTTACGGCTCCGCGTTTCTGTGGCAACAGAAACGTATATTATCAGAGACAAAAGAGCATAATATCGTCCCCTTGGAATTATAAGGTTCTATCTGCGTTCTGAGCAGTTTTGAGATATTGAGCTTCAAAGTTTTTGCATTACATATAGGAAAATTTATATGGGGAACAAGTTTCATTCAAACATGAAAATAACAGGGACCCTAAATGTATTCTAAACATACAATATCAAAATCCTCTCAAATTTGTAAATGGGGATTTTTGGAATGGGTCAAATGCAGATAGAACCTTCTAATTCTAAAAAACACTTTTCGCTTAGAATTATAAGGTTCTATCCGACAAAACATTATTTGAACATTTAAATAAAAAAAATAATGTTGTAACAATGTCTCAACATGTGTTAGAAAGTAAAATTTTATCCTTTCTATGACATTTATTTAATATTTTTTAGCTTTCATGTATTTAGGACATTTCAAATTAAGCTAGGTAGGTCTAAATATTTTCCCTAGTGCATAATCTTCATTTTTGATATCAATTTGGTGGGTAATAAAACACATTGCAGAAATTATAATTTTAATCTTTAGGAATCTTAAAATCTTTAAATCTTAATCTTTAAAAGCAGCCACTGTAATACATCCGAGCAGGACTTTATTCCAGCTAAAGTGGGCCAGGTAAAATGGCTTTCTCTCTAGACCTCAATATGGCTGAAATAACATGCAAACGTTTACTGTTGTAATTAAGACCCCATTAAATAAATTGTTAAATATTTGACCTATAAGCCTTAATATAGTAAAAATTAAGACATTTTAAGACTTTAAAAACTGCAAGAAAATCGACATGGTTCAGCAAATTAATTCATAAAGTTTAATAATCATTGAAAAATTATTCACTGACTATATAATTGTCACAGTCTTTGTCTGCACCATTCTGTCTTCGTCATCTTCACTACACTTCCCAGCATCCTCTGTGATAGTCTCCACACCTGAACTCACTCCCTCAATCATCCACCTGTGTTCATCGTCCTGATCATCTGTGTCACCTGTCGTCACCTTGTTAGTGTTCATTTGTATCTGTATTTAGTTCTCTCTGTTTCAGTCTGAGTTTGTCCGTTCTTGATTCTGGTCCTGCTCTGCCCTGGTCCTGCTCTGCCCTGGTCCTGCTCTGCCCTGGTCCTGCTCTGCCCTGGTCCTGCTCTGCCCTGGTCCTGCTCTGCCCTGGTCCTGCTCTGCCCTGGTCCTGCTCTGCCCTGGTCCTGCTCTGCCCTGGTCCTGCTCTGCCCTGGTCCTGCTCTGCCCTGGTCCTGCTCTGCCCTGGTCCTGCTCTGCCCTGGTCCTGCTCTGCCCTGGTCCTGCTCTGCCCTGGTCCTGCTCTGCCCTGGTCCTGCCCTGCCCTGGTCCTGCCCTGCCTTGATCACCGCTCTGCCCTGGTCCTGCTCCACCCTCAGCCTGCTCTCCGCCCTGGAGGCTTCCTGCTCTAATTCAGCCATGCCCTCGTCATCCTCCAGGGCACCCTCCCACCCCATTGATGTTCTACGGCGCGAGGTCACGCCTTTGTAAAGGGGGGCGTTCTGTCACAGTCTTCGTCTGCACCATTCTGACTTCGTCATCTTCACTACACTTCCCAGCATCCTCGTCTCCACACCTGAACTCACTCCCTCAATCATCCACCTGTTCATTGTCCTGATCATCTGTGTCACCTTGTTAGTGTTCATTTTGTATCTGTATTTAGTTCTCTGTTTCAGTATGATTGTCCAGCAGCTTGTCGGTTCTTGATTTATGTTTCATGGATAAAATTCTATATGATATTTTTGTCAAAATTGAGTTCATTCACATGTTCTTATTCTGTAACTTGTTTGATGTGTTTTAAGTTGTGTACATTGTGGGACTTTTTATTGAAAAAAAAAAAAGATTCTATCTACAAAATTGAACTCTAACTTGGCTCTATAAGGTTCTGTCTGCTTAAGCCAACCAACACTTCTAACACACAGAAGAGACCCAATCAGAATCAACTTTTATATGTCAGGTTGCCGGCTTTTTCCTTGAAGACAAGAAACCTCATAAAGGCATTATGCTATACCTTTACAATAAATTAAAAATTCACTAAATTGTGTAGTCTAATGAAGTGGCTTATCTTTATATTTATTCATTTTCTTTATGTTTTAGTTATTATTAATAATTTTCATTATTATAGTTATTATTATTTGAATAATACAAATATGCAGTGAGTAAATTAAATATTTTAGAAAACCATTCAACATGCAAGTGTGTTTTGTGTGTGTGTCCGTGCTTGTTTGAGAAAGTGTGTTGGTGTGTAAGAGAGAGAGTGAGAGACAGAGAGAGTGAGAGTGATTAAAAAGGCAGTCTGCCAGTTTTTGTGATTATTGTCATGGTGTAGTGTGGAATCAATACAGGCTGAGGCTTCATTACAAAATATTTACTCAAAAACTCCAAACAGGTAAAGGCAGATGATTACACACACTGTCCATGAAACATGATCAAAAACCGATCAGCACACACTGAAACAGTGAGAACTACATACAGATACAAAATGAACACTAACAAGGTGACACAGATGATCAGGACAATGAACAGGTGGATGATTGAGGAAGTGAGTTCAGGTGTGGAGACAAGAGGATGCTGGGAAGCGTAGTGAAGTTGACGAAGACAGAATGGTGCAAACGAAGACTGTGACAGAACGCCCCCCTTTACAAAGGCGTGACCTCGCGCCGTAGAACATCAATGGGGTGGGAGGGTGCCCTGGAGGATGACGAGGGCATGGCTGAATTAGAGCAGGAAGCCTCCAGGGCGGAGAGCAGGACCAGGGCGGAGAGCAGGACCAGGGCGGAGAGCAGGACCTCGGGCGGAGAGCAGGACCCCGGGCGGAGAGCAGGACCCCGGGCGGAGAGCAGGACCCCGGGCGGAGAGCAGGACCCCGGGCGGAGAGCAGGACCCCGGGCGGAGAGCAGGACCCCGGGCGGAGAGCAGGACCCCGGGCGGAGAGCAGGACCCCGGGCGGAGAGCAGGACCCCGGGCGGAGAGCAGGACCCCGGGCGGAGAGCAGGACCTCGGGCGGAGAGCAGGACCTCGGGCGGAGAGCAGGACCTCAGGCGGAGAGCAGGACCTCAGGCGGAGAGCAGGACCAGGCAGGAGAGCAGGACCTCATCTGGCAGTCATCTGGGAAACTGGTTTGAGGTACCAAATCCATGAAAACCTCCAGGTGTTCCTCAAGAGAGCTGTTTCCCTGCTCAAGGCACATTAGTCTTACTGCAGAGAAATCCATGTTTGGTCGGTTCTTCTGTCATGGTGTAGTGTGGAATGAAGACAGGCTAAGGCTTCAATAGAAAACATTTACTCAAAAACTCCAAACAGGTAAAAGGAAGACTGGCAGAAGATTACTCACACTATCCATCAAACAGGCACAAGGAAGACTTGTAGAAAATTACTCACACTATCCATCAAACAGGCAGAAGGAAGACTTGTAGAAGATTACTCACACTATCCATGAAACACAATCAAGAACTGACAAACTCAGACTGAAACAGAGAGAACTAAATACAGATACAAATGAACACTAACAAGGTGACGACAGGTGACACAGATGATCAGGACGATGAACAGGTGGATGATTGAGGGAGTGAGTTCAGGTGTGGAGACTATCACAGAGGATGCTGGGAAGTGTAGTGAAGATGACGAAGACAGAATGTGCAGACAAAGACTGTGACAATTATATAGTCAGTGAATAATTTTTCAATGATTATTAAACTTTATGAATTAATTTGCTGAACCATGTCGATTTTCTTGCAGTTTTTAAAGTCTTAAAATGTCTTAATTTTTACTATATTAAGGCTTATAGGTCAAATATTTAACAATTTATTTAATGGGGTCTTAATTACAACAGTAAACGTTTGCATGTTATTTCAGCCATATTGAGGTCTAGAGAGAAAGCCATTTTACCTGGCCCACTTTAGCTGGAATAAAGTCCTGCTCGGATGTATTACAGTGGCTGCTTTTAAAGATTAAGATTTAAAGATTTTAAGATTCCTAAAGATTAAAATTATAATTTCTGCAATGTGTTTTATTACCCACCAAATTGATATCAAAAATGAAGATTATGCACTGGGGAAAATATTTAGACCTACCTAGCTTAATTTGAAATGTCCTAAATACATGGAAGTGCTAAAAAAATATTAAATAAATGTCATAGAAAGGATAAAATTTTACTTTCTAACACATGTTGAGACATTGTTACAACATTATTTTTTTTATTTAAATGTTCAAATAATGTTTTGTCAGATAGAACCTTCTAATTCTAAGCGAAAAGTGTTTTTTAGAATTAGAAGGTTCTATCTGCATTTGACCCATTCCAAAAATCCCCATTTACAAATTTGAGAGGATTTTGATATTGTATGTTTAGAATACATTTAGGGTCCCTGTTATTTTCATGTTTGAATGAAATTTGTTCCCCATATAAATTTTCCTATATGTAATGCAAAAACCTAATATCTCAAAACTGCTCAGAACGCAGATAAAACTTTATAATTCCAAGGGGACAAAGTGTGTGTAATCTTCTGCCAGTCTTCCTTGTACCTGTTTGGAGTTTTTGAGTAAATGTTTTGTATTGGAGCTTTGCGTCAGCCTCAGCCTGTCCTCATTCCACATGACACCGTGACAATAATCACAAAAAATGTCAGCCTTCCTTTTTAATCACACACACACACTCTCTCTCTCTCTCTCTCTCTCTCTCTCTCTCTCTCTCTCTCTCTCTCTCTCACACACACACCAACACACTTTCTCACACATAAGCACACGTACACACGCACACACACACACACACACATACATACATACATACATACTATTGGGGATTGCCCCACTGGAAACTGGGGCCCGTTTCAATAAGGAGGTTCAACCAACTCTGAGTTAAAGCTTGAACTCTGAGTTGACTTACCCTGAGATGGGAAACTCTGAGTTTTCGGTTACAGAACAGCTGAAATGAGTTAGTTCAATCAACTCTGAGTTGACTGACTCTGAGTTAAGCGCGTGCACAACAACTATAAAAAGCCATTATGAATGGAGCGCAAATATTACGAGTCACCATGGCAACAGCGCCAGACAAAAAGAGGTTTTGGGTGTAATTAATTACTAAGTAATCTAAATATTGTAATTTAATTAATGGGATTACTCTTAATTCTTCTGTAATTTAAAATAAAATATGATGCAATTACAATAAATAGGCCTACTGCATAAACTATAGACCAATTCAGTATAAAACAATAATGGATTTAAAGGAGAACTCCGGCGAACAATAAACCTTTGTTCTAATAAAACATCGGAACCTCGTCAATCGTTCCCTGAGGATTGTTTTCATGATAATCGAATGTAAAGAGTTTTATCTCTAAAAACTGTTTAGCGTATAATCCTAGTACTGGGGGCACTGACCAACTTAAACGAAATCGCTAGTTTATACCACTAACAAGGCTCAAAATAGCCCCGCATTAACGCAGTAACATAACAAGGCTCCATACATGCAAAACGAAGCATTGACAACTTTGTAAGTGTACAGACCGTTTAATAAGAACATAAGTTATGAAGACCGTTTACTTCGTGTATACATTCAGAAGCCATCTTAGGAAATAGTCTCGATAAGTCGATCCCCGAACGTCGTGATGAGTGAGCTGAACTGTATGAAGTTCAACGAACTTCTGAACTGTATGAACGACGTTCGGGGATCGACTTATCGAGACTATTTCCTAAGATGGCTTCTGAATGTCTACACGAAGTAAACAGTCTTTATAACTTATGTTCTTAATAAACGGTCTGTACACTTACAAAGTTGTCAATGCTTCGTTTTGCATGTATGGAGCCTTGTTATGTTACTGCGTTAATGCGGGGCTATTTTGAGCCTTGTTAGTGGTATAAACTAGCGATTTCATTTTAGTTGGTCAATGCCCCCAGTGCTAGCATTATACGCTAAACAGTTTTTAGAGATAAAACTCTTTACATTCGATTATCATGAAAACAATCCTCAGAGAAAGATTAACGAGGTACCGATGTTTTATTAGACCAAAGGTTCATTGTTCGCCGGAGTTCTCCTTTAACATACATTTTTAAAAGGTATTTTTTATGTAACCTTCTCCCTCAACACACTTTAATCAATTCAAGAATAATTCATGCAATTGTATATTGTTAATTTGAAAGCATTAAAAGTGCAGTTTCTTGTCTCTCCTCCTTGTATTAATCAAGTGGTTGAGGTTGATATATGATAGTAATATGTAAACCAATACTTTCTAGAGATAGTAATTATTACATTAATCTAACTACACCGTTGAAGATGTCATTTCTAGTTAATAATTCATAACTATTTTAGAGTAACTTACTGTAATAATATCAGAGGTGAAACTGGAAGAATGTTATTCAACCTAATGTATGCTACCATTACTTTGATAAATTTTTACTTAAGTAAAAATACCAGTCTAAAAATCTACTCAAGTAAGAAGTAGTTAATTTAAAACATGGGTAAAATTTGCTGAGTAACTTGTTTAACAGCAGGCGTGGGGAGAGTTTCTCAGTAGAGAACCGTCTCAGAAAATATCACGGTTTATGGTATTAAACAATTATTAAATATATAAACTGCATTCTTAAATTACAGTTATTATTATCATCAGTTAAAATGACAGTTAAATAAATTAAACATTTGTTCAATAAAACATATGTAATCAACTAACTTCAATAATTGATTATGAATAAGATTAATGAATAAGATCTTACTTTTTATCATTAATAACTTATTAAATTATGTTTGAAAAATAATTGAGTTCTATTAAATGTTTTTTATTCCAATTTTTTAATGATTTAATAGAAATATATTAATCAAAAACGGTGGTAATCAAATACAAGTTTAGCAAACGTTTTAATCCTTTTATTTTTTGGCAAATTGCTGCAAAACAGATTTAGTCAATTAAGCCATGGACAAACAATATACAGGGGTTGGACAATGAAACTGAAACACCTGGTCTTACAACACAATCATTTATTAGGATTGTGAGGGCCTCATTTTGCATCCAAAGCACCAATTCATCTTGGGAATGACAGATCGAAGTCCTTCATATATGATGCTGGTGGAGGAAAACGTTTTCTGACACCTCAATAATATTCAGATCTGGTGACTGTGCAGACCATGGGAGATGTTCAACGTCACTTTCATCTTCATCAAACATTGGCCAGTGTTTCAGTTTCATTGTCCAACCCTGTATATTCCTTAAAGAATGTGTAAATACATTTTACTATTATTGTTGGTGTTTAAACAGCACTTCCTCTTTAAAAAAGGGGAGGAGACCACAATAAACTCTGGGTTTACTGAAGAAAACCTGCTCCCGGGTGCGTTTCACGAAAGCATTGTTAGTCAACTATGGTCGCAAGTTGGTCGCAATTTCCTTTGAACTGTATTGGTAACGACGGAACTTTCGACCATAGTTGGCAAACGATGCTTTCAGGAAACCCACCCCTGGTTAGGTTCACAGAGTAAGTTACCATGGTAACTGACTCTCAGTATAAGTTACCTCTCTTTCAGAAACGGGCTTGACTTACTCTGCTTTCTCGGGTTTGATTTACCCCCCTTTCTGAAACGGAAAACCCAGAGTTTCCCTCATTTCAGGGTTGACACATTCAGAGTTTTCACTTAACCTCCTTTCTGAAACAGGCCACTGGTGGACTATGTTATTGACCGCTGCAGAACTCTGGTCAAGGAGTCGGAGTCATCAGAGAGAGTTTAAGTGTTTAAGGCACAAGAGTGACCATACACATGGTAGTTTCTGTAATAAAGAACATAACAGAAATAAATATTCACTCACTAAATTATTCAACAACTTAAGAAATTACAAACTCAAATATAAACATCTCTGTAGAGTGCACTGATACATGAAATATATCAATCAAGAAATATAGGCCTATACGCCTTATTCACGGCAGCGCCATCTTTGATTTTTAATGAGAATGAAAGCGAGGCTGTGAGGGATAGACATACATCTCTTCAATGGGCCGTACTGTTATTTAAAGTGTTTTCAGATTGCTCTGTTTATGAAACACTGAAAAATATCTTTTCAAGAAATTTCAGTTGACAAAAAACTCCCGACAATGTAAGCTGTGAAAAAATCGTCAGTAATTTGAGCTTTATTCAGCTTTTTAGAGCAGATGCCATTGGAAACACGGTAAGTCTATCCCTCACAGCCTCACTCTCAAACCTGTCATGGCGCTGCTCTGAATAGGTCTATGAGTCTATAATAAACTGCATAATGCAATTAAATTGACAAAACACCAAAAGACCATTTCAAAAGATGTAAACAACACTGGTCCAGAAGCTCTTCCTGTTTCAGTTTGTAACTGTTTTCTTTATTTCAAAGATGTTTGTTTAACTTTTTGATTCAGTTTTAAATGTTCTGTTGGTTGTATTATATCCCAGCTTTTATGTAGTGTTAAAAAACTGAAACAGGAAGTGCTTCTGAGCCAGTGTTGTTTACATCTTTTGAAATGGTCTATAGTAAATTATAGAAATTGGACGGTCTTCACTGACAATCAGTGAAAGATCTCCACAGAGAAATTCACTTCAATGTAACTTAATAAACAAACAAAATGAGCCGCGATGCTAGCGGGATAATCTGCTCGTTAAGCAGGATCAAATTATCGTTAGAAAGATCGCTAAACATAACAAACATTATCTAACTCGACACAGATTGTATTTAAACTGCAATATTAACAATATAAAAAAGAAGGAAACTTACTTTGTCATAAACTTTCTCTTGCACATACACTGCACATGAACGCGTGCACGAGATGATCGCTCAACTGGTGGTGTGGCTGTGAATTGGCAATTACACTTAGTCCGTACGTGCTGAGAACGCTGCACTACGGTATTTGCGTACAACGCAACTTAAAACGTCACCCACGTGACCAACTCAATATTTAAAGGGAGAGAATTCACAATACATACTTTCAAACAAACACACACACTTGCATGTTGAATGGTTTTCTGAAATATTCAATTTACTCACTGCATATTTGTATAATTCAGATAATAATAACTATAATAATAAAAGTTATTAATAATAATAACCAATAATGCACAATAAAGAAAATAACAAAATATCAAGTTAAGCCACTTCATAAGACTACGATATTCACTTTAGTGAATATTTAATTCACTGTAAATGTATAGCATAATGCCTTTATGGGGTTTCTTCTTGTCTTGAAGGAAAAAGCCGGCGACCCGACATGTAAAAGTTGATTCTATGGTCCTCTTCTGTGCATTCGAAGTGCTGATTGGCTCATGCTGCGTTCCAGACAGGTTTTTGAGCACGTAAATCACGACTTCAAACCACGACTTACGAGTTTGTAGTATTCCAGGTCATTCACGTCATTTGTAATAATTTCTAACACACCTTGTTTATTTGTGGGAAACTGAAGAGGACAAATAACGCATGAGGCAAGATAAGCTGTTATACCTTTTATTTTACTTTATTTGTATATTTGGAAATGTGCCTGCAGAAACACTGCATCGTAGGGGCTGTCATTGTAGTTTTCTATAGGTTCGCAGGCTATGTGACGTCAGAACTCGTAACTGGGAGTACATCGATCTAGTACGAGTTCACGGGTGGTAGCCTATGTCACGGGTTTGACGGCCGTTCCAGTGCACTTTCACGGGTATAAGGTTGGAAAAACACGAGTTACAGGTTGCCTGGAACGCGGCATAAGAGTTCGACTTTGTAGATAGAACCTTTTTGTTTTTTCAATAAAAAGTCCCACAATGAACACAACTTAAAAAAACACACCACATAACGTAAATAAGTTGTCACAGAATAAGAAAATGTGAATAACTCAATTTTGACAAAAATGTCAGACAGAACCTTATAATTCCAAGGGGACGATATGATTAAAACGGGCAAACGTATTTAGAAATATAGAAATAACCATAGACAGTAAAAGTAAATAACTGGACTATGGAGTATTTGTGAAGACATACTGTTTAAATAAACAAACAAAAGAGGTCACATTCACATGGTAGCCTATCTAGCGAAGAGATTTAATTAGATTATTCCTGTGATTTTTGTTCAACAGAAAAAGGCCAATCTTATTTTATTGTATTATTCTGATTAAAATAATTGATTATGTTTGTGGGGGAAAACACTCATTATTTAAAAAGAATATATATTATGCAATCCATATGATCAGGGTGGTTTGAATGTTGTGGATTTTACAACTTTGAACAGCACATTTTAAAATAAATTGGCTAAAATGTTTTATTAAAAATAGTTGCTCTATGCGGAATATTTTCCCTAACCATTTATTTATATATAAAAATAAGATAAACAAAATACCTCTTCGTTTTTCTAATTTTCACAAGCAGGTCTTTTTGACATGTTTGGCTTTTAAACATAACTTCTCTCCTCATTCTTTTTTATTTGTAAGTAGCCTATAGCTCTATGTCTGCCCTTTATCTTTGTTTTTCCCCCCACAATTATTGTTGTTTCATGTTATACTTATCAAATGTGAAAATGTGTAAAAGAAATGTCAAGAACTTGATATCACACTCTGTAATTTTGAAAAAATGCGAGACACATGTCACGTGACCTCACGCGCTAATTTTAACGGCTTCTCACGCGAATTATATCGAAGTAACTTACTCTTGTTTTGACCATTAAACCTGTGTAATAAGCATATTTTCTTTTTATGATGGGGGTTTGTTTTTCAAGACGAAGGGTTTCTGCTGAAACCTACAGATATTGGGCTGCTATAGCAAATTCTCTTGGCCTCGGCTGGCTTGGGACGGAAAACGTCAGGACGGTTAGATTTCAAATTAACTTAAGTAGCTAACGTTAGTTCGTTATTGAACAAAAGAGCTAGCTAGTATGCTGAATTTAATAATTAAGTTAATAATTATTAAATAATAAATCATAACTAATAAATAAGTTGCTATCAAGTCAGAGATCACTAAGATGCATGGTGACATTTAGCCGTTTATTATAAGCTTGATTGCGTCATCAAATAACTGACCACAACTCTCACTTCTTTTAACTAGGAGATGAAAACGTGCCAGCTTGCTGTTTTCCCTTATCTGTTGAACTCCTCAGCTGTAGAAGATGATTATCTCAGCCTGGAGGAACATATTCGAGAGGTAAGTATATCAACAGTCATGTATGTACTAGTCTGATGTACAAGGTCTAAAGTTACTTTTTTTATATTAGCTCTTTTCTTGTTAAGTTTCTCTCTATGTCACTTCAGTGTTAGTTTAACTCAGATCAGATGTTCCTAAACGAAGCTGCGATAACCTGCATCTTCTCCATTCTGCAGTTTGGTCGCCACTATTAAGTATTATCCCTACAAATAAAACCACATATCTTTTTTTTAATACTGATTTGTATTAGCAGTATAGATAAAGTCTTATTAAATGAAGTTATCACTGTCAAACAAATTAATTGCACAAGGAGGGCAGCTATAAAAAGCCAATGTTGAGCAGCAAACAGGTATTTGAAGCTGCTTTTGTTTCTCTGGAGTCTCAAGAGCCTCTTCATCATACAGGCAGCATTTCAACCACCTGTAACCAAAGTTCACAAAGAGAAACATTTACAGTGGGTGCAGAAATACAGACTCATTTTTAAATAGTTGTGTACACCTACTTATCTTATAGGATGCGGATATCTCATGTGGTGATGAGCGCCGCCGGACACCTTTACATGTGGCAGCAGGAGAGGGCTATGAAAGGACTGTTCGCTTCTTGCTGGAGCAGGGAGCCGACGTGAATGCCATTGACCGTGATGGAATTACTCCACTTCGAGATGCCATATACGCCAAGTACTCATCACATTTGTGTTTGAGACCCAGGGTCACAAATTATCTTTTCAATTAAGGAGCAATATTTGCCGCCTGGAATTGATTTACGGGGGTGTTATACCTCTGTACAGGCAATTATTATAATGACGTTATTAAATGCATCTATGATGTCTTTTATGTCAGACACTTAAGTATAGCCAATTACTTCAATCCATCATAATGGGTTTTAATGCCCAGTGCAGGAAAAAAAACCCCAACAAAACACACTTGAATCTTATATCAAGTGTGCAGATCTAAATGTTATGCTTAACAGTTGACACTTCATTCATTATCAAATTTCACTTTAATCTTGACAGATTGTTTAGTGACATTTTTGCCCCAAGTCCCCATTAATTTCCATACTACCCTGTTACATATCTCCATTTACTGATTCATTTTTTAAATCAACAGGAGTCTGGAGGTGGTGAAGTTATTAGTTTCTGCAGGGGCATGTTTGGAAGCATCCTCAGAGGAACTTGGGGCTGAAATGTGCTAGTAAGTGAGATTTATGTTTTTATACAAAAGGTACATTTTACAAAATAGGGCACTTGATTATGTTAGCTCAACTATCAATAATTGTAGTCTTCTATGGATTGTGGTTGAATGTGGATTGTGCTTTTTAGTCTTGCATCCCTTGGAGACACAGAACAGATGGAGGCGTTTAAGACGGCTGGAGTCAGTTTGAATGTTTCTGATGTTCACGGCCGAACTCCCTTACATGTGGTGAGGGTTTCTCAGAAATGTTAAGTAAATTTTGTTCCTATGAAGAGCTTTTAAGCTTGGCTCATCTTCCTTCATTTGCTTTAATAGGCGGTGTGCACAAATCAGCCTGAAGTGGTGAAGTTCTGTATCAGTAATGGATCCGATCTTGAGGTACGGACACAAAGGGTTTAGAAGCAATTGTTTATCTGCCAAGGGTTTGGACACACACCATTTTTATTATTATTGCTGCGTAAGTAGAGATATATATAGTACCTATACTAAGTGACATATCAGCCACCATATCGGTATCGGCCTATATACGTTCATTTTTAATGTTATCGGCCCAAAAGAAAATTTGACAGATATATTTAAGTCGTTAAATAAATGGGTTATTTTCTTCCGCTGAGACATTTCAGATGCGCGCTGTTTGCCATTTTAATGGTCAGACTTTTGTTTTTGTAATCAGGCTCTCAAAAATTATTATGGGTTTTTGGCTTTCAGATCATGAAGAATTATCTGTTATCGGTATCGCCCAACAACAGATTGTAAAGTTGCCACCCTGTGGCTTGATAACACCTCTGCACACTGTTCATTGTCTCATGAGGTGCATGCTGGGATGCTTTTCCATTACTCTTGAGGCAGTTCTCATATATGCTGGGCACTTTTGACTACTTTTCACTCTTTTGTTTAACTCATTTCAAGAAAATGAAATAAAATTTGGTACGTTTTTGTACCAAAGTAGGTACAATTTATTTAGTCTCCAAACATTAAAAGCCTTTCGATCAAAAGGTTTTTTAGTTGATGAGAAAGCCAGATGTGTCCAAACCTTTCACTCTTGGTACTGTAAGTATCTAATGGCGCTTTTCCACTACACAGTACCGTCTCGACTCGGCTCGCCTCGCCTCGGCTCGCTTTTGGCTCCGTTTTCCATTGCAGATAGTACCGCCACAAATAGTACCCGGTCGTCATAGCGACGCTGCAGTAAACTGCCGTGACGTAATCTAATACGCGACACATATCCGCGCTACCCACACACACAGGACAATGGAGGAAATCGAGTGTATGCTGTTTTTGATCCTCGGGATGTGGCTGTTTCTCACAGCAAGAAGACAAACGTTGTTTCATGAGAGGCTGAGGGCAGCAAAACGAAACACTGCTGAAAAAACGAGACGAATCCGGTTGGCGCGTGCAAGATGACGCAGTGAATAGTGACGATTCTCTCTGACCAATCGGCAGTCGGCATTGTTTTACGTCACATTTTAGTATCGCCTCAGCTCGCTTAGAACCTCGCCGGAGGTGGTACGTAAAAAAAAGTACCCGAAAGCAGGTACAACTTTTACACAGTGGCGAGTCGAGTCGAGCCGAGCCGAGGCGAGCTGGTTCTGTGTAGTGGAAAAGCGCCATAAAAGTATCACTCTGGGTGTGTTCACACTTGTAGTTCAGTTCACTGTCCACTTGTTTGTCAAACTGTCAAACCAAAAATGCCAAGTGTGAACACACCCTCTATCTCTTTGTATTTTAATTATTAAAAATGATACTACTTCAATCTTTTCTGAAATAACAGCAAAGAGACAGGTTGAACAACAGACCTGTAGATGATGCTCAGAGACTAGGCTTACAACACTTGGAGGAGTTGTTGAGTTATCCGGTCAACGAGACCACAGAAAAGTGAGGAACAGCAGCTGTCTGTACTTATCAAATGGTTCAAAGTTTAAAGTTCATCGCCATTGGCTCTTTTAGATCATTAATTACAATTTTTAAAAGTATTGTTTCAAGGATGGAAAAATGTTTGTTTTAGACGTTTTTAGAACAACTAAAATCGGTTAATAAAACATTCCTAACATTAGTTGTTTAATCATTTGTACTCAATACTCTGTTGAGTTCCAAGGTTTATTTCCAGTTTGATATTAATCTCCAAGACAAAAAGAGTTGAACTCATTTTCAGGTGTTTATTTGATATGGGTTTCCAGTTATGAACATGTAAATAGCAAATATAATTTGCCATAGTAAAAAACACACTCTAGATATAATACTTTGAAGTTGGACAAAAAAATGAAAGTAAAATACAGATTCTGGTGTCTGACGGCACTTGATAATGACATTATGCAGAAACTCTTGATGCTTTCGGGTGGTCCGTGATATTTTCGCTATAAGTTGTTGACTAACCCACAACGGGTTTAAGATCTTATAAATGCATTTAAGTTGTACAGTGAGTAAGGGAGAAAAAACACAGCCAATCGGTTTCTTTTTTTACTTTGAATGTTTAGCACTACCAGATGCCAGAATCTGAAGTTATACAGGCATCCCCCACCTCTGCCATCACGGCACGATCACACAGTGTAAGGAGACCCATAGTGTGTCTTTAAGAGGCATATTCCAAAAGACAATGTTTTAACAGTGTAACACAGACAAGAATACAACTTATGCCATATGTATCATATTGTTTCCATATTAAAAGCTAATATCAATCTAGGAATCTTTGTAAAGTGAGCGGTGCAAAAACACACGTTACAAAAGAAAAGGCACGATAATTCGGCCATTCGGTGCAAGATTAAGGTGAACCAGGAGGAGGAATATATTGACTTCATCAGAGAACCACTATAATATGCAAACAATTGCCTGAGAGTTAAAAATGATCAAAACAAGACAAGATTTATTTTTTGTAACATGCAGTCACATGTCCAGTCAATGGAGCGACCTGACGGGCGATGCGATAGCGTTCAAAAGTACAAAAACGGTCTGAAAAGGAAGGCTGACATTCTTGTAGCATCCGAGAGCAGGAACTGTCTTTTTACAGAGAAGAACAGCAGTATCAAACATTAAGCAAAGTTATTTTAATGACAGCCCAAGAACATTGCATGCATTTTTATGCCATAGAGTTTTTGTACAAAAGCAAAAAGATAACAAAAATGTCACAGGAGTGGCGTGCACAATGAACATCGTCAGAGAGCGATAAGGTTGCTCAGTTGGTGAACACACACCGTTAGGGGGCTGTATACAGGAGTTTCATTGTTTTTAAACTAATGGCCAACATCTGAAGTCTATAGAAGCTTGTTTCTGCCACTGAATGAAAAATAAAAAAGGATAAAGAATGAATTCATTTCACAATTCGGACATTTTTTTTTCCAGGATTGCAATTGCGAGAAAAAAAAAATCGGAATTGTGAGTTAAAAAGTTGCAATTACTTTTTAAAATGTTTTATTCTGTGGGGGAAACAAACTTCTATAGAGTTTCCCTTAAACTGGGAAAAAAAAAAAAAACCCTAAAAAATTCTACTGGTAATTTGAACAAAAAAACAAAACAAAAACAATTTGTCAAACATAAAGTAATATAATATCTGCAAAACCCACCAACGGCATGCTAAATATGCAATAATACAGAAAGGTTCAAATAATACACTGGTTATAATTTAATGTCACAAAATAACACAACTTGATGAAATACACAAATTAAAAGAAGCGTGTTAAATGACTTTAACACGGCATTTAAAAAAATATATTAGGTCGTCTTTAAAATGCTCAAAGGAAGAATAAGATAAACATGCTATTAATAAATCTCAAAACAATAGTAACTTTTAAAACTTTGTCAAGTCCATTGTTTGATTTACAGACTTTAGAATAAAAGATGTCATGTATATGTATATGCCCTGGCCTCAGAAAGGGTTTCGACTGTATTCTAGATGTAAACAATATGCAGTTCTGCCTTGTTTTGAAAATTGTATTTTCAGAGCCCATTTGCTGCCATGATGCATATGCGTAATAATACATTTACTGAGAGTTAACATCTGTAAACAGCATTCTTGAATACACATAAAACCTCAAAGATAGCCAAGAAAATGGAGAAAGAGAGCAGTAGAGTGTGGTTAAGTATTTGAAGACAGGAACTGATCTCTTGTTGGCTGCGGGAACAACATCTCTCCATTTTCAATGAGGTTGTACAAACACAGGTTGATTAAAGACCCTTATATAAGCCCAAAAGCCACATCAAGCCACACAATCAGACTGCAAGCTCAACACCAGGACACGTACAAGAGATAGAGAGCAGGTGTGTTAGTTGGGATCGGATACGGGCACCCATCTCTAAATCAGTGGACTGCTGGAGTGTTGATCTATCCATCATCACAGGCTGCTGGGCTTCACATCGACATCAGGTAGGAACGGGACGGGACGGGGCTTTGCGAGCCTTTCAGTCATTGTACCCAGAACCAGGAAGTTCATTGGTTAACGTGTGCCAGCGCTCAATTTTCTTGTCTTTGTTTTTCAGGCAGTCAAACCAGTGTTTTAGCCTCTCGCCGTTGGCATTTATGCCTAAAGAGACTCCGCCTGGAGAAAAGGTGGTAGAGTTCATTAAAACAACCAGGCCAAAAAACAACGTTTCAGGCCAGTTGACAAACTTAGCACTATGGACGAATTCCAATCGTAAGTGAGCATCCCTATCAGTGATGGAGTACTCGAGTCCTGGACTCGAGACTTCATTCTCTGGACTCGTGACTCAACTTGGACTTGTGGACTGATGACTCGTACTTGGACTCGCATTACAAACCGAACCATTACAGTTGGACCATTTTTCCTGGCGAACAAAATCTGCACTGGCGCGAGTCGACCACCTAACGTTGTGCAACATCAAATGGCAAACGTAATGAAAGCGGAACGAAACTCATTTTGTGCTTCACGGACCTTTATCAGTTTGACCATCAACAACAGGGCAGCGCGAGCTGATCTTGATCAAGCGACACTAGGGCTGCCAACTCTCACGCATTGAGCATGAGACTCCACCGATTTCTCACGCTGAAGTGTCAACCCGGCCGGTCAAATGCCTGAAAGATGAGTTTATCTATAGATCTACCTGTTGAGCCACTCGTGGTCAACTAGTTTTACCACAAATTAGTTAAAATATCCTCTAATCTAGAGCAAGCGTGCATGCAAGACAGATGTTGAGCTCCTAACGGTGTGGACGCAAAGCCAGGACTGGAGTCAAAGCACGTTCCTCTCTGCACTTTAAGGCTCAATCCCAATTCACCCCTTGGCCCTACCCCTTAGCCCTACCCCTCCGTTTTGTGCGTTCACGTCTAAGGGTAGGGTGTCCCGATTCTTGTCGAGATCGAGGGGTAGGGCTACATAGCCCTCGAAACGGAAATTTTTCAGAGGCACACTCCAAACGGAGGGCTAAGAGAAAAAATCACGGAATGCATCGGAAATCACCGGTGAGATGGATCGCAAACGGTTAAACATTTAAATTTAGCACTAGATGATTCCACGACGCACTTTATTTACTCTTATAATAACACTATAGTTGTTTAAATTAAGAAATGGTATAATAAATTCAGTGGCGGTTCTACCTTGAATTACGCCCAGGGCGAGACCCCCTTTGAGCGCACCCCCCCCCCCCCCACCCCCCCCCCCCACCCCCCCCCCCCCACCCCCGCCAAAACAAAAAAACCAAAAAAAAACAACAACAATAAATTTACATTCCGTTCCTTTGAAGAAACGTTGGCCTTGAATTATATGCATGCCACACTTTGAGTTTTGACTTGTTAAACTTTGTCATGATGGAGTTTTTAAAAGTAAAAGGGTCAGAGAGTTACTTATTTAGTAACACTATACTTATCTCTTAAATAATTTTGAACAGCTCTCATATTAACAACTATCCAAACTAGACCTAAAATAGCTTTTGTAGCCCTATGCCACTCTTAAAATGTCAGAGAAAAGGACAGAATCAGAGATTATTTAGAAAATAGAAAATTGAACTTTGAATATTATAGGCTACAGTAAAAACTCATAAAGTTGATCATTATGTAAATTATTTTCATTTCATGAATATTGACCAACATGATCACATACACAGAATCTTGTTCAAAAAGCCCAATACACAATGAAATCAATTCACCAAGTTAATAACATTAAAGATTTGTTTTAAATGAGTGTCTTTTACCTATACTAAACTTGAAGGTTAAGCTTAACACAAAAAAGATTTTATAAAATACCTCATATTTCAGCATTTAAATCATCTCTATAAAAAGAATACATCAATAAAGATACATTCCTGATATTTATAATGCACAGTAGCTTATTATTAATAGTAAAATTCGGTCCGATTTCCCCATGGCTGTCGTTGCTATACAACCATACACTGCGCTCTCCACAATGACAAAGAAGTTTTAGTAATGCATTTCCACCACAGAAAAACGCTTGCTGAAGCTCTGCTAAAAGATTTATTTACGGAGAAGAGAAAAAACACCCAAGTGTTTGGGTGCACGTGCACTTCCATACTGAAAAGTTTATGAGCGCGCCAGAGTTTCCGCTATGTGCCGGTCAAAGTGACCGGCAGAGGTTTAGTTTAACGGACATTTTGATGATAAGCCGGTCAAATACCGTCTCTTAATTAGTCAAGTTGAGGAAAACTGGAGGCAGGCTATGTAACTTAAAAAAATGACATAATCAGGCCGTATAGAATGCAACATGTTTATTAGCATAACTTTCAAATAGAAAAGATGAAAACATGAACGTCCGTACAATATCTGAATAGTAGCCTAGTTTTTACTCAAGCGAACTTAATTATATACTGTAGTAGCGTCTCATGGTAACATTTAAATTGGCCACCATGAAATGACTCTTGTCAAATTAATTGGAACAAACAAATGACTAGGCCTATAACACTGTCTTGCGTAATTTTAGGCTTTTTACGATGTTTTGCAGTGCTGAAATGTACAGCTGCCGACTTAAAATCAAAACTTCGCAGTGTCTCTCCACAACTTGCAATGCGCATATGCCGCGTGTTCTCGACTTCGCTGCTTTCATCTTGATCCGATTCTGCAGTGAGAACCCTCAACTTTAGTCACGTCCCTGTCTGACTAAAGTTGCTTGCATTGTATTCAGCATCCCCAAGCGAGTCTGCGAGCGCAGAGAGGGTTTTCTCCGCTGCTGCATTGCTTTCAAGAAACCACCGCATGTGTCTGAAGCCTCAGACATTGTCCAAACTCGTGTTCTTGAAGGTGAACTCAAGAGAACTGTAGGCTAGATAAGGAAAGCAATTCTTTTTTTTTCTTTTTTTAAGTTTGAGACAATTTAAATTGTCATCCGTGCTCTCTGCGCAAAAAAATCAGTTAGATATGGCGTCTGGTGGCCTTAATAGTTAATTTAACCTACCATTACCAAAATGTATTTAATTTAACACGTTGATGTTGATGTGATTTTTATTTATATAATAAATAAAAATTCTTTATTTAAAAATTTGCCCATTGATTCGTTTAATTTTACAGTTTTTTTTGTGTGTCTACAGATGATATAAGCCAATTTAAATTTTAATATTGCGCGCTGCGCAAAAATCATAGGCTTATCAAAATCTGGCCTAACAATTAATTAGCCTACTTTTAAACATTTATGTAGGCCTATGTATATATTTTTTATAATTTTGTTCATATTTTTATTTTAGTTATATTATTAGGCCCATTTATTCGTTTAATTTTACAGCAGTTTGTATGTACAACGGTTATAAGCCTATTTACATTTTTATCGTGTGCGATGGGCAAAAGTTCAGTTATCAAAATGCTGGCCTATAATTTACTTTTAAAACTTTTATGTGTATTATATAATTTTATTCATATTATTAGGCCCATTTATTCGTTTAATTTTACAGGACTTTTTGTGTATGCTTCCTGTTCTTGCTAGTCCTTATTTGTTATTTGAAATGAAACATTTCTGTTTGGAAAATGTTGTTGTTGGTCTTTAGTTCTTTGTAAGGTAAGGCTGTGGTCTAACCTAAAAGTGAAATAAAAATACATGCAGATTTCTTTCGTTTTTTGGAGCGAGCGGGGGCGATTTGAGTGGAGCGCGAAGCAAACTGCGTTGAGCGCTGAACTGGGAGCCTTTATGAACATTCTGTGAAGCAGCGCCGGGAACAGTGATTTGATTATTGTATATTATACGAGGTTGAACTGTCCGTGTGACAGAGCGGCCATAAAATGGACACGAGCGCGAGTAATGACGTGGAGCGTTATTAACCAATTGATCCAAATATAAGGCGCTCCGGGCCATATGTGCCGTCTAACAACATTCAAACGGTAGAGCCTGTTCCTTTATAGCCAAATGTCGGTGTATTTTTGCTTAATAGATTTTAGGCTTATTCTCTAGTTCAGATTGTGGCAGGGGGCGGGATTATTAGGCAATTTTAATCGGACAATTTGACCGGAGAGATTTTATTTTGTCGGACATTTAATTTTTTTCCCGGCCAATGTCCGGTAATTACCGGACAACGGAAACCCTGGAGCGCGCCTCCCGCGAGCGCGCAATGAGCGCGCTTCCCGTGCGCCTAATCGCCTATTTGAGGTAATGACCTCGAGCGCGCAAAAGACGCGATACGTGAACTTATCCCCCTTGACATCGATTCTGTGCGCTGCACCTTCTCAGCAAGCAGGGGCGCCATTGCCAATAATTGATTCGAAATTATGAAAAATAGAAAACCTTCGCGGCACAGAGGATATTTTTTTAACTGCTCGTGCCGCCCCCCATGTGACATGAAGAAATGCCGCCCCGGGCGACTGCCCGGTTCGCCCGTGCCTAGAACCGCTACTGAATAAATTACCTTTCCGATCAGAAAAGACATACATTTCGAGGAATGGATGTTATAATCATCATGTTTATTCAAAGTTAAGAGCAGCTGCGCTGATTGTCAGTTGTTGTCATGGAGAAATCACTCTGTAACGGCAGAGCCATCGCCGACGACTGATGACGAATCGGGTTCATGAAGGGTTGTTCCATTTCGTAGGGGAATATTTCAACCCCTAGGGCCAAGGGGTACACGCGAAAATCTGTTATCACTCCGCTGCAGTCCACTACGGGTTTTCCAGTCTCACTCACAGGAAAAACTGCCCCATGTTCAATCGATTTTCAAAGATAATCTTATGTTTCATTTTTTTATATACAAACGTCTGAATTTACAATACTATATGTAATGGTTTGGAAAGTATTCTACACGTTTAATAAATTTTCCAGCTGCCTTTGCTTACACAAGTAAACAATATGGAAAAGTGCACCCAGGTAAAAATAAGAATTTGACAAATTCTACAAACAATTTTAATTTGCCAACAGTTAATAATAATAAATATATATAAAATATAATGATAAAAGTGAGAAGCACTAACATTTCTCCGTTATTAACCAACCAAACAGCGCTGACGTGGTGTGAATGAATTAACTAGTTACAGGTTAAGTCCACAGATCAGCAACATTCACTGTGGATTTAATGTATTAACACTAACTTGTAACCATGAAAGTTTGGCAAAAAAAGTAGCCTACATCACACATCTTTTTTCCAGCACTTCAAAACTCAAATAGTATTATATTTAAAAAGATATTTTTAATGTGATGACCAAAACATTTCAAGGTTTCAAGATGTAGGAAAACTCTTGAAAGGTGCCAGAGTGGAGACATGTAGGCACTGGGGGCTCGAGACTCGACTCGGACTCGAACACGGGACTCGAGACTCGACTCGGACTTGAACTCATGTAATGGTGACTCGACTTGGACTCTTCTTTGGTGACTCGGACTCGAACCCTGGGACTCGAGACTCGACAGTTGGTGACTCGGCTACAACTCTGCTCCCTAGACCCTACGCACTCATGGATGGACTTTGGATGTAGCCGTTTGGAACACACTTTGTGAAAGAAGCAATTTAAGACAACAATTTCCTCATTACCTTAACCTGAAATATTATTATGACAACATAGCATGGAGTCAATAAGCCCATTAGTAGCTGTTCTAACATGAAACACATCTACTGTTAAACACCTTTTAAAATGTCGCAAAGACTCGCCACCCTGGTTCACATGACCATGAGCGATAAAAAGACTTCTTTGAAGTTACCGTCGCATGTTCGTTTCGCTAACGGACCTTTGGAAGGGCCCTTCGTGAAGGGATTCGGTCATGCTGAACGCCCCTAGAAATGGCGTGCCCTTCAAGGGTGCAAAAAGGGATTTGATCATGCACAGACCTGCTTGCTAATTCAGCTGGTCAACATGTTAAACTTGTCAGTTGAATAGCAAAACTAGAAGGCTTGTGATCAGTACAAATGGGTTGAAAATAACAAACCAATCAGTATTGATTTTCCTTGTATGTCAACATTTATCAGCAGTAATGTTTAGCAAAATAATTTATTGCCATCTTGAACTTTACTGAATATTTATAATAACTATGTGCTTTTCAACTATCAAGAAAAATATATATTTTATGAAGAAATTATTGGTGTATAATACATTTTTAATGAAACGTAAATGTAAAAATTAATACATTTACAATAAGACATTTCAAATTAGAAATATCTTATTGTAAATGTATAAAGAAAGTTTAAGTTCATAAAAAAAAAAATACATTTATAAATTGGGGCAGAGCAAGTAGAAACTTCTGGCCTGACCAGACAAGCAGAAAAAAAATCTTTACCGCTGAGCCTTTGGCAGTAACTTGCAATTCACCACAAACCGTGAAATAAAAAAAATACAAATGTAGCATAAAATTAATATCATGAAAGAATGTAAGTTTAACAAGACTTGTCCAGTAAATAGGTCCTACCAATGAAATCGTTGGATTTGCCGATGTCATAGTCCCAAACGGTCACCTCCAGGGTCTTTTTGCTGAGGTCAGCGTACTTGATCTCATAGAAAAACTCCTGTCATAGATGAATGAAATTAGCAATTATAAACACAACTGTGCATTAGACAATCAAGCACTGGTCAGGTTAATCTTACTTCATTAAATTCGGGGTTGAGGGTCTTCTTTTTGACAGTCGTCTTGTGCTTTGATTTTTTGTTCTCATCTGGCTTGAGATACCTGAAACACATTGGGGATATTGAATTAGTGTGACCATGTCTTTCACTTTGGGTCAAGTTAATTTGGCATAGGCTTACTCTTGATGCGTGAAAACATGCACAATGGTGTTGTCAAATGCAACAAGTCAACATGACCACCAGAGGGCGTTGCAGCTCTTTTATATACAATTTGGAGAGCTGAATGAAAAAGCCATGAAAGGATACACAAGGTTCATTGCAGGGTATTTCAACAATTTGCTCTAGGAGCTTTCCTACATAAATGAAAGATTCGCTTTCAAAAAAAACCTGACTTCGAGGTCATTAAATGTCTCTTTCTGTCTCTATCCCTGTGAGTCTTCTTAATGAGGGTCCCTTGCTCTTTACCAAAGACCACCAAATAAGCAGACAGCAAATAGACTGATTAAATAAGATCCAGGCCGTGATCTCAGCTGCCTAATAATCGCAGCCTGTGTCCTTATAATGTAAAAGCAATGATAAAAATTCCCTCTCATTTATTTTATCATCTAGGGATCTGTTAAACAGGAGTAAAAAACTGAAATACATCTTTTTCATGTTGGTAAACGTAAAACTTGTGAAAGGGCTTGCTTCCCTCTCATTGGAACATTGATTGGCTCCTGACATTTATGGTCAACAATTTCAGCTTTTCCTCTGAGTAAATTAATCCGCAGTTCTCCTTTTCTATGTAAAAACGAACGCTCCAACTTTTCAAAAAAAGTAACTCGTTTCCTTCCCAAAAAGGTGAACAACATCATCTGCTATCAATCCGAAAACACACAAATACAAATACAAGATTTGCACGAGCAGAAACAACAAAGGAATCATTTCGTATTCAAAGCTTTCTGTAGAGACAGAATCAAGCTGTTGAAATTGACCAATGGTTGCACATGTAAGAAACAAAAACATAGTCCCCGACTGCTATAATCCCTCAATAAATGGTTGGATTCAGGAAGTGAGGGAGTTGAGAGCTCAAATCCCTTCTGTGTGCTGAAGCAGAGATCATCGCTTCATTTAAACCAACACATTCCAGTCCTCCAAATACAAAGATTTGCATTTCTCCATATCAAAGACAGAATCCTAAGCTTATGACTGCACTGGTATCAAGCGTTGACATAAATGCTTGTGTTTGGCATGGATGAATAGACGTGCTAAAGGTTTACTTACAAGCATACCTGTGCACATACATATACATAGTCAGTAATCATTTAGCAAACACTTTTATCCACAGCGCCTCAATGCTAATTTGATTTTTGCGGTTGAGTGCCTTGTTCAAAAACCCACTCATGTGGGATTCAAACCTACAACATTTTGGTTACACATCAGCACCTTAAAGGAGTAGTACACTTTTAAAAAAAAAAATTTTGCTGATAATTTACTCACCCCCATGTCATCCAAGATGTCCATGTCTTTCTCTCTTCAGTTCAAAAGAAATGAAGGTTTTCGATGAAAACGTTCCAGGATTTTCTCCATATAATGGATTTCAATGGGAACCAAATGCTTCAAGGTCCAAATGAGAGTTTCAGTGCAAACTGCAAACTGTTCAAAGGGCTTTAAACGATTCCAGACGATGAATAAGGGTCTTATCAAGCGAAACGATCGCTCATTTAAAAAATAAATAAAAAAGTTTAAGTTTTAGAACCACAAATGCTCGCCTTGCTCTGTTCTGTGATGCGCGTTCGTGACTCTCCTGTTCGAACTCGTTCATCAAAATGAACAAATCTTTTTTCGAGTCATGATTCGAAGGACCCTATTCATCGTCTGGTGTCGTTTAAAGCCCTTTGAAGCTGCACTGAAACTCTCATTTGGACCTTGAACTGTTTGGTTCCCAATGAAGTCCATTAAATGGAGAAAATCAAAAACCTTAATTTCTTTTCGACTGAAGAAAGAAAGACGTGGACATCTTGGATGACATGGGGGTGAGTAAATTATCAGCAAAGTTTTTTTTAAAAAAGTGAACTACTCCTTTAAATAGAACAATCAAAATTCACCCCATTTTTTTTAAATGTATTTTTATTGTTCTTATTCAACTATGCACTGGTTGAACGCTTTACTACTTTTTAACCTCCCACTTTTTTAAGGGGTCCTATTATGCTATTTTAACATGTTTGACTTTTTTTTAGTGTGTAATGTTGCTGTTTGCGCATGAAAAGGTCTGCAGTTATTCTCTATATCAGTGCGCACTGTTTCCGAACTCCCTGAAACGCCTCAATTGTAGTTTTGAGTTTTCTTCCAGGACAGAAACCTGGTGACGTATGCTGGACTTCTTAAACGCTTCAGCCTCCGCATGCTCACATGAATCTGCCTTTGTTTTTGAGTGCACTGCCCACATCTCAAAATCACTCAACAACCAAACTTTATCACGACTTTAAACTGTGAAAGACCTTTACAAAAGGTTGGGAAGATAGAAGGGTCATTTTATTAAACTCATAATAATCATCAGGGGTGCTTTGGGAACATCTCTTGCACATTATTTGTAAGTTTGAGAAAAATGTTAATGTATTCTGACTTAAATGCATGAAAACGTCGTGTCTAATTGTTATACCACAGATTTGAGTCGACTAGCATAACTAAATCCAGCAACAGAAAGCTGCATTTCTTTTGATATCTGTAATTTACATACTCTTCTTTTCCACAAAACATAAGTTTTCACTAAACCATTCCCATTATTTTACTACCTCTGCACATGAACAGTTGTGTTGTGTTTTACAAGTGAAATTTCAGCATACAGAACAGTGAAAAGATGATAGAGAGAGGTATGGCTTACGTTTTAACATAGGGGTCAGAGAAGCCATTGGCATCCATGGCAGCGAGATGGGCACAGCGAATGATGCCAACCACTAAGCCAGACTTCTGAGAGCTGTACTTCAGAGAGATCATGATGCGCCCTCGCTCCTCCAGAGACTTGTCATCTGTCTTGTCAATCTGTGTCAACACACAAATAGAAAACAGTCAGTCCAGCTTCTAAGAACTATAAAAAAGGATGGATGTAGACTACATAATAGAAATATATTTGAAGTATTAAAGGAGAACTCCGGTGCAAAATGAACCTTTGTTCTAATAAAACATCAGTACCTAGTCGACCGTTCTCTGAGATTTGTTTTCATGATAATAGAATGTAAAGAGATTTATCTCTAAAAACTGTTTAGCATATAACTCTAGTATATTGGGGCATTTACTAAGTAAAAAGAAATCGCTAGTTTATACCACTAACAAGGCTCAAAATAGCCCCATACTAACACAGTAACATAATGAGGGTCCATACATGCAAAACGAAGCATTGAGAACTTTGTTAGTGTACAGACCGTTTAATAAGAAGATACTTTATAAAGACAGTTCACTTCATGTATACATACAGAAGCCATCTTAGGAAATAGTCTCGATAAGTCGATCCCCGAACGCTCTTCATACAGTTCAGAAGTTTGCTGAACTTCATACAGTTCAGATCACTCAGCACGATGTTCGTGGTTTGAATTGTCTTGACTATTTTTGCTAAGAAAAAAAATATTTTTGCTAACCATAGTTTCGCTTAAAAAAAAAATCGAGCTAGTATTTATTTGGTTACACAAATATTCAATATGCCTATAATAAAACCATGGTTCTCTCTCTCTCTCTCTCTCTCTCTCTCTCACACACACACACACACACACACATACACGTATCCTTATATGGAATGGTTTTTATACTGAGCTTATTACATTTTCTGAGCCACAAATCAACAAGCGGATCCTCCATCTCTGCAGTCCACATCCATTTCACGTCGTGTTGCGCCATGACTGCGTTTGTTATGCTTCCGTCTTCCAACATCTCGCTTTCCAATTGGATATTGTTTCGTTTCATGTGATAATCTCCAGAGCGTGTGTGCGTTTGTCCTCGGGGTTCCCCCCAAACATCAGGATTTCTGATCGTAAATATTCAACATGTTGAATATGTACGATTCACGATCGGAGCGGCTCCGATGTTCTTCCGAGCACTCTTAACACACCTCATTTCGTGCACTCTTAACACACCTCACACCAAGAGAGAATCTGATAAGATAATCTGTAGAACCATCAAGATAATCGGGACATACCTAGGATTGTCGGAAGGGGGAAAATCGGCCCCAAATCAGCCCGATTATCTTTTGGTGTGTACCCAGCATTCGGAAAAGACAAAAACTTTCATCTTAGTGAGGAGGCGAGGTGGACCCCGTTGCTATGTATGATACAATCTTTTGAAGACTGTGATTGGTTGGTTGTCTAAGAAGGAAAAAAGAGTGATTTTAACTATAGGGTCTATTCTAAACCTTTTTGGGTCAAAAAATTTGGGTTAAAACAACCCAGAAGAGTGTATAAGGTATTTGATAAGCTTAGAATGATAAAAATTGTTCCACTCTTTCCAAATACACTGATTGCTGGCATGTCTATTTAAGTGGTGGTTTAAATGCTGGTTTTAATGTAACAAACATGGAATCAACACCAAGAAGGACGAGAAAGCCAGACAGGACAGATGAACAGTGTTTACTGTTAGCCCAGTTAGTGAATGAACACAAGGCCACCCTTAAAGGAAAATACAGGCCGAGTGTCAATCTATAGCATCTTATTAACTCTGTCATCCATTATCTGCAACACATTTCTCCTTCCTCTTCGTCTTTCTGCCATTTTCTCCTCTGCTAAAGAAACTCTTTAGCCTCTTAAAAGTCCTCATCCGTACTCCTAACAATTTTGACCGTAAGACCTCTTTTAAGGGTTAAGATACTCTCTGAATTACTTTTTTCTTAACTAGGATTTTTTCTTTAATTTTAGAGTGAACGCCCACATTTCTAAGAATTTTGTCACTAGGAGCTAATCTTTGCTTTAAGATTCTTTATGATTACGGGCCAGTAGTCTAAACCCGGCTTTAAAGGGTAACTAAACCCCTGGTCAGAGCCTGACTCCACCCACTGGCAATATTTGAAAATGCTGAAAAAGTGGGCAGACCCCAACGGAGACAGAGGGGATGAAATAAATGCTAAAACACTCTATCCTGATCGTTTTCAATACTCACAATCCCAATTCCTGACTCCCTACAGTGGTTTTGATGACACAAGATAGTTTTTATACTACCAAGGGCGTAGCTCGCGTGGTGAGCTGAAACGTGCGTACGTTACGAAGTGCGGAACATCCAATAGGAAAATTCAAGTGCAGTAGCCACCGTTCAACCTGAAGAGGGCAGCACTAAGACGTTTTTGCACCATATATTGTAGAAATAAAACACTTTATACACAAATGTCAAAAAAGCTACTCGAATCAATGACTGGTATTAATAAAGATCCATTCTTACAGATCATTAACTAAAAAAAGTTGGTTAAGTGTTTAGTTACTCTTTAATCATCAACTCAAAATTAGACAGACCATTCTATTAAAACACAAGTGTTGTGTCCCAGTAGATAATTTATTCATTCGCTCAATTAGTTTCATGCACCACTCTCTTCTTTCCAATGATTTCTCGTCTAGACACTTTATGACAGAGCAGAATCAGAGGCGGGATCATCGCAACTGTTGAATGTGAGGGAAATCTACTCTCTCTCTCTCAGAACTTAGTGGACTCACCAAAGCCATCAAGCATGAAGTTAATTAGCTGTGGAGGAGGCGTCTCTGCTCTTCCCCCACACACTGCTGTCTCATTTCCGTCCCCACTGGAGATCACAGACTCACACACACACATACTCTCATACACATTACAGAGTCTCTTCACACAACAAACAATGTTCGTACTGTTTTCCAGCTGGTGGAGTCACTCTCAGGTTTATAAGAGCAGATCCCAACACAGTCTTTGTGTCTAAGGGTGAATTAAAACCCGTCTTGTTTGGTTTGATTGAATCAAACACAAGTTTGTTTCCCCCCTTGGTGCAGATCTTTTGGGCAGGTTTGGATACAGCAATCCCACTCAGGTCCACCAAACAACCTTACCTGGATGACATTAGCACATGTGTGGTTTTGTTTACACATTTTGGGTCACTTGCAAAAAGGACAGTGTGAAAGCAATCCACACGAGACAAACAAAAATCAACATTGTATTTGATCCAGACTGAAGCAAGTGAATAGCGGACTTTCCTGGTGTGAATACACCAAATCTCTTTTTCCACTCCCCTATAGTGCAGGCAACATTCTGTGTGCTGATCTTACAGGTCAACTTTATAAAAACTTGGAAATTCTCACATTTTCAGGGTTTTGAGGTACATATCATTCCTGTCATATTTTTTAATTGAAAGACTGATTAGCACAATCGGTGGTGCTTGCATTATCACCTTTACTGGTCACAGAGGCTAGCTGAAAACTAACTTGCAAAAAAATCGACCCAGACATTTGGAGAATGTCATTATTTAACAGTTAATTCCAGTCCTTTAATTTGATTGGCTAAATGGTGTCCTACAGATTTTTTGGTAACACTTTACTTGAAGGGACGTGCATAAGACTGACGCGACACCTTCATAATGATGACATATGTTATAAATATGAAGGAAGTTTTATGCATGTTTGTGACAACTGTCATTAAGTGTCATTCACTCAATTATGACATTTTTAATGCAAATATGACATTGTTTGAGATGTGTTTGTTATGACACCTTGACATAAACCAATACATCATAACCTGTCAGTGTCTTTGTCATGACACCTTGACATTACATAGACAACTCAGCCTGTCATAAACATGATAGCAGATTAATGATCAAACTTAAGAAACCACCTAGCTTTATTGGTTAACATTACATTAAACTGTCAGGTGGTTGGTTTTGACTTTGGCTGTCATGAAGCCATTTTAAATTTTTAATGACAAATTCAATTAGCACCACTGTAGTTGAGGTCACGAAAAATATTCATGACACAGTTATAATGGCCTCATGACAGCCAATGTCAAAGCCAACCACATGACAGATTAACTTCATTTTATGTCAAGTCATCATGACAAAGACACTGACAGGTTATGATGTATTGGTTTATGTCAAGTTGTCATAACAAAGACATCTTAATGTCATATTTGCATTCCAAATGTCATTACTGAGCGAACAGTTGTCATAAACATGCATATACCCTATTTCATATTCATGACATATGTCATGTCATGGTTATGAAGGTGTCATGGCAGTATTACGCACACTCCTTCAAGTAAAGTATTACCGATTTTTTTTTCTGTTTGTGACTGATTGTTGTTTGCGGGCGTTCCGAGACAAACTGTCAGCAAAACTTTAGATATAAAAAGACGGTGCACCCATATCATTATGAATGGTAGAAATTGCAATGCGAAATAAGCCGGAATAAGTCCCGCCTTCTAAATAACAGCCAATCGCCGATTGGTAAAGTCATCGCATCACTTCAGTAACCATCAGAAGCTCTGGTTGCAATGGAAATGGTCAAGTGTTCTAAGACGGGTCCTGGCCTCACATTTATGACCACACATGCATAACCCCTCCGGTCCTACTTGCCCCGCTCTGAGTGAGACTTGAACCGGCGTCTCCGGCATGGAACCGCCAACAAGGAAGCTAAAGACAGCAGTCTCTAGCATCAGTCGCAAGTGCGCCTTTTGAGATCAGGGGAGTGAGATTTACCAACATATTTTCGTCCTTTGGCGTCATATAGGTGACACCGTATGACATTTTGTTAAAATGCTACGCATATGGCACACTTTAGCATCAATATAACATGGAGACATACAGTATGGGTAGGTTTAGATCTGGGGTAGGGTCTGCATCTCATATTGACGCTAAAGGATGCCAGTCACCTATATGACGCCTTGGGTTCTGCGTGTTATATTAATTAAGTATTTCGACGAAATGTCATATGGCGTCACCTATATGAAGTCAAAGTATAAAAAAAGGGCTAGATTTACCTGCACAGCTCTTACTAGCTGGCCTCCATTCCACATGCATATTTGGCAGGTCTAGTCTGAAAAATAAGTGTTTTTAACACGACTTGCTGATTTGAAATATGTTGTTTCAGGTTTTCCCTTTTTAAGTAAATAGGACTTGGTCTTGGATGCCCAAAAAAGCTGCCCAGAGGCATAGTAAATGTGGCCACCGAGTGAACTGACTTTCCTCGAAAGGGGCTTTGCTGTCAGTCTTTGCATTATTGGTGGGAATTTTTGGATTTTCTGCAGGTTACATAAATACACTAGCAATAGGTGACAAAGGAGCGAGCCATTGGGTGTGTTTACATGCAAATTCGTAAACTGATTATGCTTAGTAAGCTGACGTGTGGGTCACAAAAGTGTAAAACCATATATTCCTTTAAGGTCATAAACAGCTGAAGAACAAACCAATAGACAGTGAGATTTTTGCTCATTACCTCGATTTCGCCATTTAACCTGCGTTCTTTCAGTTTAACCTGTTTTTTAGAACAGCTAGAACATATAAAGCAGTGGAGATCCTAGCAGAGCTGTGTGATTTGTGATATGTAACAGGAAAGCATGGTTTCTGCAGATTCAAGCACATTCAACCAGAGCAAGTGTTTAGCTGTAGGGGAGGAGGAAATATATCTTTCTTGACCCGAGAAAGGATAAAATGTGTTCTTATCTCGTGCAGCTGAAGGAGCAGTGGTACAGTCTTAGAAACCACAAACATTAGAGGAGAATGAGTCTCTCTCTACAAGTTCCCCACTCCCATTTTAGCATACTCTCGAGTTTTTAATGATATAACAACACAACTCATAAAACAAAAAGAATATTCTGAGTGAGATAGACGGATGCTTACGCTTTGATGTCACCAATGGTAAATAACCATACAATTTTTCTGTAAAAGTCTTGCATTGAGAGTTTATGGGAGTTACCTGCATGTTGATGTGCTTACTGATTCATTCATTCAACTGATTAGTTAAAAAACAGGTTAATTGAGGAACAAAACAGCACTACATTGTGTTGCTTGGATACGTGTATTAGTCAGTTCTGCTTTGACTTTGTTTGGAACTATTTTCATAAGTAAGTGGCAATATTGAGGCTAAAATATGAACTGTTAATTAAACTGTTATATAAAAGCAACATCGCACCGTCTACTACAGCCAAATTCAGTACAGCAGCATTCTTGCTCATCTGATATGGCTCAAGTAGAGGGTATGATAAATCCAGCTGGTTGTTATCATAAACGCATTAAAAAAACCACAGCAGGGTGATTCAGAGACACGAAAGAAGCCTTTGTTGAGGAATAACAGACCTTGAAATGTTGAGATTGACCAATCAGAATCAAGCATTTCAGAGAGCTGTGTAAAAAAATAGCAATAAAAGCAAACAATTCAATACACACAACCGGCGCTACATCATAGAATGTCTCTGAATAGGTTCACGCCCACTTTTGGGGGAAAACAAACTAGACTCCCCATAGACTTCAGTACAAAATAACAGCAAAAACCAAGGTCCGCAAACAGTAAATAACTTAAGAAATCACTTATATAAAACGTGTCAAGTAATTATATGTCCACCCTGCCTACCAAAGAGCGTAAAAGATACATACACAAACTTAATTTGGCCAATCAAAACATGTCCCTTTATTCTCCCAGCATCAAATTGGTGTAACAACCCCACCCAGTGGCCAGAGGTGTCTTACCCGGACATTTACTTGTATCTCATCGGGTCACCAGGTAAGCCAGTGAATGATTGTATTTCGTTTTTAAAGTAAAAAACCTTAATGTATATATTATGAATTTATGATGATGATGGCAGGTAGCCTGGGCTAGTTTCATAACGAGCATAAAAAAAAAAGTATCTTTCACGCTCTATGGCAGGCAGGATGGTCATATAAATACTTGACATGTTTTATATAAGTGATTTCTTAATTTAGTTGGCTGTGTACGGATGTTGGTTTTTGCCGTTATTTTGTATTGAAGTCTATGGGGAGTCTAGTTTGTTTACCCCAAAAGGGGGCGGGGACAAAACTGATAGTTAAGTTCCCGGATGTGCTGGTTGTGCGTATTCAGTTAAGCTACTGAAAATGTTTAGGTTTATACGACCTCTGCCTTTCAAGCAAAACGTACTCTGATAAAAGATACTAGATGAGATCATCCTCCACCCAATACCTGCTCTTTGAGATGCCTCCAAACCTAAAACCACCACCCTCAAATGAAGAAGACATGTCTACAATGAAGTGTACTGAATTGCTTTCCTCAACGTTTTGGTTCCGTCTCCTGCCAGAACATATAAAGCAGTGTTTTGTGCTGATCCTAGCAGAGCTGTGCGCCTTAAGGCACGGCGAGGACGAAAGACTTCCTGCTGAGCTGGGTTTAGTTTGTGAGTCGAGTGCCTTTCAGATACAAGGTATGACCCAGGTATATGAACAGACATGTGCCTTATGGGTCATGGTTGTCAGTGAAACAAAAATGTATTCCCTCGAGGATGTGGCAGGTTTTGAATCGAGTCAGGCGATACAATGTGTGTATGGTTGTTAGTTTTCCTCCGACAGGGAGCAGCCTACAGCTTTATCACATTGTGCTGGTGTTTGTAAGCCTGTCATGTTCGTCACAGATGGTTGATGGATGTGAGGATGTTGCTTCAATGATAATTGATTTCTAATGAGTATGTTGATTCTAATGAGAGTCACTTTGAACGTCCTAATCAATTTGGTATCTGAATCTCTTTATGTAGCTTTCAAACTTCCCTCAATTTCTTCATCACTCACAGACAACCACACACACTGATGATTAGCACAACTGAGCTCCTTCCGTCTTCACACTGATTCGTTGGACAGAGTTGAACTGTGTTACTCACAGGAAGCTGTTTCTCCAAACAGTTGCTGAAGCTCTTGGTCTGGTTGGGTTTGAGTTTCTTCAGGGGGATCCGGGTTTCGCCGATGAATTCGTTGTGGCGGAATTTGTCCTCGTCACACACTGAAATCCTAAACGAATATAAAGGATTGTCAGTATCAGATCTGGATTGTAGACTTGCCATGAACTACACAGCTAGTTAGAAGATTTGTTAGAACTCTTTCTTGCCATATTCACAACATTTTCATGGCCCCCAAATATTTTTTTGTATTGTAATGTCAATATATCAAAAGAAATAACGGACACTCTTCATTAAAAAAACAACAACAATTTTTTCTATCAGCACTATAAATATTCATTATTTCTGTTCATAACTGGTTTGGCCCACGTCTAAACCAAAATAAGAAAAAATCTACTCAGTTCAGAGTACGTCCACATATCCAGTCAAGTGCTGAAGGTGGGCATTGCAAACTGATTCCCCACCACCTGTGTTTCATTACATTTGGATAAACACTTTATCTCAGTCAAATACCTAGTGTGACCAGAACCATTTATTCAGTATATCCCATATATTCCAAATTCATAGCCGAAGCTCCATGGGAGGATTTTGTGCTATCTCTTCATGTTCATTTGCATTGAGCTCGCTCACTGTGAAATGAGTTTTCTGTGCTATTTGCAGTATCGGCAAGAACCACTTGATATGTGGGGGTAGAAACAAAAGGCACAGCTTCTTTTAGTTTTGTACAGGTCAATAATAACATTTGACTGGATACAGATGAGTAATTCACACACTAAAAAAGAACATTCTGCTGATGTCTCTCATTTACAGCAAGAACAGATGGACAGAATAACAACAAATCCATGTGTTTAAGATGGTGATGAATTGGTCAACAGCCGGCATTAGAGACGTTGCCGCAGTTCTTCTGGATTTAGTCACAGAACAGAGGCGAGTCTGCCGGCAAAAAGAAAATGCGACAGGCCGTAATAAAACAAGAATCAACATTAGCTTGGCTTTTCGGAGATAAAAGCGAGAACTGAGGGATTTGAAATGTTGTAAAAGCGACATGGAGATGGCGTTTTTACTCAACAGGCGAGTAAGGTATTTTATTGAACAGATAAATTGCCATAAGTAGCTCTCTAACAGACTTGCAGTGGAATTTATATTCAAGGAAGTATCGTCTATTAATGGGTAAAGCTACAGTAACATCCTTTCCGAAAGATCCTTTCCATCTAAAGTTATATCTCTTAAAGGAAAACTCTGGTGCAAAATGAACCTTTGGTCTAATTACACATTGTTACCTAGTCAACCGTTTTCTGAGATTTGTTTTCATGATTGCAGAATGTAAATAGTTTTATCTCTAAAAACAGTTTAGCCTATAACGCTAGTAAATAGGGCATAGAGTAATGACAAATAAAAATCGCTTGTTATTACCATTAACAAGGCTCAAAATAGCCCCACACTAACACGGTACCATAATAAGGGTCCCTACATTCAAACCGAAGCATTGAGAACTTTGTCAGTGTCCAAACAGTTTAATAAGAAGATATTTTATACATACAGTCAACTTTGCGAATACAGGAAGAAGCCATCTTTGAAAAATAGTCTCTACCAGTCGATCTACGAACGCCGATCGAAGGCATAAGCCGCAACGCGTAGGTGTCTCTGTCACCAGTTTTTATGAATTAAAGCCATGAATTAATAAAGGCTTTTTAACTTTTGTACGACAATTCGAGTGCCTTGGATTATTACTTTGATAGGAAAAAAAATATACTATGGAAGTCAATGAGACCAGAAACTGTCTGGTAACTGATATTCTTCTAAATATCAGAAAATCGTCTGAATGGATTCAAAAATGGTTAAACTCAACTGTTTAACTCTGGGGGAGTTGTCAAAATGAGCCAATTTCCAAAAAAAGTGGAGTATCCTTTTAAAAGTAAATATGAATATTGGTCTTCTGAATCTATATCATTTGAGGGACATACCAAAATGCAAGTAATTTACTGAAAATACTGTCTTCTGTAAGCTCTCAAATCTCTTTGAAGCTTTTGCACATTCAAAGCTGGCCCGTAATGATAAGCATGAAAAGAAATTCAGTTTTTGCACTGTTTATTCTCCTATGGCTATGTGCCATCTAATCAGTTCTCCTATCCGAAGGAAGGCCTTACTTATAGAAAAAAAAGAGGAAAAAAAAAAAAAAACAGGCAGGTTCTATCCAGTCCATTTTGTCTCTCACAGCAGCAGTACTGATCCAGACAATAAAATCCAGCTATATTTTCACTCTAGACACGTTTACTTGTTGCAGTTTCAAGGTCTGGCTTAATCCTCATGCTTTACACCTCATAACATGACTCATTCCTTCAACTCCCTCACTAAGAAATATCATAAAACCCCATGAGTTAGAAACAGATGTACAAGCATACAAGGCACTTCAGGTGAATAGTAACTACTAATGAGTAGTCTGTAATAGTTTATATCTAAAAACATATTCATACATTTGTAGAAAATAGCCCCATCAGTACATCCAGCAATAAAATACATCAAAAAGACTAATGCAGAAAGGGTGATTCTAGGATTTCAGCTTGAACGGTGGTGTATTTGGTTGCATTTTATTTCATTACCAGATGAGAAAAGAGGAGCAATCATCTGATAGATCTGCTCACAGCTGAACATTGCCACCCAATAATGGAAGGATAATACTTAACCCTCTGGGGTTCTTCGGGTCAATAATGACCCGAAGCATTTAAATAAAAAAATGTTAAAAATCGTAGCTTCATCGGAATGGTCCGAAACTTGGTGACTATTGGTACTTGGTATATGAACACACAAAAAATTGGGGACAGGATTTGAAAAGTCTAAGTGGTTGTAAAAAAAAACTCAGGACTTTCGGGTCAAAAATGACCCGCATAGGAAATGAATGGGAAATTGGCAAAAATGTGAAAATACTGAGTTTTTTTGTGTGCGTACAATCTACAAATCAGCAACGATCTTGAAAAAAAGCACACAACAGTGAAGGGGTGAATCTATAAAACATCAAGAGTGTAAAACAGACACACACACACACACACCTTTATACACAAACACACCAAAAAATTCAGATTATACATGTTTTGCATTTTTAAAAATCTCAGTTTGTCCACGAGATGGCATCCATCTAATTTCAAAAATTGCTTTTATGAGGCCTAGGCTTGACTCCAAAATGAAATACAGCTTTAAAAAAAAAAATAAAATAAAATATTTTTTTTTAAATATTTTTTTTCTATTATATTCAATGGGGGAAAATTTGGTCATAATTATTGCATTAATACTAATTATAATTTTTTTTATTTTTGAAATTTTCTCAAAACACCAAAAAAGAAAAGAAAAAATATTATAAAAAAAACAAGTAAAAAAAATTATGATTTTCTTTTTAAATATGAATCCCGCCCTTTGGGTCAATTTTGACCCGAAGGTCCCGAGTGTGACTGTTAAACGAAGAACCCCAGAGGGCTAATACAGACTCCACAACTTGAACGTTTTTAACAACTCAAAGTTAAATAACCTTGTAAAGATTAACCTAACCTAATCTTAAAGATTTAAGGGGGGTTGAGATGAAACACTAAAGCTCTAACAATGCCAAAGGTCTAGCAATGACGACATAGACATAATCCATCCCCAAACCACATTATTTCCACTGCATCAAAAATGAATTCCTGAATGCTTGTTCTATTCCCATCTGGAAGTTAGATGTGTTGTTGTAACACACTATTGCTAAAGCATTCAGCATGACTCAGTAGTTCAGCTCTCCAAAGACTTCAGTCATGTTTCAGGTAAACTGGCAATCACGCTTTCTTTCCCCTGTTGATAAAGGTCTTGAATGAGGCACAGGACAGCTGGAGGAGCACTCAGGCATGTCCAAAAGGTCTGCTTAATAAAGCCACTTCACCCCTGTTATGTTACATGTGGATAGGATTGTTTCCCTAGACGGCATTGCTCTTTATGCTGTTTCTAGAATTGTGTTTTGATTATACCTGACTATGGTAGTGTGTATGTTAAATGCCAGCTGTGCTCTTGGATAAACGAGCAGGGAGTTCATTTTTGTTCAATGCAATCACAGTACATTGTGTTTTTCTGTGTGAGCTGGATATATTTGTGCATGGCCTTGAATTCGCTAGGAAAATATTGTGTGGTAGAAAAGTCCAAATTAGTCAGATCAAAAATAAATAAATATATAATTACTGCAATTAATACACATAGACACATTGTTGTGATCTTGTTTATTGTCTGTTTGGGGTTTCTGTTTTAGTTTCAGTTCAGTTTCCTATGTTATTGTTCTGTTTCTATGGTTTCACATTGATTTGATTATGTGTCACAACTGTTGTTAGTTTCGTTGTTTCATTCACCTGTGTATTTTTAGCCTTGGTTTTGGTTCAGTTTCTGTTTTCATGATTAAACTGGTTGTTCTGGTCACCATGTTTTTTTTTTTTTTGGCAGTGTGCTCTGGACCGATGCGAGTTAATTCAGCCTTTATTATGTTTTGATCACAACCAACGCTGACACACTTACAGTACTGTACTGTTCAAAGGTTTGGGGTTAAGGCTTTTCTTTGTCGTACATTAATATCTTTACTCGGCAGTGGCTCATTGGTTCATGTAGGTTGGGGCGGCAGTGGCTCAATGGTTCATGTAGGTTGTCTACAAACCGAAAGGTTGGTGGTTCAATCCCCGGTTCCACCTGACCAAGTGTCGAGGTGTCCATGAGCAAGACACCTAACCCCAGCTGCTCCCTACGAGCTGGATGGCGCCTTGTATGGCTGACACTGCCGCCGGTGTATGAATGTGTGTGTGAATGGGTGAATGTGAGGCAATATGTAAAGCGCTTTGGTGGCCATTAGGTCTATGAAAGCGCTATATAAATGCAGTCCATTTACCATTACCATTTAGCATTTATTCAGCAAGAAAGCTTTAAATTGATCAAAAGTGACAATAAAGACATTTACAATGTTACAAAATATTTCTATTTCAAATAACAGTTTTTCTTTTGAACTTTCGGTCCCACTTTATATTAAGTGGCTTTACGTACTATGTACTTACATTGAACAATAAGTACAATGTATTATTGTGTTCCTGTTGTATTGTAAAACACTTTTGCTGCTATTGAGGTGTGATACGGGTAAGGTTACGGGTGAGGGGAGGGTCAACTGTGTAATTACAAATGTAATTACATAAAGTAATTATAGCTGTAATTACATGCTGGTGTTTTTAAAAATATAAGTACAATGTAAAAACATGTATGTACACAATAAGTCCATTGTATCAAATTATTAATTTCAATGTAAGTACATAGTACTTAAAGCCACTTAATATGAAGTGGGACTGAACTTTCTATTCAAGGAATCCTGAATGTTTTTTTTATCAGTTTTCACAAAAATATCAAGCAGCAAAATATGTTACAATTTTTTAACATTGACAATTAGAAGAAAAGTTTTTGAGCACCCAATCAGCATATTACAATGATTCAGTTTACTGATTTTGGCTGTATGTCTGATCAAATATATTCACATTTTGATTGTAAATTGTACATTTTATACATTTAACTCACTAGAACATTCACAATCTGCATATATATTAGATTGATTAACTGATATGTTAAAATTGGTGGAACACATTATGTGAGTTTTCGCTATCATTCATGAAATAAATATAAATATATTAAATTTCTACTGAAAATATTAGTGGGAAGTAAAACGAGTTCCTGAAGATGGCCAAATTATAATGACATCCAAAAAATGTAATAGAAATTGAGATCAGGCATATTTTGAGCTAAAAGAATGCTTAGAGGGAAATAAATAAATGCACATATGTGACAAGAGGACAGGGTTCCTGCTGTTAAAAAATATTTTAGAATGGGTTCCTATTGTATTTCTCATTGTTTTAATGTGCAAAGACAAATCCTGTTCATAAAACAAGAAAAATAAGAGGTCAAGCACATCTAACTGTGTTTAATTGTCTGTAAACTTTCCTCCAAATGCGTTTGCAAATAGTATTCTTGTGTTCTTAAAGCACAAGTGTTAATGGCTTTCTCTGGTATAAAGGCATGAGAGGTGTGCCACTTGTGAGGGTAATTTGGCTTTGAATAGAGCTGTCACTGTCTGAGATGTTGGCAATGGAGGTATGCCTTTTCAGATAAATCACATGCTTTCATAGCCACAGGAGGAGTTCGGCATGGCCCGCCACTAAAACACCGCTTTGATGTTCATCAGCGGCACGCGAAGATCGCCGGCAAATGAGGTTTGGTGAATAATGGGAAAGACCGAATGCTAGAGTGAGATAAAACCTCACAGCTCCATTGTGTGAAAGTGTGAAAGACTGAAGCCTGACATCATGTACATGTCTGACTTACACTCTTTAGGAGAAGCTGTGGGTCTCTTTGTGAAGCTGTCCATAAAGTTTTCCCTGCTTATGAGATTCTACATACATCTACATATATTAGATTTCCTGCTCCTATATTTTTATTTTCTTAAATATCATGACTCCCAATATCCTCTAAAACAAGGGGTTTCAAACGTTTGACGCAAAGATGAATGCGTATTTAAAATGGGTCATTCATGTAGAAGAAAAGTGAAATGATTTTTGAATTTGGAGTTTTCTAGACTAAGAAAAGCCAGAAAATGTATTTTTGGCTTATGTGGATGAAAGACAACAACTCCCAGAATGCACTTGCTTCACTCCCCTAGGAGGCCACGCCTACCGGTAACAGAGCGCAGCAGTTAAACAAGTCTAGGCTACTAGCGAGTCTATGTGATGAGTCTGGCCGAAAATGTGTTTCGAGATCGCCCAAAATGTCCGAGATTCGGCTTTTGCTCGCTACAGCACCATTCATTATGTTTACTGTGGCGAGCAGGATGAGGCTATATGGGCCGTGAGGAAAACGGCGTGAGGCCGGTGTCGTGATTACCGATGAGCGACACCTGTGAGACGCACCGGTCTCGTATCTCTCACGGAGGAGCGGGAATTTTCTTAGCAAAGTTAAAACGCACATCAACCGATCACTTGTTTAGCGTTCATGTAAACACTACATTCAGATTCACCAATCAGAATGAATTCAGTTAGATTGAAACAAAAGGTGTGCAAGTAAACAATGAATGGCGACTGCAGCTGAATCACAGACATCGATGGCCGGACATGTCTGGGAAAAATAGGATGGTAACCCCTACTTCTCAGCTTTCTCCACAGAACAAGCTAGCTTAGCTTCCAAAAAAAGATGTCTGACACTATGTGTACATTCTGTGAGTGAGATTCCTCTATGGGCGGGTTGAGAACATGCAGGACAGCCCCTACCACTGACTGTAGTCTTTAGCCTCTGGCCAAAAGGATTTTTTCCAGACAAAAAAATACATAAATCTCTCCTCTCAGGGTAATAAGAGGGTGGAAAGCACGGTAATTCGAAAATACTACAGGTTTTCCACGAATACAAAGCTTAATGCTAAATCTGGAATATCCTTTTAAGAGCGGTCTGGCTTTATAAAGCAGCACAGAACTCACATCCACTGAATTGTCCTTCTTCAGACCGTGAACAACCCTGACATAAAAGTTCCTTGCCAAAGAAAAGCAGCTCTTCTGCTGCTACTGTGAATGCGCTGCTTTGCTACCGCGTTCAGGCAAGAAACCGTACAAGAATCTAAGCTGGATTGAGGCGACCGTCAGCAGAGCTCACTGCAGCCACATATTGCTCATACAAAGCACCTCTGAAATATTTCTTTGTTGTTTTGTTTTTTTTTAATTAAAAGTTCTAAGTTCTAATCTATTATTGTCTCTTACTGTTATATTTTTCAATTTTTCAATAAAATTTAAATAGTGATACTATTGCTTTGCAGGTGTTTGTCCTTGCACTTAAAAAAAATGTTATGTTTTTATCTTTTTTTAGTGAAATTAAGGTTTGCGCACTAAAGTATTCTTGTCGCTTCCCAAATTATGGTTGAACCATTGTCGTCACATGGACTATTTTAACGATGTCTTTACTATCTTTCTGGACTTTGGAAGTGGAAATAATGTTTCAGTCTATGGGGCGGTAAGAAATCTCTCGGATTTAATCAAAAATATCTTAATTTGTATTTGCAAGGACCTGAACTATTCATTTAATGAAAGAATATACTATTTCAGACATATTATACTTCAATTTGTTATTTGCCATTCCTTTGTAATTATTTGTTTCAATTATATTCAGCGTTAAACCTCTAAACTCGCTGGAGCACACAGAGTAATTAAAAAGGATTTTGTCTCTTTCTGTTTCTCTTTATGTCCATCTCTTTTCATTTGTACCCTCCATTCAGAATGATTGAGAGTAGGCAAGTTTGAGTCAGACATAAGACAACAATTTTATCACTAGGATGTAGGCACAGACCGTCAGGGCTTCACAAGGCAGGCTTTACTGAGGTAATTTAAGGCACTATAAAGTGCCAGCTTGAGGAAATAATGAAAATGTAGTTTTTATAAACGCAACAGGTGAGACGCTGAATATGCCAGGGCTTGGAGTTTATTTACGTGAAGGACAAGAGCGATCCCTAAAGGAACTGCCTATGAGGGAGACTTTCGGTTTCCATGGAAACTGGCTAAGACAGCCTTAAAGAAAAGCAATGGTGAATTATCAGGTGGTTCCTCCCCGATCCACATGTCTGCAGACGCACACGTCTGTACTTTATCTTAAAACCATACAACTCAATAAAGGATTTCAGTCAACTTGTCAATATGTCCAGATCATATCAACAACAGACTCCTCCCAAAGGAGCTAATTCTCTAAAAACATTAAGCCTTAAACCCTCGTCCCAGGCCTAAGTTAAACCTTTCTAACCTGTGTCACCTCCCTCTAGCCGTGTCGAATGAACCTGTTACTGCGCCGCTTAAGAACAGAAATGTGACCTTTGAAGCGCAGACTCTCTGCCTCATTAATTCAGTCTGAGTCCAGACAAATCTGGGAGCCACCAAACACAGAGCTGCAATCTCAGCGGGAAAAGCCAGCAACTCGCACAATAACTGCCTGCTCTCGCTAACTCGGGCCTGTCTAGACGACATCATGGACTTGGTGCTCAGGAAAGAGAGACTGCAGGTCACATTTTCTTAACTACTATCTATCACCCATCGTTTGGTTTAAACCTAGTGTTTAAGTGTCAGTTGTAATAGTTCCATTAAAATAGATACATTGAGAAAGAATAGTTCATATTAAATACAACTCCATAATATAATCAATTTACCCAAAATACTAAAATCAACAATATCTCAAAGTAATCCATTGCTTTAAAAGGCATGGTAGGCAATTTGTTCCAGAAACATTTTTTTGTTATTCGTGTTGAAAGTCTCTTTTCACATTCTGGTAACAATCAGCAAGTTAAGTGGTCTAAATGTATTTATATGTGTGGAAGGCTTAGGACCATAAAATGTTTGTCCAATCATTGCATTCAGTCCGAATGTAAGGATACAATGTCCTACATGCCTGTCAACTTATGTATTTGCATACCTCTGTGCACCTGCTCATGCAGATATCACACGTCATCAATGTTTCAATCACTCACTCAATTAAAAAAAATCACATTAAATCATATTGTTCAACTGACAAAATTTAGAGGATTACAAATATACCCAAATATTACAAATTACAGGATTACAAATATAAAAATTGTATATATATATATATATATATATATATATATATATACAGTATAAATATACAAATATATTAGTTTTCTATACTATTATTCATGGACTGTAGTGAGACAAAAAATCTCAAACGTGCTGTGTAACACGAAATTATTTGACCATATTAGCCTATTTGACCTTTATGACAATAATTTTAACTGTTAAAAAGACTTTTTAAAGGGGAAATGAAGCAGTGAATCAAGTTTACATGATTTACAAGATGGATTTCCAATATAATCAACAATTATATAAGGAACATTACAAATGTAAACATTTAGAAGAAAAAAAAAAGAAAAAAAACTTTGTATCTTTCGCCGCCAGGGCGCCGCCATTGTGCAGTCGACATCACGGGGTTGGTTGGCTCAAGTTTAACAGGCTCTAGGCACTGAAAATCGCGACATCAAACTGTGTTTACACCAATGTTTTGACCACGAACGACTAAAGTTAGGTACAGTCATTAGACAAAAAGACGACGTCTCATGTTATATGTTGACAAACTGCACATAGAAACATTGTTCGCGATGTCTGCCGTCAGATATTCCCGTCTCGTCAACGCATGTTCTATTTGCAAGGAATCTTGGTCTTTTGAGTAGAGAAACTTCTCGGCGCATACAAAAATCCATGTGCAGTGTACTGGAAGTAAACATGGCGAGACACAGCCCAGCATACTTTTGGAGCGAGGTCAGTAACGTTACCAGCAAAGCGCAAACAAAGGCGATCACTATCTGCCCCGAACTATTCATTATCCGTGTGCTGCTGTTGTTGTTGTCTTTGGATACAGGAAGAAGAATCGGAAATGACGCATATTGCGTCTTAAGGTTGTTCGTACGTCTAGATGCTAACCACGCGTCGCCGTTAACATCGGGATATTGCGTATTTCATGTATACAGGAGAAACTCTCTCTGCTCACACATGAAAACGGGTTATTCCTGATGTTTCAGAAACCCGAATAGTGACCTTAACCCGACCATAACCTGAAAATTGGCTGCATGTAAACGTAGTCCGTGTTTGTTACGGAGTCCTTGTTTATTGTCACACCACTTCCGAGGTCTGTTTTTGTAGTTTGTTCTTGTTTGAGTTCTTGTGTTTGGATTGTTTGTTTGGATTTTGACCCCTGCCTGTAAGACTACGAGTTTGGATTACCCTATTAAAGACTACTGCAATTGGATTACTGTTTCCTGTGTGTGTTACGCAACATCCGTTTACCAAAACAATTGATGTGTGAGTTGAACGTGTATATGTGAACAAAAGCCTAAATTCAATCTGTTCATCATATATCGTGTCACTTCAGAAAATTTGGACGAAATCCCTCAGTTCATGTGGATTCATTTTACGATCTCTTTATGAAGTGTCAAAATTGTAGTTGTGTAGACTGTCAATAAAGAGAAAGAAAACTCACAGATTTCATCAAAAAGATCTTAATTTGTGAACCGAAGATGAACGAGAGTCTTATGGGTTTGGCACGACTTGAGGGTGAGTAATAATGACAGAGTTTCATTTTTCAACTAACCCTTTAATAGTGTCTGATCTTTTAGTCATATGATAGTCAAATGAAAATGTATGAGATCCAATAAACTGGTATTAAGATAACTGGTCACAGTCTTGGGACATTAGATAATATTTCTCCTCATTCCAGAGGACATTTCTATATACTGGTGCTTATGAGACAGAGACTGATGGTAGGTATAAAAATCCTCAGAATATTTACTTTTTTATTGGAAACCTAATAAGTAAGAGTTGATCAACACCAAATTGAAATCGGATTCCCATTTAATGCTTTGTCAGCCCATATAAATAGTTAACATTGGAAAAGACTAAAAAGTGCTCTGTCAGTAATCAATGGCCATTTTCTATACAAGTTGCCAACAGTGCAGCATTGAAGTAATGTGTGTAGAATATTAGCTGAATTAACACAACATTGTTATTTTAATTTATAGACATTTATTTCATTAACCATGATAAGATTGAATCAAAATGTTCATTTAATGTGTATAGCTAAACTTGTACTTTTGATCTCATTATCTGACACATTAAACCCTTTTCTTACATTTGCAACATTTAACTAGAAAGACAATGCCAAGTGGATTATATACTTCGGCAACTTGGTTAATCTGCTTTTAATGGCTTTGAGGGATATTGTGAGTATAACAGCTGTTTTGCAATGATACACAAAAGTGGAAAGTAATGTTCCTCTGTGGTGTAATCTTTACTGCCACTTTGTCTGTGCTATTATCCTAATGCAGCATTTCAATCACCGCACAGGGTTTCAGTGCTAACTAAACAATTAAGCTCCGTGAAAAACAACCCATTTTGCTAAAGTCATGTTTGCGAGGCATTAAATGTCACTCAGAAAGGGCCAATGACATCTCAGCCGGGGTGAAATCACCAGGCAACATCGTGTATAAAGCGGGAGGCCAAAGTAACGAAATAAGACATGGAAAAAATTTCAAAGGTGAGTCATGATAGGTTGATTAGCAGTTAGCACCAGAGTCTGAAGACCTCTAGCAATTGCCACTTTGAATTATGACGCAAGACAACAATGTGACGTCTAAAGAGTCAGGTTACAAAAACTATACAAAAAAAAGTATGTAAAATGTCTTACACAGGCTTCACAGTTACATCACTGCATTTGCATTAAGGCATTTGTGTTATGAAGGAGGCAGAAAAACAGTGGCAACATGGAGGAAACTGGCAAGATCAACGGAATAAGAAAAAAAATCTTGCGCTTTTGGATGGTGGTCTTCATTTTAATGGAATACCATTGTCAAAGACGCAGTTTGAAGCTCAACACAAACATATATTGTTGGACGCCATTAAACAGATATACTGGACTGTTGGAACCTGTGATGATTAGCCTAAAGTTAAAGCATGAATTTGATGTAAACAATAGTACTACACAATATTCACATATCCAATTCATAGAGGGCATATTGTATTAGCCCTGCAGTGACATCATAACAAAATATTTAAATCTATTTCTTTCAGTTCATTGTCAGTTGTACTTTGCATTTTAAATTGGTTGTTCCTATTGTTAATAAAATGAAGACTGCTGCATTTAGATCCTTTTCCAATTTGTGACACCTGTAACATTTAAACCTCACCATATTTTTTACTTTTCTGCGGACTTTATAACATCGCAATTGCGATTTTATATAACAATCCTGAGGAAAAAAGTCAGATAATCAAGTTTATGTCTACAAATCTATTGTTTCTTCACCGAATTGTGAGAAATATCCTTGGAATTGTGAGAAAAACAGTACCAAAAATGGTCTGTTAACTATTAACTGTTAACCATTTTGGATTATAAAGTTAGCATTTCATGCATTCAAAACTATTTTCTTTTTTCCTAGCAACATTTTGTTGGAATTTCTTTTCATATTGACTTAAGTTGTTCACCCCACATTCTAGTAACACCACTGAGGATATTTGAATAGCATCTGTCTAAACAACAAAATGTCGTAAGTTTCACCACTTGTTTCCAAGGCCAATGCGCATTATTCACCCTACTTTTTACATCCAAAAACATATTTAGAGAAAACCAATGGATGCTTTCTATGCCCTGTTTCTGTTGGCATGAGCAGCCAGCTAATTTAAGTGATTAGATCCAGATAATTGCTCTGCAGGGTCACATAACATCCAAGAAATATGATGCAATTTTACAGGATAAAAGCAAACACTGTTTTCTCAATATACTGCCATATCCCTGAGTGCTGATACACTGACGCAGGAACAGAAAGGTTTCATGAAGACCCCAGAAACCAGATCTAAACATGATGTAAGCTTTCAGTTTTCGAGGACAGCGTGAGAAGTAAATTTCGACCTCCTTCACTGGTCCTTCAATTGGAGGCTTTTAATTTTGATGAATGCCATGACACCCCACTACACTCTATAGCAGCGATCCAAGAATCATGGTTGTTCTGCTTGTAATTAGGTCTCAGGCTCAGCACTACATGAGGCCTGGAGTGGACCTGACCCACCCAATTACAACTGCATCATGGGAATCATGTAACCATAGACACTTAATTAAAACACATACATATTCTTTATTTTTTCTTATTAAAGTAGGACCTTAGGTCAGTCACCACTGACCTTTTTGAAAAGCCCTCATTAAACTTAAGTTGATTTGCTTCGTGTGCCACTTTCTCTGATATCCTTTTTTCTTTATCCCACCTATATGTCATGGGAATGAACCTAATGTTTTTCTCAATGTGTAGCAAATATGTAGGTTACACTTTATTTCGATGGTCCACTTTAGACATTCTACTATATGTAACTTTGCAACTATTAACGGTAACACTTTACAATACGGGTGCACTAATAAGGATTAATTGGTAATGCTTCCTTTTACAGTACAGTACTTACAGTGTATTTACAGTGTACTTACCTAGAAAGTACTGGCTAATATAAAGTAAGTACATGGAACAGGGGTAGGTTTAGGGGTAGGTTCAGGGTTAGTACTAGTTATTTCCCAGTAATTGTAGTTATTAAAATAAGTACACAGTATTTACATGGGTAACTGGACTGTAAAAGGAAGCGTTACCGATTAATTCATGCTTAACTAATGCACAGATAACACTGAATTAATGTGTAACTAATGATTATCTAAGCTATTCATTAATGATTACCACATTAGGAACTAATTAAGAGTCTGTAAGGTTAATGTATTAGTTCATACATTAATTGTTATTAATTAAATACGGAATTGTGGATTAATTCCATAATAACTCTTTTTTTAACTAATAGTGTTAATAAATATGTTAATTACCAGAATGAGCCAAAGCCATGTATTTCAACTTCCAGATAATATGACAGGTACACTAATATGCATTAATACATGATTAATTACTTCATTGTTAGTGCAGATTCATGTGCAAACTACTACAATTACTAAATGACTAGTTAATAATGATGTGCCCCAACAAGTAAAGTCATAACATAATGAAACCTTTGCAAATCATTAGCTAATGATTAATTAAAGCAGACAACTGGAAGTTGAAGTGCATAGCTCTGACTAATTGTGGTAATTAACACATTAATTTACACTATTAGTTAATAAAATATGTTATTAAGGAATTAATACACAATGACACATTGAATTAATAGCAATTCCTGTATTACTTAATCTATTAATCATATAGACTCTTTATTAGTTGCTGATGCTGTAATCATTAATTAATGGTTTAGTTCTTCATTAATTATACATTAACTCATGATTATCTGTGCATTAGTTAAGCATGAATTAAAGCATATTAGTGTACACGTATTGTAAACTGTTACCCTATTAACAGTATTAATAGACTGTAGAAAAACTGATAGGAGTACAATGGCTGTTGGTGGAGCATCAAATTAAAGTATAAGCAGATATTAAGCATACAGTCTACCAACACTCCAATGACTAGTTGATGTAGTTGTAAAGTCACTTAGTAGAATGTCAAAATCTGTCTTTTTAGGTATACTCAACCCTTCGCTAAACTCCACTGAGTCACTTCTTTATGATGGATAAGCGTTTGTCATTTCCAGTGGCAACTTAACACAAATAAGTTGAGCGTTCAGACACAAGTGTCTAATTGTAGACTTTTGCAGAGGCCTTGACATATCAAATTCACAGTAAGTAATATAGATTGTGATTGGGTACCTGAGTGTTTTGCGAACCATATCTTCATCTGTTATTCCATAATACGTCAGGGTCTCACTCCAGACAGGGTTGAGAGTGTTGCGTAGGGTCTTGGTGCGGAGCTTATTGGCCTAGAAGAAATGATAGATTTGGTTGTAGATTAGTGGTTGTATTCTTAGTCTTTATTCTTAGCACAAGCTAAGAATATACCAGGCCTTCCATTTCACCATGTCAGCCAAATCAGGGGTTTAAACTCTGTATTTAAACATGCGCCAAGTTTTGGTAACAAGGTTGCAAAATGGCAAACCAATTAATGGACAATAAAACAGCTTGTATATTTAGTTTGACTTGAAGCTTGAGCACCTTCTTGCACCATCTATTGAAAAAGGAAAAAAAAAGAGTTGTTGTACCCTGTTCATGTCAGGGTTTCTGTCACCTCTGTTTGGTTTCTATCTGGTTTGGTGACAGAGCTCTGACATTCCTGGTTTGTCATGTGTTTGTGTTTAGTCTGGTTTGTTTTGAGCACATGGCTTGTCTTGGCAATTATCTGGCCCCTCCCATCTTGTTACCTGATTATTGATTGATTTGCCCCTCCACCCTTGTTCGTTATCTTCTTTTGTTTGCTTCCTATTTAGTCCCCCTTTGTTTGCAGTCCTGGGCTGGTTCATTGTCTATGTCCATCGTATTTCTTGTTTGATGCCATTTGCCTGTCTTGTTTCCCCCCACAGAGAGTTTTGGTTTGTTTAATGACTATCCTTCCTGAGTTTCCTCCACATGAATCCTCGCTTCACTTTTTGACAAATTGAAAATTGGAAAGTTCCTTATTTAAAAAAAATGAAATGGTTAAGTACACATAGGACACTATTTTAATGACCTAAGCACATGGTCTTAAGCGCTTGACCAGTAACCAGACAGTTTCTGGTCTCATTGACTTCCATAGTAGGAAAAAAATATACTATGGAAGTCAATGAGACCAAAAACTGTCTGGTTACTGATATTCTTCTAAATATCAGAAAATCGTCTGAATTGATTCGAAAACGCTAAAACCCAACTGTTTAACTCCGGGGGAGTGGTAAAATGAGCCTATTTCCAAAAAAAGTGAAGTATCCCTTTAAGACATTTAAATAATATAGCTACAAGCTTCCTTGGAATGTGTAAACCAATGCAATTTGTGAGCAGGCACATACCTTACTAGCTCCAGGCAGCAGGTGCAGCTTAACATAGGGATCTGATAACCCATTGTGATCCATTGGTTTGAGTCCCTGAGAGACAGAGAGAGAGGGGAAAAAAAGTGTGACTTATGAAAAACAACCACTTTCAGACATCCTGTGAAGTCAACAGCATAAAGGCACCATGTCAGCCTGATAGATTCGACAGGTTTTAGAAATCCAATTCATGTCAAATTCTTGCTTTTTCTAACAAGACGTAGCGTTTCAAATCCGTCCAAATTAGCCAATTAGAAATGCTGGAGGTGATGTCGTGCCATGACAGCAGAGCACTCTCCTGCAGCTCTTAGCTTTCTATTAACATGCATTTTAGAAATGGCAAAAAGCTCAAGCACTTTGTGCGGACAGGGCATAAAAAGCCCAATCACCGCAGTAATATCAGACATGCAATCATCCAAAATTAGACTTGAACAACTGTGTTGGTGCCAATAATAATAAAGGATGCTGTATTTTTACATAAAGTTATGCTTTCTGAAATGTTGTTTATAATCAGCTCTCAAAAGATTCTGATGTTTTTTGAGCTATTTAAAGGAGTGGTTCACTTTTTTACTCACCCCCATGTCATCCAAGATGTCCATGTCTTTCTTTCTTTCTTCAGTTGAAAAGAAATTAAGGTTTTTGATGAAAACGTTCCAGGATTTTCTCCATATAATGGACTTCACTGGTCCAAATGAGAGTTTCAGTGCAGCTTCAAAGGGCTTTAAACGACACCAGATGATGAACTTTTTTATTTACTTTTGAAATGGCCGATCGTTTCGCTAGATAAGACCCATATTCATCGTCTAGTGTCGTTTAAAGCCCTTTGAAGCTGCTCTGAAACTCTCATTTGGACCTTGAACTGTTTGGACCCCATTGAAGTCCATTATATGGAGAAATTGCTGGAATGTTTTCATCAAAAACCTTAATTTCTTTTCGACTGAAGAAAGAATGACATGGACATCTTGGATGACATGGGGGTGAGTAAATTATCAGCAAAGTTTTTTTTTAAATTGAGCTACTCCTTTAAACAGCCTTGGGGTCTCCGAGATCCCGCACGAAACTTAAGGGTTATGAATTAACTGCAAGCCGTAAAGGATTTAGAGTATATATCAATACAAAGCTAGACAAAACTGTCTGCTGTCAGAGAGTATGTGAGGCATCTCATTGAAAACCTCTGCACCACCTGACACCCATCATCTCCTCTGTTCTACTGCTTAATTACCATCTTTGTAGAGGTAGCATTGGATTCAGATGCTAGGGCTGTGTAGTTCTTCAGGCCCATCGATATCACAGAGGGTATTACTGAATAATGCCATATAAATTAATTTTTTTTCTTCACATTCACAGTCGGATAAAAGCACTGTCTCCCAGAAAACGTGAGGGGATTGTTGTCGATTAAGGGAGGATGTTCCACACAAAGTCTGGATTTACCTTTGTGGTTTTCAATTTAGCGGTCTGAATAATGCAACTTTTCAGCATAATTTAAGAAAAGGTTTTGTCATCTTCTATAAACAATAGCCAAGTTGACTAATACAATCAAGTATATTCACACAGAGAGCTACTACTGAAAGAGCTTGAGGTCTTTCCAGAGACCTCTGGCAATAAAATCCTACTTCTAAGTTAGTAAGAGAAAGTAAAGGAAAAAATAATCAAAGGACAAACATTATCCCTTTTTATAATACTGCACAAACATTACATCAAAATTTAGTTATACTTTATTTTATCCTTACAGGATAAATTACTTTATCCTTACAGTGTAATTATACATTTAAAGGGATACTCCACTTTTTTTGGAAATAAGCTCATTTTACAACGCCCCCAGAGTTAAAAGTTGAGTTTTACCGTTTTTGAATTCATTCAGCCGATTTTCTGATATTTAGAATAATATCAGTAACTAGACAGCTTCTGGTCTCATTGACTTCCATAGTAGGAAAAAAAAATATATACTATGGAAGTCAATGAGACCAGAAACTGTTTGGTTACTGATTTTCTTCTAAATATCAGAAAATCGGCTCAATGGATTCGAAAACTGTTTAACTCTGAGGGAGTTGTAAAATGAGCCTATTTCCAAAAAAAGTGGAGTATCCCTTTAAGTATTCATTAACAACATGTACTTACTATGGTCAAACAGGTTTTGGGGTTTCACTTTATTTTACAGTATGTGCACATACCCAAGAAAGTACTGGGTAATAGAAGTTAAGTACAGTATGTGTAGTATTTACATGGGGAATATAGTACCGTAAAACAAAGTGCAGTTTTGTTTTAGGGTTTGTACAACACTACAAGTAACAAAGACACTAATATATAGTGATTCCCAAACTTTTTTATCTCATAATTTTTGATTCTTGTGATCAAGTGATCTGGTTTTCTCATTGACAGTGACACTATGGTTCTGTGCAAAGATGACCTAGAATTCACTTAAAATTAAATGTATTAAAGAATATCTTTCGCCAGCATTTACATTTTTTTCCAAGTCTGTGCATTGAACATATCACAGAAACCAAGAGATTTTTCTCATGAAACAGTTCAGATCTTCTGGCTATTCCAGACAGTGTTTAGAAAGACCACAGAGCAACAATAATTGGCTTAAACATATTTGTCTAATCTTATAAGTAAACATGTTAAAAACCAATTACAGCCATTGGTTCTCTATCAGCTTTGCACATCTGGCCGCTGCAATTTTTCCTCATTCATTCTCCCATTTTGCAGAGATGGACATCATGAGAGAACAGCAAGTCCACCTCTAAATTCTTGGATTGAGTTGTGAACTCTGAAACAGCCAATCCAGGACATTAAAGTTGTTGTTTTTCAGTCATTCCTGTATATCTGGGTCTTGCAGACTTCATCACGTTTTCCTCTAGGATTTGCATTTTTTAGCCTCTACCCGCACAAGCCTGCCAGGCATTCCCCCAGCATGACGCTGCCACCACCACCGTGCTTCACCATGGGGACGGAGCAGCATTCTGATGTGCAAAGTTCGGCTTATGCCAAATATGCCGTTTATTCTAATGGACAAACATCTCCATTTTGGACTCATCAGACCACAGAAGCAGCTTCAGAGTCTCCGACATGCTGTGACGAGATATCATGACATTTTTATTTAACAGTGAATTTCTCTTTGACAGTCTCCCATTAAGAGCAACAGTTTAATGTGCAATCTCTACAACCTCAGCCACTGAAGCTTTTAATTAAATGCTGTTCTTTTGAACTTCTATTCATCAAAGAATCCTGACGTATCACGGTTTCCACAAAAATATTAACCAGCACAATTGTTTTCGACATTGATGATAATGTTTCTTGAGCAGCAAATCAGCATATTAGAATGATTTCTGAAGGATCATGTGACACTGAAGACTATAATGTGTAATTACTAATTAATGTGTAATAAATTACGTTTTCAAATCTATTAAAGTTTAAAGCAGCTATTTTAACCTCTTAACTGTCACCCCCCCCCCCCTTTTTTTTTGAATAGACATGGAAATGCACATTTCAAACTTAAATGGTTGTAATTCAATAATGCTTTGAATAGACGTACAATTGGTCTTGTTTTAAAGAAAACATTTGGCACATTTTTGTCAAAGTGAAATAAATTAAGAAAGTGAAACAGAAAAAAAATATAGATGTTTGAGTTTATGGAAATACACAATGTAAAAAAATATTCACAATTTATATAATATATATATTTTCAAAACCTGGGCTACTCTAAAACTGCAAAAAAAAAAATCAATGCAAAAAATCTGAACAAGTTGTGTTTCAAATTTTAGATTGATATCTCAAAAAATGAGCTTTCAGTGAGATTTTGTTTGGTTGCAGTACCAAACTTTTTAACTAGGGCACAACCAGACTCCATTACTGCCCATAAAAGGGTGCCTCCATTTCCATATGTGTTTTGAGTGATCTGAAGCATCATTTAAACAATTTTATTACAATTTATGAAGTAGAGATCCTATTCAGAAGTAGTACTGGAAGTTTGGCAGATTTTGATATGAATTCAACCTCTAAGAAACACATACGAAGAACACACATGACCATTTTGCAATATGTAAACAACACTGGTCCAGAAGCACTTCCTGTTTCAGTTTTTTAACACTACATAAAAGCTGGGATAAAATACAACCAACAGAACATATAAAACTGAATCAAAAAGTTAAACAAACATCTTTAAGATGTTTTCTTTACATGTGAAATAAAGAAAACAGTTACAAACTGAAACAGGAAGTGTTTCTGGACCAGTGTTGTTTACATCTTGTAAAATGGTCTATAGCTTCCTGCCACATCACAAATGGTGAATTTATTATTTTTTTCTTTATATTTAAAACATTTTCAGACTTTTTTTCTAAAATAATTAAATGGATGCAATCTTCTGAACTCTTGGCATGAAAACAAACTGAGGTTTCTACCTTTTTTCATGATGTTCATTGCTATTTCAAAATAAAGGTCTGAACACGCTTTACGAGTATGAAAATATTCTTGTTGCAAATTGATAAATTACGGCTCCTGTGTAATTTATTTTGAAAATCACGAAAATCACGAAAGTCACGAAATATGGGAACTAGAGATTGTAAGCTTTCAAATGATATATAGTTTGTCGATATTACTTAAGGTCTTTTCTAAGATATTATTGTTTTAAAAAAAAATGGCAAGCGCCCCACCAGTGGGTTAAATTGTAATAAAATTTCACAATAATACTGTTTTTACTGTATTTTTATCAAATAAACAAAGCCTCCCTTGGTGAACAAACTTCTTTCAAAACCAAGTTTTAATTGGTAGTGTATATTTATCTCCTACTTAATTCAGATTGCACTGCAGAGCTGAAATGAAAAAGTGTTTTAATTGATGAGAGGTATAAAAGCTAAATTGAGTCAAAAACAACTAAATATAAAGAGGCCACTACTTTTTTATACACTCTGCACATGGAAAACAGCACTGAATCAACTCTCACCATTTTCTGTTAGGTCAGAAGCAGGGCTTGACATTAACACACCTGCCAAATACGAGTGGATTTCAGCAGTGGCGTGTAACACAGTCACTCCTACTCGCCACTATGTGGAATGTACAACAAGAGCAATGTAGTGTTGTAAAATAAAATCGATTTTTCGCTACATATCAATACTGAAATATCTGAAACGCTTCCAATACTCATTTTCCACAGAATAGTTACACGATACCAGCTGCGCTTTCTTGCTCTCTCATTTCTCCAACAAACCCGCCTCCCCTCACTCATGCTCCGGATGAATATTGTTTGTTGTTACAGGGCTTGAATTTCAGTGAGGGATTGCAGAATATGCATAATTTGACTCATTTCCACAGAGTTTGTGCTCACACTCAAAGCGCGCACATATAAAGCCGCCTCTCAGAGCTAAATTGAGCTATTTTCTTCTTCAGTTAAGTTCTAAGTGAACAGCTGAGAAAGAAAATGCATGTGTAACAGTATAATGAATCCGTGTGTCAGATCTTAAAGTGACAGCAGCCTAATACACCTGCTGCCAAATTTTGAGGATAATACTTAAAATTTCTATAGGCCGTTTTTCCCCATCGACGTCAAAATTGTTGCCAGTGAAAATGCTGAGTGGCAAGTAACTTCGGAAAACCACTAGCCACATAATGTCAAGCCCTGGTCAGAAGGCCTATTGAGTTATAGCATTTGAACATCACAAGCTAAAACGAGCCACACACAAACTGATTTTAATTTAGATTTAGCATATTGCGAAACTATGTCTCCATGCTTCAGTGATGCATCTCTTTTCCCAGCAGGTTTCCTCTCAGGTAGGATTCCTGGACGGCCCTACAGACGCCGCTGTACGCAGTCATGCGTGAGATGAGCAGATATCAGAGAGCCAGAGAAAGGGTCGGCCTCTCCAGCCTAACATACAAGGGCTGTCAGAACCACAATCCTAATTAGTTATTTTCTGCTTCTGTGAGCTATACAGTGTAAACTTGTCAAAGAGGCTTGCAGGAGGTTCACACCTCTCTCTCCACTTTTGTTTAGCTCGTGGGCAAGCGCATTAAGACATAAATAATCATTGTTGCAATTTACACAACATCAACTCCTGAGAAATAAAACAAATGAACATGAGGGGGTGTAAAAAAACTCTTAGTCTCTGACAAGTTCTGTGCATCGGCAAAGGAACATGGCAGGAGAGGTGAAGTGCAAAAAAACGCTGTGATACTAGCATAAGTAGCATTTTTTTCAGAGGTTTTCGGAAAACTACTTTACATATCGTCGCTGTCCAATGAAAACCGCGTATGTCCATTTTTGGCGATTTTGAGATTTTTTGACGGATAGAATGTCCAGGTTCATTTCCGTGTACAGCATGCGTCACATTATCTAAATGACCAATGAAAAGTTGTGAAATCATGTCATCTGATTTCCACGTATTTCCATTTGCTGTCAAAGCTGTCCATCACGCAGCGTATCTCCCATAGACAGTATGGTATCTCCCCGCCCTGTGGAGGCATCTCGCCGGTCTCGTGAAGTTTCTCGTCTCTGAAACCCCTACACCTGGTATTAAAATGCGATCTGTATCCAGATAAGTTATCCAGATAATAAAAAAGGCATGTTAATGCAAGGTATAAATACGTTATGATCGAATTGTGATCGGATCTGCCTGACCATCTGGAAGTAGTCTGGCTCGCATTGTGTTCGGATCTTTACTAGTAAACGCAATCTGGTTGTTGAAACCACATATGTAGGCCTATATTTTACTTTTCCCAAAAATGCTAAAAAAATAAACGAGTGAGAGCGTGTTATATAGGCTATATGACACGTTATAGTCAGATATGACGGCGCTACTGCGACACGCATCACCGCAGATGAGCAGCTGAAGTGAACGTAAGTCACAGACGCAATCATTTTCACAATCACACAATCATCTCACACACACAATCATCTTCAAGTAAAGAAACGAAGTGATCTTACCAGGTCAGGCTGTTGCCGAGCTCTTATCGATGTATGTCTTTGATTTTGAAATTAGCTGATGATAAAATTCAGCTCATATCTGTAATAAAATGCTGTTCATATCCGACAAAATTACGGTAAGATTGTGTAAATAAAGTATCAGTCTAGCATCGCCATGTCAGTGTATGATTCATTGTCTCTTCATAGTTTGCAAGAGACATTTAATAAACTGAGCGTAGCCTATTCATCTGTCAATATGAAACGCGATTTGGTCATTCTAATTAATGATCGGAAGAACGTGTATCGACCACCGTTACTATACAATATGCACGTATGTCCATTTAAACTCGATTTTGGGTCAAATATGGATTATATCATGACACTGGCAAGAATATGGTTACATTTAAAGATGTTGTGCCAAGCATGACAAAGCTGCGTTCAGCTGTTTTTGAAATTACATGTTTTTTTCACTTCCTGAAAAGTAACCGTTTTGGACATACGTGGTTTTCATCGGGCAGCGACGATATAGTTTTGTAAAATGCACCTGAAGCGTTACCAAACCAACTGGGTTGGGAATTTCGTCCATCACAACCTGTCTTTCATTATAGAAACAAATTAGAAAATTAGTCATTATTAATACTTATTGCAGAGACTCTCACCCCAAAGCACTGCACGCCATTGAAGTTGACATGTCAGGCCACCAAAACATGCATACTTCCCTGGAACACAGTATGCAAACCGTTAAAAAGTCAATCGAGAAGTATAGTACCTTAAGGGTATAGATGACCACTCTAAAGCCCTATTCGCAGGGGATAAGTATTACCTGGTAACCTCTAGTCATTTGTAATAATTGCGGAGGATATCTGAGTATTTAGCAAATGACCTACTATATTTCGCCGAACGCCGACGTCCTGTGATAACGTTAGTCCCGTGCGAATCGGCATCTCTGATTTGGCTGGATCGTAGGCTATATCATTTTTTAAAGGTTTTTGTTTCATGTGCACCTTTTTATCCATCTTTCGCGAAGAATGGAGGCTGTGTTGGAGTGTTTTGATAGTATTTTGGGTGCTGGGTCATATCGCTAAACACACCTACACAATTTGCAGAAAAAGAAAGCTGAAAATCACCAGAAGAGCAAATACGAAAAGATTGATTAGATGGAGATGAATGACGTGTATAGCAGCATGCGGTAAGGAACTATTTATGTCATAATATATCATACAGATAGACCTATAACTAAAAGAAATTTACAATTATCAGAACGCTTTATTGACGTCATATCTGGGAGATAAGTCAGTAAACTTGAGTAAAATCACATGCTTCGTTTATCCCGTGCAAACGCGCCGGGTAATTTTTAAATCACACAAGTTCGCCAGATAATAATAATCCCATGCGAATATGGCTTAAAGGAGTAGTTCACTTTTGAAAAAAACTTTTCCTGATAATTTACTCACCCCCATGTCATCGAAGATATCCATGTCATTCTTTCTTCAGTCGAAACGGTTTTTAAGGTTTTTGATTTAAACATTCCAGCATTTTTCTCCATATAATGCTCTTCAGTGGGAACTAAACGGTTCAAGGTCAAAAAGACAGTTTCAGTGCAAACTGCAAACTGTTCAAAGGGCTTTAAACGATTCAGACGATGAATAAGGGTCTTATAAAGCGAAACGATCGCTCATTTAAAAAAAAATAACAAAGTTTAAGTTTTATGTACAAATCTTTTTCTGAGTCATTTGGTTCATTCAACGAACTAAACAAATGAATTGACTCAGAAAAAGATTCGTTCATTTTGATGAGCGAGTTCGAACAGGAGAGTCACAAAAGTGCATCACAGTACAGAGCAAGGCAACCATTTGAGCTTATAAAACTTAAACTTTGTTATTTATTTATTAAATGAGCGATCATTTCGCTTGATAAGACCCTTATTCACTGTCTGGAATCTTTTAAAGCCCTTTGAACAGTTTGCACTGAAAGTGTCTTTTGGACCTTGAACCGTTTGGTGCCCATTGAAGTCCATTATATGGAGAAAAATGCTGGAATGTTTTCATCAAAAACCTTAATTTCTTTTCGACTGAAGAAAGAAAGACATGGACATCTTGGATGACATGGGGGTGAGTAAATTGTCAGCAAAAGTTTTTTCAAAAGTGAACTACTCATTTAAGGAACTAATGCATATTTTAGGTGTAGATTGTCTCTATAGACCATTTTGCAAGATGTAAACAACACTGGTCCAGAAACACTTCCTGTTTCAATTTGTAACTCTTTTCTTTATTTCACATGTAAAGAAAACATCTTAAAGATGTTTAACTTTTTGATTCAGTTTTATATGTTCTGTTGGTTGTATTTCATCCCAGCTTTTATGTAGTGTTAAAAAACTTCTGGACCAGTGTTGTTTACATCTTGCAAAATGGTCTATAAGGGTACTGCCCCAGTGACAAGCTATTGTGCCTACGAAGGTACAATTTTTTAGTACACAACGGTGTAATATGTCCAGGAATCTATTCACCTCACACACGTGCATACCAACAGAACTCAAGTAAGATCTCCTCTCATCAAATTCAATACATAGGACACAATGTGCACAGCCTGGCAAGGATACAGCCTGTGTTTACACAGACTAGACATCAAACTGGTCACAAAGAAGTGTTTTCACCATTGAAAAAAAAACCTGACACACTTCAGCTTTGACAATAGCTTGTCAAAAAATGTTACTACCCTTCATGTATTTCTCTCATTCAGCTCTTCCAAGTTATTCCCTCCTCATTATTGTGGCTGGTGGCCCATCACAGGACGACCGGTTCGCATCGGTCTCATCAGAGCTACAAAGCAGTTTTCAAAGATCCATAGGTCCGCTCGGCTCTATGTGATTGTGCGAGTATGTTTGTGTGTGTGTGCGTGCAGGGACTGCAGATGGTCGTTCTCTTTGAAGGCACTGCAGCTGAAAGAGCCTCTGAGGTCCACTCCACTATAGAAGAGGGACTGACGCAAAAATAAGGGCAAGCACCAACCTGAACCTCGCTTTCACCGTACGTATGCCACGGATCCAGTTCAATACATCTAAAATGGTTTGATTAGGCAAACCCTTGGTGTATATATCTAAGAACTGAGTTATCTTGACTCAGTGTTGCACCAGGCACTCGGTGTAATTCAGGATTTGTCTTGCGTTTCATGACTGCGTGACATATGGGTGTCTGGTAAACAGTGTAGCCCATCTGCTCGGAGTAGATCCATAAAGAAAAACGGCCGTGTGATTTAATACTGTCCCATTCGCATTGGATATCGAAGGATACGTTAAACACAGAGAAACTAAACTCTTCATCAAAGGTCTGTCTGGTGCCCGCAAGCCGATTGGAGGAGGGCGAGTGGGCGTAACCTTAATGTGCTTTTGTAATGTCCCAGCTGACCTCGACTATTCAGGATAGGCTTAAAACAGAGAGGCGGAGGTCTCCTGAGAACCAAGCCAACAATAAATGTGTTATGGGGCATCCGATTGCAGTGTTGCCAGTGAATGGATGGTTGATCATAATTATGGGGAAGCAGGAGAAATGACCAGTGTGAAAGGAGATGGGCGGCACGCATCAGCGAGAGCCTGTGAAAGCCGCGTGCGCACCCACTCATTCATACCGCTTTACTTACCGCTGCCACGCTGCCAAAAATGGCATTTCCCTCCCCGTCTCACAATCAACGGCTAACTAGTCAGAAATGTTTCATCTGCCAAATTATGTCTCTTTATTCTTCCGCATAAACATCCTGTTGGAGAAGGTCTGCACTTAAAAAAGAAAAGATTCTGTGAACGCGAAGGGCTGGTCGAAATCAAGCGTGTTTCACAAGAGCAGATGGAGGTTCCAGCACAGATGACTCTCAATGGGTGAGAGCTGTACGGGCTCCAAATGCCATTGAGCCACCTAGTACATAGCCATAATGCACTGCGGAAAAACATTAGTATAGGCTGGAGGTGGGCCTGATAAACACAGGGGGGGAGGAAGTGAGAGAATAAATGCGAGAGTAACATCTTAATAAGTAGGACCATGATTGTTTAACACTTTCTTCTATACCAGTTTATTGTGGAGAGAGTAAATAGCTATTTGTAGGTTGACTTTCTCCAAAGAGTGTACATAGAGCATGCCAACTTCTGCGTCAAACACAAGATTTTTTTTTTTTGTACTTCACAGCACCTATGCAACGCTTGGGCGTTAAACATGCAAATTGTTGAGAAAAGCTGATCCTTCAGAAATCATTTTAATATTCTGATTTGGTGCTTAAGAAACATAATACAGTATTATTATTATCAGTGATGAAAATCATTTTGTTTTTAATATTTTTGTGGAAATTATGATAATTTTTTATCAGGATTCTATGATGAACAGACATTTTAATTTAGTTTCTAATACTTTTAAAGTCTTTAATGTCACTTTTGATCAACTGAATGCATCCTGATCTGAATTGAGTTCCTGATCAAGGGTGTTGAATAGCTGTGAGGGCTAGCTTATATTAAACACTACATGACAAGAGAGCCTTAACCACATACAGACACACACACATCTATCGTTGTGAGGGCATTCATTGTTACAATGTAGTCTCTAGCTCCACCCTAACCTTGCCCATCACAACTAAGTACCTTAGCTGAAAACCTTAAAGGGACACAAGGCAGTTATTTTAACTTAATTTAACAGCTTCAGAGTTATTGAAATGGTTATATGACTTCTTTCGGGTTGAATGGTGGGTGTCTCGACCCCCCCTGGTGCCTGTGAGCGGAAAAATCTCACTTGCAGTTTCAGGCCGGCGGCTCGCCGCCCTGCAATATTAGGAAGGATCGCGTGATATCAGCAGCTCTCGCGATGTAACATATTCCTTTGCGAGTCTTGCGACAACACTGCACATATTCAGGAACAAGGTCGACAAGGATGGAGTTTGTCACACTATCGTCATGGCGGAGCCGGCATATAAGATATAGAAAGCTAGGAAAGCATTGTCGGAGGAACAGAGAAAGAGGAAAAAGCATTCTAACCGAGCGAGGAGTCAGACGCGAGCATAGCCGTAATGTGCGTGTGATATGTCCCCATTGAAGCATCTCGCAGCACGGATGTACCAATACAAACAAATAAAACATCTCCAGGTAACTCTAGTAGATTCATTTATTTCGTTTGTTAAATAAGAGGCGATCTGAAATGTGTTGTTTTTGAAATCAAGTGACCAAAGTGCTCGTTGCCGCTGCGATCAGTTTCAGTGGATTCAGTGTTCTGTTGTGATCTTCAAACGGACGCGCGCTCATTGCTCAATCCGTTGCGGGGACTGAGAGACTCATTACGGTGAAATCACAAAACCCAATGCACAAAAAACATGTCCCTGCTTGAAATACAGCCACTAATATATAATCGGTGCTGATGAGGAAAATAAACTATACTATTAGTAAGAATTAGAACCCAGAACCTGTGACAAACATGGCAAAACTTCATCCTCTGGACCATTAAAGTTCATGGGGATATGTATTTAATCACGTGAAAATTCTCACCACTAACAACATATATTAGATCTCATTAAACAACAAAATAAACACAATGTCGTATACTATGTAACACGTCATGCCCTCCGTGAGTGGTATTTCCAACAGTAATGTTAAAAACAAGTACTCCACAGTTACTCTAGGGGTCGCTGTTTGACAGCATTGTCGTCTAGTGGCCCTTTAAGGCCATTGCACACTGAATCCGAAATTAGCATCTGAAATTTTTGCACGTTAAAAAAAAATTCAACCTCACGTTATGTCAATCACGCTTCCACACCGCCTCCTGAAATTTTCGTCCATCATAAAAAAATTTGGATTGGGTTCAATTTTCTGCGTTTTTTCGCATCCACAGCCAGCATTTTGAAAGGTTTTTTTTGACAATTCAGGGCTGGGGGAGCTCGTTCCGCACATCATTGCACATGCGCCTTTAGTTTCGGTTTTCAATTAGATCAAGTGTTTATGTTGTCTCGATCAAATCAAAAAAGAAATAAACCTCCCCCTTCAATCAGATCGAAATTTCGGGTTGATTAAGGTGTGTTTGAGCAATTCAATATCTAATGTATTATTTGGGTATAATATACAGTATAACCTGTAGCCTATACAGCTGTTCTGTCTGTAGCGCTTCCGCCGATAGATGGAACTCTCCTTTCTCTCGGCACAATTTCAGGATTTGATGGACCCAATATTTTCTCATTCTTCTCTTCAATAAGAGAGAGGGCAACAAAATCATCCTCACTGCTTGACGGATCCATTTTGTATTTTTATGCGGTTTTTTTCCATTATTCTGCAAAGGTTTAAATGGCTTTAACACAAAAAAACACATATGAAAATTTCGGACTCAGTGTGCAATGGCCTTTACCCTAAACCTCCCCTTAACCTTATAACCGTATCGCTAAAACTAAGTCTTGACCCTCAAACAGGCCTTTAAAGGGGTCTCAGAATGGCCTGGTCCCACCAGACTCTCGTACATTTCATTTGTACAAAGAGTCGGGCCTCGCTCCGTTGACAAGCGTTAACTTCCTGGTAGGCGGGTACTCTTTTGAAGTTTAAAACAATTGACCTTTGGCTAAGCCACACCCCCTCCACTCACTTGGACAAACAGTCAACATTCGGGGACAGTCGCAATGGCAGCGGTCACAGTAGGAGACATTTTACAGGAGGCAATTGGTGATTTTAGGAGACAGAAAGATTATATATCTTCTCAAAGTCACCTAAAGTGCCTTAACTATGCATTGGAGGGTAATATTAATAATTTCATTGTCAGGAAGGTCGATGAAAAGCTTCAGCTCCAGGCAAAAACGTACAGGTCACAGTGTAAACGTGATAAAACGCATTTCGTTGCCATCACTGTTTGGTGCTACAGTATTTACATGAATCATTCAGCACAACATTGTTAACATTTGTTATTTCGGTTATTTAAAGATACGTTAATGAAGAAAAGTGACATGATTTACAACGCAGCTAGAAGCTGACGTTAATATTTTCTAATATACGTCTAACGTTAGAATAACGTCACATTAGAGATTTTAAAGATAATGTTCAAATACGTTGTTGACTTAACTTAGACCAGATGTAGACATCCTTTAATTTATCCACGTTTAGTTTGTGTTGTGGTCTACCGCATTACTTAATCCAGAGCAGACACTTATTTTGGTTGAGATGTGGCTTGGGAAAGACAAACAATACACACCCAGCCTCTTGGGAAGCTAGTGTCAGAGTTGCATGTACCCCATGTACAGCGTTTGACCATTTTAAACTTAAAATAACAAGAAAAAACGAATGAAAACTAACTAACTGCAATGCATTTCAATGGAAGTGGAAGCACAGAATGTCCGAGTGTAGCTGCACACTGTGATTGGCTCATCACGTTTGAGGGCGTGGCTTAGCCATAGGTCAACTGGATCTGCCATAACCAATCACTGACGTTTGGTCGTGACGTATGACTACTTCAACCACTCAAACTAGCGCACGACATCAATGCCATCATTCTCAGTCACTCCCTCTGTTCACTGATTGGATCGCTAAAAATTTAATCGGAGAAAAACAAAAAATACACCACAATCCCAGATTAAATTAAAATTAAAATTGAGTGGATGAAAGTTTGAGGACTGAGTGAGGCTAGTCTAAGAAAGTGAGGACTGGCCAAATTGTCCTCACTCCGATGGTCTAAAACTCAAACTGTCAAGTTATCAGGGTCTTCCTTTGCCTCAATGTCTGCCCAAACTTGAAAAAGGCCTCTATCAACTCTGAAGGTGCATGGAATAACTCAAACCATCTGGTTCTTCATCATAGAAGCAGTTTATTGAAAATCTCTCATCATTGACTAGATCTTCTTTTGTACTTGTCTCAATGATCATTCCAGAAGGTTAGCTTAATAACCTACATAGAAACAGATATGTGATATGAGTCACTACAAAGTGCAACAAATGTACAAACACCATTGTCAAATATTCACAATGTACACAGCACCTGAACAGCAATGTAAGTGAAAAGCTTGTAATGCAATAAGAAGGTTAAATGCTAAACTAATAGCATTAAACACCTTTCAAACACTCACAAAATACGTAGTCATTAAAGAAAAATAAGTCTTTGTCCTACCAGTTGCATCTCAAAGCTGATGAAACATTGTGGCTTTCCCAACAGTCTTTCTCCTTTGGTTTTTTAATCACCAAAACTTTGGTAGGAGAAGCATGTTTGCTGCAAACAAAGATCTCTCTTGCTCCTAATAATCACACACACCTGGTGGAGTTTGGAGATGTGGAGTTTCAATGACCAATCAGCTACCTTGATTCTTCCAGGTTGCACCATGTCCTCACAACCAATAGGCTGCACTCATTTTGATCTTAAATCTTTTTAGCAATGAAGAATTTATATTTTTTAACCATTTATTTATTTTTTCCTCTTTCACTCAAATTCAACTTAACACAAACTGGTCCTCACAAAGATAGTTGTACAAGTACACACACACATTGTGTTTTCATATTTTATGGGGACTATCCATAGACATAATGATATTTAAACTGTACAAACTGTGTCTTCTATCCGCTTACACTAACCCTACCCCTAAACCCACCAATCACAGAAAACGTTATGCAGTTTTACATTTTCAAAAAATAAAAAAACAAAACAACACTCATGGGGATCAAAAAAGGTCCCTAAGGACAAGGATTTCGGATATTGCCAAGGTTAACCAGACCACACACACACTTGTTTCATTGTATTAAATTGTATAAGGACATTGCAAAGATTTCCATTGACTTGATATCAAGTTAATGACATTTTATATCGCCTACCCCAAAACATCACAGAAACATGCTAAACATGTTTTGGCTGATTTATAAGCATTTTTTTAATTAGTGAGGACCAGTAAAATGTCCTGACTATTCGGTTGTCATAATATTTCACCATATAAATGAGGACATTTGGCCCTCAAGTATAGCCAAACCCCTCACACAAACACGCGCAAGCCTGCCCGCCCATACACACACTATCTTTCTACCTGATTTATGGTAGTGTGCGCTACACAGGCGGCTGCTTTGCTCCATGTCAGACACAAAGATAAATTAATACCCACACATGGGAGTGAAAGTGCTCATAACATTCATCTCATTCTTAAGCCTTGAATATATGTATAGGGGCGAGACATGGCCACAGACATCTCTGGCCTCCTAAACTGAAGACCACATGCATATAAACACCCACCTGCTCGCAAAATAACAAATGAGAGCGATGCAGCCTCTTTGTGAAAAATGGCCAATCAAAGGTGAAATGTACCTTTACATAGCAAAGAACTAGAAACAAACTAACCTGTGATAAATGCATCATTCATCATAAATACTTAATGAACAGCCATTATTTAACATTATGCTTACATCTGCTCATGGTAAGCACTTTGTCTTAATGGACGTGGAACAAAGAGTGAGCCAACAAAAAGGAAAGATGCCAACATTAAAGGCAGTGGTGGAATGTAACGAAGTACAAATACTTCGTTACTTTACTTAAGTACATTTTTCACGTATCTTTACTTTACTTAAGTAGAATAAATAGTGCATACTTTTTACTTTTACTTTCGTTACATTTTGCAGCAATTATTATACTTTCTACTCCACTACATTTCTACAACTTCTGTTACATTTTCGTTACATTACCTGATCAGTTTTTCCCCTGCCAAACGTAATCTGACCGTCCGTTCGTTTGTCTCACCAGTGACGTTTGGTTGCCATAGATACATCAACTAAATGCGTCTCGCACGCAGTGTGTTTATCGTGCAATTTACACACGAAAATTTGTTTTTACGTGGATAGGAAACACACCGTGTGTAATATACGTTTGGTTAGGATTATGGCAAGCCAAGAGGTTCAGAATTACACCATAAATTAATCCCGTTTACTGCCAAACATAGTTATTAACATATAGTAAGGATAAGCATGGTTTATATTGCCTAATTGCAAGCTTGTTTCAGAAATGGTGACAACATTTTTTTCCCATCATTATTGAACATCATTATAGGAGTATTAGGTTGAATGAGTTAGAATTAAATGTTTTATTAATCATTAGAAAATGGTCATTAAGAGAATCAATTGTTATGCAAGTACTTTTACTTTTAATACTTAAAGTACATTTAAAATCAGGTACTTTTTACTTTTTACTTAAAGGAGCTGTATGTAAGATTGTGGCCAAAACTGGTACTGCAATCAGTTTCAAATTACTGTAGAGCGGTGTATCCCCTCCCCCTCCCCCCTGACCCCAGGTTGCCAGATATGCTGCAGGATCCAACTTTTTTGACCCCACACGTTTGTAGCTGCAGCTGTGGTAACTAGAGCAGAGCTGGCAACCCGAATGCTGCAACACTAATGACTTCGTGATTGGTAGATCGGTGGAGGGTGGAGCATCAGAACAAAACACAACATGACAGTTGAGGGCTGCAACAACACTTTTTAAATGACAATATCCTGGCCGGACTACTGTTGTCAGTGATAAAAGTATTTGAAATGAACATGATTTCTTAATGTCTAGTGACACATCAGGATCATTTTATGATTATTTGAAATAAATTTCTTACATACAGCTCCTTTAAGTATGGTTGTCATTGTGTTACTTCTACTTTTACTAAAGTAAATATTTATCTGGTTATTTGTACTTTTACTTAAGTACTGAGATTCAGTACTTCCTCCACCACTGATTAAAGGGAAAAAAAATGATGTCAAATGAGTCACAGGAAGTTTTTCATCTCATAAAACAGATATAAACATGACACACAAGGAAACAAACACAAAGGATATGTCTATACAACTAGAATTTACCAGTGTACATTATTTTCTGCAATGTAAAGATCAATGAAACTTAAAAATGTAATTATGGCTCTAATATAGTAATCGTTTTTTTTGCACACTTCAGATAATCCACGGGTAAGTTGCTGTCAATGGAGGTTCACAATGGAGGAGAGGCAGGAAATTTGCTTGCTAAATAGTCAATAAAGAGTAATGAAACTTACCTTTTTGTATCTGGGTACAGGGAGCTACACTCCATCACAACAATTTACAGCATGCAGCCAAGCCATGCAGAGAGAGAAAAGTGTGCATGCAAGATAGAAAAGGTGGAAGAAAGAACATAATTTAGGAAAACAGACAACACAAAAAACATGATGTAAAAGATAAACAGTGAAAATAAAAGAGAGGAATGAGAAAGCACCCAGAAGGTTTGACCCATGTTTTTTTAAAGTGTAGATATTGTAAATATAGACGTGACTCAATCTGATCAGTACAACCCTAAATTTAGCTGTCATGAAGTGATGGAGTGTTCAGAGGCGTTTCACAGCAAACAAACAAAAATGTAAATGCTGTTAGATCAACCCCCAATTTTATCTTCAGAGCAACGTCTTTGTTCTCAATCAATTCTCAGTTGGAAAGTTGTACTTGATGCCCATATCATTTAAAGCAGGAAAATCAACTGAGTGAGAAAAGTTGGAGGTGGAATACGTCAGTCAAATAAAACTGTAACACTTTTGAATGTGTACTGACTAGCACGCAAGAGAGCGACACCACGGGCCAAACAAATAATGAGAATTAATATCATTTCATTAAAAAAGTAGCATGTTAATTTGATGCCCGGGGGTTCAATTAAATATCCATTTATCTAGTTTAATGCTTCATTTCTGTTTAAGGAGTAAACTCTTGACAAATGCACCCAAAGAATCCAGGCATGAAAAAAACTTCTTGTTGAAGACGCCTGCATGTTTGGTGAACAGATTTCTGTTAAATATAGTGGCTAAATAATAACAAAATCACTGATAAATGTAATTTTATCAGTATTTATCTGTATTTTCTATTTTAATGAAATACTTTGCTTGAAAAGTGTGCTTTCTTTTTTAAAAATGTCATTTGGTTTGACATTTTATTTAACGCAATGACATTCATACATATTCACGGTGTATGAATGAGTGAGTGAATGGGTGAATGTGAGGCAATTTTATGTGAGGCGCTTTGGTGACCAGTCTATGAAAGCGCTATATAAATGCAGTCCATTTACCATTTGCCATTTTATATCCATTCATTTTTAACAAGCGTGCCTTGGAATAGGAATAGTTCACCCAAAATCTTTAAATCTGCTATCATTTATTCATCCTCATGTCATTCCAAACCGGCATGACCCTTTTTTTTTCTTCTACAACTCATAAATAGATATTTTGAAGAATGTTTGTAACCAAACAGTTTTGGTTCCCATTGACTTCCATTATATTTTTGTCTATATAAGGAAAGTCAGTGGAAATCGAAACTGTTTGGTTACAAACATTCTTCAAAATATAAATTTCTGAGTTATGCAGAAAAAAGAAAGTCATGCAGGTTTGTAAGCAAACACTTACAGTTCCTATTGACTTGCATTGTATTTTTGTCCATATAATGGAAGTCAATGGGAACCAAAACTGTTTCCAACATTCTTCAAAAATATATAAAGAAAGTCATAAAGGTTATTAATGACATGAAAAGTGTAAAGCGCTTTTCATGTCATTGTGCTTGTAAAGCGTTTTGGTGACCATTTGGTGATGAAAGTGCTATATAAATGCAGTCCATTTACCATTTACCGTTTTATATCCATTCATTTTTAACAAGCGTGCCTTGGAATAGGAATAGTTCACCCAAAATCTTTAAATCTGCTATCATTTATTCATCCTCATGTCATTCCAAACCGGCATGACCCTTTTTTTTCTTCTACAACTCATAAATAGATATTTTGAAGAATGTTTGTAACCAAACAGTTTTGGTTCCCATTGACTTCCATTATATTTTTGTCTATATAAGGAAAGTCAGTGGAAATCGAAACTGTTTGGTTACAAACATTCTTCAAAATATACATTTCTGAGTTATGCAGAAAAAAGAAAGTCATGCAGGTTTGTAAGCAAACACTTACAGTTCCTATTGACTTGCATTGTATTTTTGTCCATATAATGGAAGTCAATGGGAACCAAAACTGTTTCCAACATTCTTCAAAAATATATAAAGTAAGTCATACAAGTTATTAATGACATGAAAAGTGTAAAGCGCTTTTCATGTCATTGCGCTTGTAAAGCGCTTTGGTGACCATTTGGAGATGAAAGCGCTATATAAATGCTGTCCATTTACCATTTGCCATTTTATATCCATTCATTTTTATTAAGCGTGCCTTGGAATAGGAACAGTTCACCCAAAATCTTTGAATCTGCTATCATTTATTCATCCTCATGTCATTCCAAACCGGCATGACTTTTTTTCCCCCTTCAGAACTCATAAATAGATATTTTGAAGAATGCTGGTAACCAAACAGTTTTGGTTCCCATTGACTTCCATTATATTTTTGTCCATATAACGGAAGTCAGTGGAAATCGAAACTGTTTGGTTACAAAATATAAATTTCTGAGTTATGCAGAAAAAAGAAAGTCATGCAGGTTTGTAACCAAACACTTATGGTTCCTATTGACTTGCATTGTATTTTTGTCCATATAATGGAAGTCAATGGGAACCAAAACTGTTTCCAAAATTCTTCAAAAAAATATAAAGAAAGTCATACAGGTTAGTAATGACATGAATAAAAAGGGTGAATAAATCAAGACAGAATTGCAATTTTTGGGTGGACTATCTCTTTTAAATGTATGAAAGAGACACCCTTTAAATTTGTAAAAAAAAATACCAACAACCACAAATCACAGGGTCAAAATGTACATAATGGAATGGTCAGTGTGTGTTCAGTAATGCTGTGCAGAGGTTGGTGACCTAATCCCGTTCCAGTGATGAATTGACACAGTCCCCGCTTACATCATAGAGCGAACACTCCTGGTGAGCCGCTGACCCCTGTACATTCAGAGCTAATAAGGATGACCCTTTCGGAGCTGTCAGTTTCACTGAGAGAAAGAGCAGATCACAGACAGGTTACTTTAATTGAGTTGATGGAGGAGGGGGGGAGGATCCTGGGAAAAATGGCGATGGGTGAAGCGTGCCATTGAATTAGGGTCAACCAAAAGAAGGGAGGTTTTCTTTAATGGAGGCTGTGGTTTGAAAAGACTACAGTGAACGTTAAGGTCGGAGCAGATGTGTCCTTGCGTGAAACACAACATGGGCAATATGCGCACTGAAATGGATCTTGGAAGGCACCTTTGTGAGGGGTGAATGAGTGAATGGTTACATTTCTCTTTCTCATCACGTTTGTCTGTTCGGAAGGACGAATGGCCTGGCACTTATTATTCTGATAAACGACTTTGGTGGCGACTTGTGGGTGATATATATGTCAGTTTATAACGGTTCCGGTTCTCAAATCTGATTGGCTGAGCGGGATTCCAAGGGTGATGATACACAGTCCAACAACACTGTTAATATTCAATCCACTTGTCTTGTTCACAACAGTGTGCAATTAAAGTGGAGCGGGTGCTGCTTATAATTGTGCTTATTAGGAGTATCGTGATTCATGAGCTTAGTAACATGAACTGACACCAAACTCTATAGAGTGAAACTTTTGGGATCTGGAAGTGTAAAAAACACGCTTATTTTCTATATAGCGGAATTGATTTTTAATGATAACTTATAAGCCCTTAAATAAAGACTGTTGGCTGTGGCCTACTAGGTTGTTAACTGATGGCATATGCTTTTGTTGAAGCCATCAGCCCAATTTATTTTATGTTTAAATAAATGAACATTACCCGTGATTCTGCAAATAAATCTCTACCAAAGAATTGCGTCAACAAAATGACGGTAGAAGAGCCTTTAGCTCACGCCCTCTCCAATGAAGCAAATATAGTAATAGGCTATGTTTACACGGAAACGATTCTGAAGAGAAAACGCAAAAGTGGCGTTGCGTCATCACTTTTTATTCTGCGTTTAGACGAGCGTTTTGTGTGGGAATTCCACGTGCAAACGGTGACGCAAAAGTGTGTGAAATTCAATGTAGTATGCACTTCAGGCGGCTAGGAGTGCATACTACAGCAACAACAAGTCCACGCGCCTGCGTACAACTTTCACTGTCAAGCAGAATTTTGTGTTTTTACCGTTTACACGGGAACGCGGCGGTGGAGCGTTTTTAAGATTTCCACTCTGGAGGGTGGTTTCACTTTTTTGCGTTTTTAAGCCTCAAAAACGCCGTCGCCGTGTAAACGAAAGGCACATCCGATAAAATTTTTTTACGTTTTCACCCGCGAGCGTTCTCGTGTAAACAGGGCCTATAGTCTCCCTACACTCTCCAACTACTTAAAGGGATACTCCACTTTTTTGGAAATAGGCTCATTTAACCACTCCCCCAGAGTTAAACAGTTGGGTTATACCGTTTTCGAATTTATTCACCCGATTTTTTGATATTTAGAAGAATATCAGAAACCAGACAGTTTCTGGTCTCATTGACTTCCATAGTATATTTTTTTCCTACTATGGAAGTCAACGAGACCAGAAACTGTCTGGTTACTGATATTCTTCTAAATACCAGAAAATCGGCTTAATGGATTTGAAAACGGTAAAACTCAACTTTTTAACTCTGGGGGAGTTGTAAAATTAGCCTATTTCCAAAAAAAAAAAAGTGGAGTATCCCTTTAAATATCTGTATATATTTGCATATTTTGCAATCAACTTAAAATATATTGTTTCTTATAATGTTATATAATTCTTATATTGTTTCTTATGTAATAAACATCTGCAAATCAATAGTTTTATATTTCTCCAATTTAAACTCAATTGTCATTTTCAATATTTAGGATTCTAGGACACTTAAAATAAAGTAGGGACATGTGGCAAAACAAAGTCATTTTATTTACAGGCTGTAAGTTCGATTCAATCACAAAGTGATGCTAAAGTAATGTAAGCAGGAGTAATCTCCATATAAATACCAGCAGGAAAATTTCCTGGTAAGGCAAATGTTTTATTTTTTTTATTTTTTTTTTTTTTTGTGATGGTTCGGCTCTGATTACAAATACCCCATTATCTGTATTTCTGGATGTGTAAACCCCTGTAATCCCCTGTGCGTTCTGACGGGATTGGCGCTTATCACGGAATACCAACACATTCACCCCGACACCCCACCTCACCTCATATCCAACCACCAGCAACACTCATTCCACAAAACATTACTTTTTGTATTGATCTTCTGGTGATATCAGACACGGTCAGGTCATTCTAACCATGTTTGCCACACATGCTACTTACAGTCTGATCCTTTCAAGAACAGCCAATAGGAGCCAGATTTAAAACACTGCAGAATCCAGTGCTATCCGTGGCCCTGAGCTATATTCTGACCTTGCCATATGAATTAAATGAACTGAACGGTTGATGATGGGTTGGAAACTATTGTTTTCAGTACAGCCCAAATCTAATGCCAAACAAGCCCAAATCAAAACACTGTTGCTCACTTACTATGCTAAGTGATGACACGACTGTGGTAATCATTCAGTATACCACCTTTCAAAAGTTTATGGTTGGTAAGATTAACATTTTTTTTTGTTAAAGTTAGTTCACCCAAAAATTAAAATTCTGCCAGTATTTACTCACCCTCATGTTGTTCCAACCCCGCAAGACCTTCGTTCATCTTCAGATTGAGCCACTGTAGTCACTTGGTCTATTTTAACGATGTCTTTAATAACTTTTCGAGGCCGGCAAGTTTCAATCCCTCAAGAAGCCTATGGACTAGTATGGAGGAGTGATCCAGCTCTTTGATTTCATCAAAAATACCTTAATTTGTGTTCCGAAGATGAACGAAGGTCTTACGGGGTTGGAACAACATGAGGGTGAGTAAATACTGACAGAATTTTCATTTTTGGGTGAACTATCCCTTTAAAGTCTCTTATGTTCAACCAAGGCTGCATTTATTTGATCAAAAATATACTGTAGTATATCCAGAAATATTGTGAAATATTGTTACAATTTAAAATAGCTGTTTTCTATTTTAAAATGTAATTTATTCATGTAATGCAAAAGTGAATTTTCAGCATCATACTCTGTCACATGATCCTTCAGAAATCATTCTAATATGCTGATTTCTAGCTCAAGATATAGTTATTATTATCATTGTTAAAACAATTTCGCCGCTTCATATTTTTATATAATAGATTTTTTAAGGATTCTTTGATTAATAGGAAGTTTATTTGAAAACATTATACATGTTTTTATTGTCACTTTTGATCAATTGAATGCATCCTTATGGATTAAACGTGTCAAAACATAAACAGAAGTGTACAATATTTCAGTATTAAATCTGCTCAGTCATACTAACTGTGTAACATAACTACACATGCCATAACATGGTTTGATTATTTTAACACAGTAGACCTTCACTGTAAAAAAAAAGATATATATATTTTCATGATTTGTAATCACAACATTTTTTCTTTTGTCAAATCAACTTAGATAATTTACGTAGTTCAGACAACATAATATTTTGAGTTTCTGATTATTCAATCAACCTCCATTGTATTAACTGAATTTTTCCATTTCAATGAACTTAAAATTTTAAGGCAACCAGATTACTTTTTTTTAAGTCGTAAAATATTAATTTTAGCTAAATAAAGGTCACACTGAAAAAAAAAATTATTGTTGGTTTAACTTAAAAAGTAAGTAATCTAGTTGCCTCAAAATTGTAAGTTTATTAAAATTAAAAATTTGAGTTAAAACAATGGAGATTGGTTTAATCAACAGAAACTCAAAATATTATGTAATCTGAACGACATAAATTATCTAAGTTGATTTGACAAAAGAAAAATCTTGTGATCATCATGGTCATATATATATATATATATATATATATATATATATATATATATATATATATATATATTTACAGTGCATGAATTCTAGAATAGACATTGAATAGACGAGATCGAGATTCACTCAAGACGCTATAATTAACGCTGTCCGTGGTCCTGAACAAATTTAATATGCTAGTCCAAGCTATTTTTCCCCATACCAAATGAATTCAGTGAAATGAAAGGTGATGTGCAGGGCACGATAGCTCACATTTACCTACAGTGTTTCCCTCATCTGTTTATGTAATGGCCATGGCTCTGGTAATTCCTACAATCCTCTCTTTAGACTGCGCAAAATGTCAGTGTTGTGATTGAGGCTTGTCAGACTGATGGCTGCCATGACGCGACAGAACAGGCCCTGAATCAGGTTCTTCAGAAGAGCCAGCTGACAGCGGGAGGGTGATTGACGGCAGAGCTGAAGTGTTCTACGCAAGTATCTGTTTCCACAGCTCTGTATAAAAGAACAGCATGGACTCAGTCAGGGAACTGTGTTCTCAGCTAGATTTACAAAAACAAAATCATTCATCTTTGCTGCAGAGTCTTGAGTTACATTTATAAATGCTAATTAGTTCATAATGGGTTGAAAATGAGTCAGTATCTATGTCGATCAAATTTGATCCCGAGTTCGAAAAAACATTCAACCAGTAATCAAGAAAAGCACAAATGACAATTTGTGCTGAACCAAACTTTTGTTATTATTGGGTAACACTTTAACTAAAGCACAGATAATCATGAGTTAAAGTATAATTAATAAAGAACTAAACCATTAATTATTGATTACTGCATCAGCAACTAATAAAGAGTCTATATGATTAATAGATTAAGTAATAGATGAATTGCTATTAATTCAATGTGTCACTGTGTATTAATTCCTTAATAACATATTTTATTAACTATTAGTATAAATTATTATGTTAATTACCACAAAAGCTATCCACTTCGACTTCCAGTTGTCTGCTTTAATTAATCATTAGCTAATGATTTGCAAAGGTATCATTATGTTATGACTTTACTTGTTGGGGCACATCATTATTAACTAATCATTTAGTAATTATAGTAATTTGCACATGAATTTGCACTTACAATGAAGTACTTAACAATGAATTAATAAATATTAGTGTACCTGTCATATTATCTGGAAGTTGAAATACATGGCTTTGGCTCATTCTGGTAATTAACATATTAATTAACACTATTAGTTTAAAAAAATGAGTTATTATGGAATTAATCAACAATTACATTGTTAATTAATGACAATTCAGGTATGAACCAATGCATTAACCTTATAGCCTCTTAATTAGTTCCTAATGTCGTAATCATTAATGAATAGCTTAGATAATCATTAGTTACACATTAATTCAGTATTATCTGTGCATTAGTTTAACATGAATTAATGTATTGCAAAGTGTTACCGATTATTGCAATAAACGCTGGTTCACTTTACTCATACAGGCCACCATCTTTTATATAACCAACATTTTTTTATTATTAATAATTAATATAATTAATGCATATTAGTGCACCCGTATTGTAAAGTGTTACCCAATAATCAAAAGTTTGGTGAACAAAAAACTGAAAATATAGACGAGCTCGAAGATATCGTTTAATATGTGCATCAAAACATTATCTTTCAAAGATTTGACAGCACAAACTGGCTAGATCTTCCTTTCAAATTCTAACTGTACTGGCCAGGAGTCTTAAAAACACGGCTGTTCCCTGTTGGACTCCTTTGCATCATCACATTTGTAAAATGCATAAAGCCAGTCAATTAGACCGGAATTGCCAATCTGATTGGAATAGGAATTTCAGCCAGCACTGCTGTATATTGCCAGCTTTGTGCAATATGCATGAGACGGTGTGTGAATGGACTGTGGGCGGTCTGTGGGAGTGCCGTCTGTGGCTGAGGAGAGTGTAAAGCTAAACACACATGACAGCGATTAAATCGGCAGTTCGCCAAGTTGCTGTACTTTTGGTCGCTTTCCTGGTTGCAGACTTTGTCATGTAGCCAATGGTTACAAACGCTCATCTTACTAACTCTTATTTCCACACACTTTAAACTGTTTTAACACTTGATTTACTAAAGGTGTATAGCAAAACATGCCCATTTGCTTGCAAAATTCCACAGCTAGTATTAGAGCTATGTTAATTGATTCAAACAAATAGTGCTGAGTTTTTCAAAAAAGTAGTAGTTTATAATGAGCCTATTATACATAAATTATGATTTTTTTTTTGTGCTGAAGAGTGCTGGAGGGATGATGCATGCGTGTAGACCAAATCCCAGAAATGATAATTTTAGCATTTCTGGTTCCATTGTTCTTATGTCAAAGGATTTTTGGTTAAATGCCTGAAATAAGGGCTGTGGTGAACAAGATATTTTGGTAACGCTTCCTTTTACACACTGTAAACCCTAACGGTCAAAATAATTAATTGGTTTGAGTAAGACAAACTTAAATTCAACAAATTAGTTCAGTCGAATTAATTTTTAAGAGTATTTAGCACTTTCTTTTTCTTTCAAGTTCACAGAACTGATATATTTTAAGTAAACTGAACTGTTTCATTGTTTTGAGTTTTATGAAATTATTTGTTTTAATTTAGACTAACTTAAGTTTAACTGAAACGGCTGGGATATCTATTTCCCAGCATGCTTTGCCGACGGCACTCGAAAGAGAGTGTAAATGCTAAAATTAAGTGCAATATAATGTTTTTTTGTGTAAGATTAATGTTAAGTGTGAGATTTAATGTTTTGTTATGCTAATTTAGAAGAATTTCTGTTAATGTTGGCTTTAGGATAGTTACCATCATGGTGACAAGTGGTGTATTTAGCTTGATTGAGAGCAAATTGTCCATTTACATTATTGCGCTCATACAGCAAGTGCTTCTGTGCTTGTAAGTGTTTATAACATACTGTTTCTAATATGTTAGCATTTACTATGTCAGCAGATTAGCTTTTAAAGCTAATTAAGTTTATACAATTAAAAATAATTTGAGTTCTGCAAACTTATACGGACATACAGTGTACTTCATAGATTTTAAGTTATAGTAACTAATTAGTACTATTAACTTTATTTACCCAAGTTATCTAAACAAAAAGTTATTGAGTTCCTTGGAAACAAATCAAATATTTTTTTATGCTTAAATTGTTTGAGTTAATTGGGTTTATCGGTTTCCTCAAACGGTTTGAGTTGAACTAACTCATCAGGTTTTACAGTGCAGTACAGTACTTACAGTGTACTTACCTAGAAAGTACTGGCTAATATAAAGTAAGTAGTTGGAACAGGGGTAGGTTTAGGGGTAGGTACAGGGTTAGTACTAGTTATTACTCAGTAATTGTAGTTACTAAAATAAGTACATAGTATTTACATGGGTAACTGGACTGTAAAAGGAAGCGTTACCGATATTTTAACGTTTTATTCTACGACAAAAAATTCAACAGTAATAACCTGTTGTGATTTTTAAAAAAAGCTTTTAATGTCTTGAAAAAGGTATTTGCCAACAAGAGGCTAAATGGGACTACAGAGTTTGTTGGGAATATTAAACGTGATTACGCCAAACAGGAAGTGCCATCTACTCAACCGGTCGCTTTCACAGCCTCACTGTTCAAAATTGTGCTCTTGCAAACTAGACTTTCAGGAAAACTGTTCTTTTTTGAAAATGAAGCTTTTTATCATATAGGCTTCAAAACTCACAAATGTTGTGTTCATTTGTAGAGGTCAACCGATGTTTTTTTTTTCACGCCGATGCCAATCTTTTGAAATCCGGGTCGGCCGGTGGTCGATTAATGCTGCCGATTTATTTTGGCCGATATTTGGCCGATATTTGCTTGGTTTTTAACCTCTATTTGAAAGATAAAATTTAAAAGAAATGATAATTACTTAACAAAGACAAACTTTCTCAACACAAACATTTTATCCACCATGTATTTTTGGTTTGTTTTGTTTGTTAATGGACAAAGACAAATGGACATAACCTAATTATCACAAAAACTGTTTCTCGGCCGACCGATTAATCGGTCTACCTCTTCATTTGTGAAATGTGAAGATTATCATGACGAGCAATGTGTAAGTATCATAAACATTTATTGGTAATAATCCAAAAGCCAATGGAAAAATCCTGGGTGATGCTTCAGACTGACGACAGAACGTCTAGAGACTCCATTGAAAATTTCATTGCCTTGGACCGCTCAAGAGCCATCTGACTGACATGTAAAGCAACCAATCACAGTTTGTTTTGTTCAGCGTCATGTTTAGGGGTGTGGATATGTAAAGTCAAAGTCCCTACAATAACAGGCCGGCATGTATTTTTCCAAAATTGAAAAAAATAATAATTGGATCACTAGGGAATCCTTCTAAGTGCTGGCAAAGGGTCAGCCAGGCTTGGACAATAATACTCTTCCCATATCCTGTCGGAAAACACGTTAAAATACACAAATTAAAGCTACACAAAGTAACTTTTCCTCTGCGGTCGCCCTACAGGTTGGAAGTGGAATTGTCCATTACCGCTGTGGTAAATAATTTAGTCCACAGCAGCCTACTGTCACACACACGCTCGCTGTTTATCCAGAACCGACTTTGGAATGGATGTCCACAGACAGCGTAGAGTATGTTGCATAATTTCATGAAAGTATGATGTATTGCGACATCAGAAATGAAGAAAAACATAACGATGACTATTGTAACGCTTGACATAAAGCAAGTCAAATTTGTAGTTTTCTTCTCATTAGAACTACAGTCTCTACTAGAGACTACTAGAGTCTCGATCTGGCAATCTTACACAGCATGGTTATAGCAGACATAGGACCGCAAAGCGAATCCAGAAGTGCCTTTCACCCTGTTACGACTTAATGGACCACTGAAACGAGTGTTCAGTGGTCTTTCTTAGTGTTGTTTAAGTGCCTCAAGCACAAGGTTTGGCGTCACAATGGCTTTGTTTCCAGGCGGACCTTAAAGAACACAACTCGTTTCCCAGAAATCCTGTAGAATTCAACCAATCACATAACTCAGTGTTTCCAAAATTGTGTGGCGTATGCATCACACATTCAACCAACAGTCCATGGGTGTGATGTCAGAGAGTGACTATAGATAGAGATGCAAATTTGTAAGTTGGTCTACAAAAAAAAAAAAAAAAAAAAAAAAAAACCAAACTAGGGCTGTCAAACGATTAATCGCGATTAATCGCATTCAAAATAAAAGTTTGTATTTACGTAATATATGTGGGCGTAGTGTGTATAATTATTTTGTATATATAAATACACACACATGCATGTATATATTTAAGAAAAATCTGAAAGTATATACTTTCTATATATTTATACATAATTAATATTTTGTATAAATATAAATATTTGATATATTAAGAACACATTTTTCTTAAATATATACATGCATGTGTGTCTATTTATATATACAAAATAATTATACACGCTATGCCCACATATATTAAGTAAACACAAACTTTTATTTTGGATGTGATTAATCGCGATTAATCGTTTGACAGCCCTAAAAAAACAATCACTGCAGGGCTCTATCACTGCTGGCAAAAGTGGAGCAACTGGTTGGATTCGCCCCAGACAGAGAGCAGATACTGGAACATATGACCTTCAATAGGTTGATTAGCATAACCAGGCTACAGGCTTTACTCACTAAAAGCATTTAAAGGGCTCTGTACGACGTGCGTTGAATGACATTGAAGGTAGTTTCTATGATTTTCTTTATTACATGGAATGGTATGGTACCTGCTGTGCCTCTTAATAGAGGTTTAGTGAGATCAATAGCAACACATTAAAGTACTGTTCTCTGCTTGTGCCTATATGACCAGCGATCAATCATGTTCTTGAGCATGTATGTGTGGATTTTCTTACAGATATAATGTATAACTGGGCATAGCCCACTATTTGATTAGACTCTAAATTATTCAACATGGACTGCAGAGGTCGAGAAATTCTTACAAAGTCAAACAGCATCCTCTCTTCAGATGAAAAACTAATCATTACCTTCTGCTTAGTGTTTGTCCACTTATTCATTGAAGAGTTTTGGATGACTGACTACTTCATAATTCAACAGCAAGGCTTATCTGCATAATGTTGATAAGGGGCCATACAATATAGGACAACCGTAATGAAATATTAACAGCCTGTAGTCTAATGGAAGTTGTGGCTGGTGCTGTACGAGCGCTAGGTTCATTCTGGAAGCTCTGCTCTTTCCCTTCACACTCAGAGGTGAGCCAACAGAAAGCAGATCAAAGAAGCAAGACTCACAGTGACTGCTACTGAAAGCTCGTCTTTGATCCCATGAAACTCGCTGCGACTCTTTACACCTGTAAGCTGTATGAGGGTGGGCACTATGGCCACTTTTCCCTCCTTTAGACTTTTAGCAAAAGAAAAAAAAACCCTCTTTAAACACTTTTCCCACTTCCACTGCTTTAATGTGTCCACTAACAATGACTAGCAGTGGACAAACATGAAGCATCACTGAGATTTGTGCCTTTTTAATATCATGAACTGGACTAAATGAAATGGTTGACTAAATTCATAGCTATCATTTTACTTTAGTTATCCCAAATATACACAATTAAATATTTTTTTCTGCGCCAAAACAGACTCATTTATGTGAAATTCTTTTGAAAAACAAAGGCTGTCAATTCTAAAATCAAATCAACATCAAACACAAAATTAGCTTTGAATAATGCACTAGACATTATAACTCTGTAAACACTAGAACCCTTTTTAAATAATTAATTTACCCCCTACCACGTTTTAAATATCAATTTATAAACATTTTTCCTGAATTCTGGTTAATTTGCCTCGGTCCAGATGTAAGGACAGACATGAACCAGACAAGTTTCTGGGGGGTATCAAAAACCCAGATTCTTGATGTAAAGGGATACTTTGAAATTAATTTCGCTCTTTGAGAAGGTGACCATAGACCTTCATTATATGACTGATAGACAAGAACGGTTTGACCAAATCAAAATTGAAAATACTGCGGAAACAAAGACACCTACATCTTGGATGCCCTTGAGGTAAGCTAAATACCAAAAATGAACGAATCTTTTTCTGAGTCATTTGGTTCATTCAACGAACGAAACAAACGAATTGACTCAGAAAAAGATTTGTTCATTTGGTTACACTTTATTTCGATAGTCACTTTAGACATTCTACTAATTATTGGTAACTTTTCAACTACATGTCAACTAACTCTCATTAGAGTATTAGTAGATTATAGTAGACTGTCAGTAGACTGTTAGGTTATGGTTAGGTGTTAGGAGAATAAGTTTACTTGCAGTCGCCAAGTTACTTATAGTCAGTTGAATGTCTGTTGGGGGATCAACAAAATAAAGTGTTGGCAGATATTAAGCTGACAGTCTACTAATACTCTAATGACAGTTAGTTGACATGTAATTGAAAAGTTACTTATAGTTATAAGTGGACAATCGAAATAAAGTGTTACTGTTCATTTTGATGAATGAGTTCGAACAGGAGAGTCACGAATATGACACGCAACAGAGCAAGGCGAGCATTTGAGCTTATAAAACGTAAACTTTGCAATTTTTTTTAAATTAAATGAGCGATCGTTTCGTTTGATAAGACCCTTATTCATGGTCTGGTGTCGTTTAAAGCCCTTTGAAGCTGCACTGAATCTCATTTGGAGATGAAGTCCATTGTATGGAGAAAATCCTCGAATGTTTTCATCAAAAACCGTAATTTTTTTTTCGACTGAAGAAAGAAAGACATGAGCCCCTTTCACACAGAGATTCCGGAAAATACACGGATAATGTGACCCGGCATTTGTCCCGGGATTGTTTGATTTCGGTTCATTCAAACTGCCAGTGATTTGCCGGGATCTGTGAGTGCGTTCACACACAACCCGTAAAAATCCCGGGAAGACAAACGAAGTCAGGATGAGACGGATAACGTACGCTTTGAAAACACGCGCATACCGTTCGGTTCCACAAAGATGGTGAACGATCTCAGCTATAGCGCGGATAGTGAGGAGCTCCTGGTCTCTGCTTCTTTCCAGTTTGCAGACATTTGTTCGTCCTTTCGTTGTTGATGACGAACAAAAATTTTCTTCAAAGAGCAACAGAGTCGCACGATGGCATGAGCGTCATCACCATGACACACCCTTTACGGCATTGGTCCTGGCTTTTGTTCACACAGCGCACATTCCGGGACTGATACCGGCAATGTTACTAGGTTCTTGTCGTCGTTACTTGTCGTGATCAATCCCGGGTCGTGTTTGCGTTCAAACAGAAGGCGTTCTGGCAATTTCCCGGCATCAATCCCGGGTTGTGTTTGCGTTCACACAGAAGGCGTTCTGGCAATTTCCTGGCAATTTTCCAGGATCAACGCGCTGTGTGAAAGGGGCTATGGACATCTTGGATGACATGGGGGTGAGTAAATTATCAGCAAAAGTTTTTTGAAAAGTGAACTACTCCTTTAAAGTCCCTTCTCGGTCATGCATGCGGATTTTAAGTTAAGACCGTGCCATGTAAACTTGTAAATCAGAGTGGAAACACTGTTCTACTTCAGCTCTTAGGGAATTGGGAAATGATTCAGTATAAAGTGCCCTAAGGAGACTGGTGCTACTGATGGGAATTGCACATTCTCAGTCTGGCAATCAGGGAACACTAAATGGACTCATTTGCCTTATAGGTTCGTCCCACTTGTGCAGTTAAGAGAAAAAAAACAAAAAAAAAAAACAAAAACTGAGAATAACTTTAACAACACTTTAGCTAATGCACAAGGTACAGTAGATTAATGGCTGGGCTGCTTTTCCAAAGAGCATAATCACATTCTATGTTTTATATACTGCAAAACAAAGAGGCAGAGCCATTTTTGTTCAATAAAGATGGCATCTCGGTTGCACAATAGCATTATCAAAGAGCACAGCAAACAAACAGCAGTGCTGACCAGTCTCTAACCCCAGTGCATAGCTCACTTGAAGCCACCTGTTATTTTTCAATTACCAGGTGGCGGGTACATTTTGCTTTGATGTGGCCACGATCCAAAAAAGCTGTCTTCCCGGATGTACAATGGATGTGTTGTACGTTCAGCGCTATAATAAAGTAGCTGTGCTTTTCTTTCTTTCTTTTTTTTTGTTCCAAGGAAGGAACAAAAAGCAATTGCCTGGAGCATAATTTGTAAACAATGAATGTTGGCACAGTAACTATAAATACAAGGTTGTTCGTTTTATTCCGTAATTTCCCTGTCATTTCCCCAAGGGTTGCAGAAAACAGTTGATACAGCAACAATGGCAATATTACAAATTAATTTTATGTCTACACCTGTGTACTTCATTTCACACAGTGTTGAAATAAGAGGAAATTACACCTATTGCATCAATAACTGGGTTTCTTTCTGTATGTTCAAAATGCAAGGGGTTTGTAGATGGTTGCAAGAGCATTGCAATGCGGTTGCTAAGGGCCACAGAGTGTTTTTATCATGTCACTATGTTGTCACTAGGGTGTTCAGAGTGGTTGCTAGGCTATAACCCACAGCACTTAAACAAAAGAGCTTAGTCTCTATGACATTCTGACTTCTCTAGATATGACTCAGTTTTCTTCTTCAATGCAAGTCTATGGGATAGTTGTTCCTTATTGGGCCTGTTTTAATCATCTGCCATTTAAAATAATAATAAAAAAAAATTCTCATATTACTCGAATTACCATTTTGGTACAATTCATGAATCATTATGCAGCATAAGCAATGCAGGACAATAAAACACTTCTGATTATCAATGTTGAGAACAGTTGTGCGGCTTAATTTTATCTGGAAAGCGTGATGCATTGGTAGAAAGCTGAAAAGAACAGCATTTATTTGAAATAGAAACCTTTTGTAACACTATACAGTTCTTTACTGTCCTTTTTGATCCATTTAATGCATCTTCACTGAATAAAAGTATTCAGTTCTTTTAAAGAAAAAGAGATTGTACTGACCCCAAACTTTTGAATGGTGAATGTAATTACTAATTACCCTGTAAACACAGTAAATGAGCATAATGAAATAATGTCAAAGATGTGTTTTTATATCTAGAGGCTAAACAAATGGAAATGAGTGTGGAGAACTGTAGGCGTCCTGTTCCTTCAAAATCACACAATACCATATAGAGTTGGCAATGCTTTAGTGCTTCTCTCTTTGGCTCTATAATAGCTGATTTGAATAGCAGTGTTAATCTGAGGTGTAAAATGAGGAGAGGAAGACAATGAGGCTTGTGTTTCTCCAGAGGATATCTGTGCTTGCCAGCAATGACTGCTGCCCTTTCTATTTACCTTTATAAAGGGCTTCACCACAGATCCAACAGGCGACAAAACAGTCTTATGATTAGCCTTTCTCTGAGGATGGAGAAAGGCTAATCTAAGGATAAGAATTGAACAGTTCTGACTCCAATTTGACTTAATGACTATGGCTCTTTAAAGGGTTAGTTCACTCAAAAATGAAAATTATCCCATAATTGACTCACCCTCGAGCCATCCTTGGTGTATATGTCTTTCTTTTTTCAGCCAAACACAATCAGCAATATATATATATTAGGGGTGTAACAATACACAAAACTGATGGTTTTGACATCTCGGTTCGGTTGTTTTTGTCTTTAAATTAATTCAATTCAATTCAAATTGTCTTTGTCTTTAGATTAATTCAATTACAATTAAACGTTTCATAAGGATTTAAAAAAAAAAATCTGCTAATGCTGTAAACTAAATAGGGAGCCGCACATTACTATAACATTAAAGGTTGTAGCCTAGACTTTTAACCTAAATTCAGATGCTATTATATATATATATATATATATATATATATATATATATATATATATATATATATATATATATATATATATATTATATTATATTATATTATTATATTATATTGCATTAACTGTTTTTACTCTAATTTCTTATTGAAATATAATAATTTACACAGTTGTCATTTTCATGAAAGATATTTTAAAAATACATTAAATGATCAAGATATCATTAACAGGTTAAGTAAAATATAATATATAGGCTAACATTGTGCATTTATTTAGTGCAAGAGTTCATTTATAGGAACCAAAGTTGTGGACACTGCATCACTTGCCCGTTGAGGTAAATATAATGCTGACATTATATTTTATATAGGTAAATATAGCATAGTGAAAAGCTATGCTGTTTTATTGATGTGCTGTATTAGTGAACACTATAGATTTCACTGTATAAATGAAATATAGATTACTCTTTGTTAAAGCTGTGTTTTGTTGTTTGATTCACATGAATGAAAGCAGTAGAAAATACAGAATATAGCACGTAAATTTTTCTACGGTCAATTTAAGATCTAATGCATGGCTCCAATATAATGACACACGTCTGATTACTGGGGCTGGGTATTGACAAAAATTTCACAATTCGATTCGATTTCGAATCACAAGCTTGCAATTCGTTTCGATTTGATTCAATTTGATTTAATATTGATTATTTTGGATATCAGTTACATTAAATGGCAAATTTTCACAAGGAAATCAAATCTCTTAACTAATGCTGTAAACTATGGGAGTCTAGTTGTAGCCTACTAGGCTTCATTAGCCTAATATGAAGGTAATAATTAACTTTTGTAGCTATATAAACACTTACATTTATTTTTATAATAAGAAGATTATATGAAATATAAACATTTAAATGGTGTCTCTCATAAAAACTTGCCAGATTTATTCAAATATGCATTAAATATTGAAGAACATTAAGATTATAATGCATATGTAATGTGGTCTATATATTTAGCAAAATGCTCCTCTCTAGAGTTTTTTTTCTAGCTGACTAACGAGTTTATGTGGGTTTTCTGAGGTAAATATGACGATACATGACATTGATTGCAAGCTGTTTAACTGACGTCTTTCCACGGTTGAAACGCTGATTGAGCGAATCAATGTGACATGATACGGATTTCCATAAGCTGTACTCTATCTTTTAACACACTTTCAGATGCTCATTCATGTTTATTTCGCGCTGTGACTGGTATTATTAACCCGGAAGAGAGATCAGCGCTGCTGCTTCTCTTGAGCTGCGCCAGAGCGATCTCACGCAACAGCACCAAAACTTATTTATGTTTTTGAATTTCTAAAGAAAATGGACGTAATTTGAAATTTGAGACTTTGTTTCATATCAATAGTAACAATAAGGACAAAGATTATTGCGAGTTTTTGAATGCGCGCAGCCACGATACAATGTTCCATTCATTCAAATGAAACAGGATGACTAATCAATTCTTGAGATTTAAGAATCGATAACGGTTCGTAAAAATGAGAACCGATTAATATCGAGAAATCGATATTTATTACCCAGCCCTACTGATTACGTAACTGACTGTGTGTTTACAGATATGTTTACACTCTATCTGAAACACACCACTCTTGTACCGGATTGAGTTCTCTTTCGCCTCTTCATGAGCTGAACAGGTTTAAAGCCACTTGAATTTGTAAATTGGTAGGCCAAAACACATGCAAATTATAAACTTTCACTCTATGGTGATAAAATTTTGCAATAAATCCACAAATCACATGTGTGCCAAACTGTGTGACCTGGTCCATTCAATCACGGATCAACAACAATCTGTTACAGCCCAAATAACCGCACTGGTTTCAGACTAAGTTGTGAACAAATCTCTGCACCGTGCCTTTCAGGGTTAATCAATATTGTTTTCAAACCAAGCCCAAGCCAGGTTGAATGTTCGAGCGTTATGTCATAATGAAAGTGTAACAAAGTAGTAGAATATGAAAAGAAAAGGATGTGTAGGCAGGTGTTTGCTATACAGAGTGATTAGATGTCAGCAAGGGTGACATTTGAGTGCTCGGAGTTCGATAGAAGTGCAAGAAAGTCACCCAGAGACCCGCGTTTCGTCCCACAGGTATGAGCACACTTCTGAGAGACAGCCCTCCGCTAGAAAGAGGCGCATGGAGTGCATTTTGGTGGAAATCCTTCTCTATTTCATTGTGGCTATATTACACTGGCTGACGAGAGCAATTATAGCACAATCTGTTGATTACCACGCTGTGTGAAATGCTCTTTTTCTTTGGAATAACATGCACTGATAAATCAACTTCACGAAGCCCTGTATAATTAGGCCGGTTTAGGGTCAAACCCCCCAGACGCATGGATACACACAGCGCAGTCCTTCATCAAGGTAACTGACAGATATTCAATTTTTAACTGACAGGTTAAATAAATGTAACTTCACATTGAATAAAAATGTCGTAATTTTCTCCAAAATGTGCATTATAATGAGATCTTCTCAGAAGTCTGACATCCCTTAAAAGCACTCTTTAAAAAAAATAATAATAAAAAAAAAAACTTTACATCACTAATCTACCGGACTGTCTTAACCCATCATTATTTAACACCAGAGTTATTATCATTAAATAAAATGCTAACACTTTGCAATAAGGTTAATTTGTTAAATACCTTAGTTAACATGAACATGAACAATACTTCTTCAGCATTTATCTTAGTAAATATTAAAGGGGTGATGAACTGAGAAATCAAATTTTCCTCGAGCTTTTGACATCTAAGAGGTCATCATATTCTAAGAATATCCTTTAAAGGTATAGCGGAGGATCTTTCCGAAATTTAGAGAAGACCCGCCCTCTCCAATTTTTTTTAAAAAATGCAAATGCACCAACACAACACTCTTGCTCCCGAGACGCCTTGCACAATTATGTTGCAAATTATAAACTAACTCAAAAACATTCATAAAAAAGACAACATGTCAAATGCCCTTCCGTGTTTTATTTACTTATTATACTGATCGATTGAGTGACCGAGGACTCAAGACATGATATGGGCAACCCTGTATCACACGAAATACTTTCTGAGGAAACTATTTTGCAAATCGCAATTATGTTACATGGCAACATATGAGCAGTGCTATTACGTCCTTGACATAATATGTCTCATTGTTAATACGTAGGTATTAATACGTTATTTTTTTACATAGTTGCATATGGAGAAGTAGCTTGTTGCGTTTGTGTAATAATAAACTCACACGGTTTTAGAATATGAACACATGAACACACACGGTTTTAGAATATTTTAGCGCGATACCATTTACCATTTGGTCAAAAGGCTACTTTAGACAAATTGAGATGTTTACCGTGTCTATGCGATGCATGACTTGTGCCAGGGCTAGCATTGCTAAGTCGCTTGCATTAACTTTTACTAGTGATTTTAAATGGATTTCTCCAAACAGCATGACAAACTTTACCTGTCTAGTAGAATCTTCGCGACTGCGGCATCAGTGAGAAGCCCGACCTGTGCTTTTAGCGCACGCCAGTGTGTGATATTCACCCAAAATCACTCTGGTCTTGTTTCTATATTCTGCGGCCTTTCTCTTCTTATCATACACTTCGTTTACATTTTTTCTCTTTCGACCCTCAGTCATTTTCAAAGGAATGGCTGAAACCGTAACTCCGACATAAAACACCAGAAATTGAAAACTACATAGAGATGAGCACGTACGACGGCCTTACGTAAACATATCGCCAGAATGATTGACACTTAGGTGGATCAACAGTATAGACTACCCACCCGGAAAAAGAAAATCCTCCGCTATACCTTTAAGTTTCAGAACTGAAAACGTCCTTGTTAGTCCAATAAAAGCTTTTATTGACACCAGGCTCAGAAAACGACTCGTTTTTCAAAGTGTGGAACTATGACGTCAAAGAGGATAAAACACCACCCCCGCAGAAGAATATCAACGGCTACTTCAACACGGCCGGTTTAGCCCCGCCCAACGATCCGCGCATTACAAACATAGCTAAATAACTATAGGCCTACCTTCCTTGTGATGACAAACGGGTAGAAAATAGCCTATTACTTATTAATTTTGAGGTTTTTTAATGTAAAAACCAAGCTTAGTCATTAGTTGACCTCAGACAACAATATAAATAATTGAAAAAGCCAGTACATGACCCCTTTAATAATTCTTTATTAAAATCAAGGTTGTATTTGTTAACAAAGGTTAATGCACTGTGAACTAGGATGAACAAACAATGAACAGACATTAAAGCTGCAGTCCACAGTTTTTCCTCTTTGTCGCCATCTCTGTTCGAAATCTGCAATTACAGTTATTTGCGGAATTATCAACTTTTCGTGAGTTGTACTTCAACAGCCTTGACACGACACAGCGCGGATGAACACAATGTTTGAGGAGAGTGTGTGTCAGTCACCGCACTGGTGTGGATACTGGCATTCAGAATCACAGATTATTCTTTTTGGAAGTATGACCAACGTAAGAATTTTCACCGGAAAATGTCATCTGAACACGAAACGTCCACTTTTGTGTAACTTTTGCAGTAAATCGCGCTGATTAAATCTAATTGTCTCAAATTGTTAACGTTAACTACGTCAATATTGCGTGACAACATGTAATGTCCTTCCGATATTATCCTTGGTTTCACATGGATCCGGTTGCAGTCTCTTTTTCCTCTTGCCACTCCAAAGTCTGAACGAAGTCTTTTACATTTAAAAACAAAACAAAAAAAAAAAAACGTGTTTTAAACTGTATATTAAAAAATTTCTCATCCTGTGTTGTCATTCCATTAGCACCAGCAAGTGACGATTCTCTATCAACCAATCAACACTCTGCAGTGAGTCTAGCTCCACCCTTTATGTTCCGAACTACTGTGCAACAGAGGGTCCCAAAAAAGTGGTACGGTTCGATTTTTTGGAACCATTCACAACTTCTGACAATCAAAACGGAAATAATTGCGTATTGTACTGTACCGTACCAAGGTGTAGCTAATAAAGTTGCTGGTGGGAGTATGTACTGGCTATAGTTTTCTTTGCTGTAGGTTAATAATCAATATCCAATATTAAGTTAAAAAAATTTAGAAGAAATCACCAGTCTTAATTTCGTTGACGAAAATTAGTCGTCAACGACATTTTTTCACAGACGAAAACGAGACGATAACTAAATAAAAACTAGTTTTGAATGACAAAAAACTATGACGAAAATCCATTGACATTTTCGTCAACGAATAAAAACTAGACGAAAATGTTAGATACTTACGATTTGTGAAGCGATCCAGTCAGAACTGATGTCCTGCGTGTGTGGCGGAGTTGTACTGTAACGTGCTGATCTACCCCGCGGTCTCATCAAACGTTAAAAAATGTGAACGTCTGGAAGAATGAGTAGAGCAGACATATAGATATGAATAAGAGTGACGATGCAAAAAGGAGCTTTATTCGGTACGGTTCTCCGTGCGCACACACCCGACCCGAAGCGCGCAGCACACACACATACAGTATAAAGCGCGTGAAGACTGAACCGACCTCTATTTTGTGTCTAAATGGACGAATACACACAACATTATGTCTAAATGTCGGTTTTGGAGAGTATTGATGTAAACTATGTCGGTTATGACTTAAACAGTTGTGAGTGTATCGGATGTGCATCAGTGCAATTGGATCCGCATGTCATTGGAAATGATCCGGTCTTAAAGTGACAGTGGCAATAAACCGGTCTGTGTCCTTAATATTGATCAAGCAGTACTGTTTGTTAATAGCTTTAATATAATAAGGATTAATTATATTTAATTTATACAAATAAATATTTCTGCTTGAAAGAATAAAGAATGATGTATGCAAGTAGTTATAAAGAATGCATATATCATTCACTGAAAAGAAGACTGTGTTCTGCTTCAGGAAAAAAAGGTTTTAATGCATTACAATTTAACTAAACCCATTATATTTTAGTCGACTAAATCTACAGCAGATTTAGTCGATTCAAATCATATTGAATTTCGTTGACTAAAACTAGAATAAAACTAAAATAATTCAGATGTCTAAAATACTGTATGACTAAAACTAAATGGCATTTTAGTCAAAAGACTTAAAAACTAAATCAAAATTTGCTGTCAAAATTAACACTGGAAATCACAGGAGTTCTAGTCTCAATAACAGAAACATTTGAGAAAACACAGCAAAAAAAAAGAAATAAATAAGACGGAAACACTTTCATGCAGTGTTTTGCACTCAAGGCCACAAAGGTACAGAGGCAACGTGTGAGAAACAGCATTAGAAACGGTAAAAAAGGAGAGAGAGAGTAAGAGAGATTGCTTGTAGCATACTGCTGGGGGGACAAAGCCGGTCTAGTCTGAATACTAAGCAAAACAGACAGCAGCAGATGCTAGCAGCAGTCAGTCGTCAGGGGAAATGCCTCCCACACGACAACAGAGAAAAGAGCAGAGGCAGACGCAGGCCAAAGGAATCCCCTTAGAGCACATCATACCCTATTACAAAGAGTACTGGGCAAAAATCGCTCACTTTATAGACCCTATAAAAGGTGGGATAGAAGGAGGGAAGAGTTTTATGAAGTAGCCTCATTCCTGAGGCGGGTTCTTGCGTCTTACCTTGGCTTTGTTGATAGTGCAGTGCAGAGCATTGTTCTCCTGATCATACAGAAGGCTGAAGTCCAGAGTGCCGAGCGTAGCTGCGAGGAAACAGAGATAAAAACATCAACAAAACAGTTCGTCTACAGGCCACACCACAGCACATACTGGATGCAATAGCAATTAGCAAGCTGTTCAAACCATATTTTGCTCCTCCAGATGACCATCTGATGTCAACTATACACAAAAAAGGCAAAGAGCTTTCTCAATCTGGCGAGCTTTAATTTGAATTTGATTGGCAATCAGGGCTGCACATGTTTTTACAAGGTACCAAACTGCTACAATGAGCACTTCTGATGTGTTGAGTTTTGTTTGAGGTACTTATTAGTCATTTATTAGTGATTGAACTAAATATCAACAAGCAGAACTGTAAATTTCACTTTGAGTTACACTACCGTTGAAAGGTTTGGGGTCAGTAACAGGGGCGTCATGCAAGCCAAAATTCGACAATCTGAGACGTTGCAATTGTTTTCTGAAGGGTGATATGGATCATGTTCGAAGGGGTCAGGGGGTTTCTCCCCCTGGATTTTTTTTTAATTCTGTCTGCTAAACATACCATTTCAATGTGGTTTAGGAGGGACAGATATACCTTAACGGAGCTAGCAGCAACCTTCCTCTATCTGAGGACTGAGTTAAAGTATCTCTATTGTAAGTTTATGTAAAAGACAGGTTGATGAAAGAACTGTAAGCTCAAATTCAAAAGCTTTTGAAGTCTACATCATTAAAGCATGTTTACACACACACTTACTGTACACTTAGGCCTACTACACATGATTTTAAAAACAGTACCATTGCAGATTTTATGATTTTAAATTGGTTTGTGACCTAAGAACGATCTTACATTAAAGGTACATAAAGTGATGAAGGACTTTGAAAGAAGTTTGACAGATTTCAGTGCTGAATAAGGTTAACACTACCCGTTTATTTGAAAATGGTTAATATTTGACTGAAATGTAAAGTAATCAAATCAAATGTAATATGTACAACACTATCTCACACCCAATTCGTACGATTACGACGAATGAGTAAAAAATGTTTAATTCGTACTAATTCGTACGACCTCACTCGTACGAATTTGTACGATTTGTCTAAACCCACGTGACGGTTAAGTTTAGGGGCGGGGTAAGGGTTAGGTCATTCGTACGAATTCATGCGAACTGGTCAATTCGTAAAATATGTACGTTTTAGCAAAATCGTACTAATTCGTACGAGTGAGGTCGTATGAATTGTTACGAATTAGCCACTTTTTAATCATTCGTCGAATTCGTATGACTTGGTCGTGAGATCGGGTTGAATATGTAACATTACTTTAGTAAAATTATTGAAATAATGTAGTTACATTGCTCATTATTATATTTTAAATAAGGAACTTGTAAAGAGTAACTTGCCTGATCCGTGAAGAACCGTGAATAACAAAAGTCTATGGGAGAAACAAAGTCGATGCCTTGATAACATTAGGTTGGATTTTGCAGTTAGCCTACAACACATTTAACACCCTCGTTTCTATGAAACTGAAAACAATTGAACCAGCTGGAGACTTTGAAACAAGACAAAACAGAACAGATGTTTCAAAAAACAATCAGATAACGTTACTATGGCTTATTGGCTTTGTATGGCAGGCAGTAATGTTACTAGTTTGCGGTTAGACTAGGCTAGCTATCGATAACGTTACACTGACACAACTTAGTTAATGCTCTGAATTTGCAGCTAATATCAAATCCATAAATTTTGATCAAGTTAAAATGTCCAGTTCAACCACAAATAATCCCACTACCTTTTAGTATCATCCGATAACTAATTCAATGCCGATTTGTTGCTTTGCCCACTTACCACTTAAAGACCATCTGTAAAACACTGCCAGATCAACGTGCGAGACGAGTGAGTTGCTTGAACATACACAGCAAAGATTCTGTAGCACTCTAGATTTGATAGAGCAACCCGATCTCACGGGAATTCGTACGAATTTTACGAGGTGGCTAATTCGTAACGAATTAGTACAATTTTGCTAAATCGTACATATTTTACGAATTAGCCAATTTGTATGAATTCGTACGAATGACCTACCCCTGACCCCACCCTTAAACATAACCGTCACGTGGGTTTAGACAAATCGTACAAATTCGTACGCGAGAGGTCGTATGAATTAGTACACTTAGTAGAACATTAGCCACTTTTGAAACACTTGTACGAATTCGTACGAATTGGTCGTGAGATAGAGTAGGATAGATACCATTTTAGGAAAAAGGGGCGATTTATTACACATCCAGAAGAATACATTTGAGTCGTTACAGGCTCTGGTAATTATGGAGCATAATATGAATAAAGTTGTGACCAAAAAAATTATTAGGGAGGAAAAATCTGAGGGGGCACGTGCCCCGAAGTGCCGTCGAAGTGGATTCGAACCTGGGCACTCTCACACCAAAGGCATGTGTCTTATCCACTGTGCCATCAACACCCCTCAAAAATATTAAAAGATGAAAAATACTTTTATATCAAAAGTGACAGTAAAGACATTTATAATTCTACCCCCAAAGAATCAAAAAATCCTGAAAAAGTGTTTCATGGTTTCCACAAATACATTAAGCTGCAAAATGGTTTTAAGCATTAATATTAAAGAGAAATGTTTCTTGAGCAGCAAATCAGCATATTAAATCATGTGACACTGAAGACTGGAGTAATGATGCTGAAAATTCAGCTGTCATCACAAGAATACTTATATTTAAAAAATATGCTAGACTTTTTTTCTGTAGTTTTTATCGAATAAATGCCGCCATAATAAGCACAAGAGACCCCCCCACACACACACAAAAAAAAAAAAAACACATACAAAAAAAATTGTTTTATAGACCTCAAGCTTTTGACCGATAAGGTGTCTGTGAAATTGCTTTGGTTGAAAAGGAACATTTCCCACTAATTTCAGTGTCAGAACAACAGCAGTTCACATGGGCCGCTGCAAAGTTATTTGAATTAACTTTAATGCTCACCAGTCTATGCTAATACCAATGATTTCAAATGTACCAAGCCCTAAAACAATACAAATTGTCAATTTTGAAAGACATTCTGATGATCTTGTCCTATTTAAGTGACTATTCTTCACCAGAATGAGCTGCAAAGTAGATTTGATTGCGACAGTCAAACGTCCTGTTATTTGAAACTAAAAAGGCTGTGATTTTCTCAAATTGAGTGAGATACAAAGAAAAAGTAAGAAATTTTCCTTTTCTCTTTTGAATTTTTGGACCTTTCCAATTCCCACTAAGTGTAAAGTCAATACTCCAGTAGGGTCACGGCTCTGAAAGTGAACCTCCCTGCTGATTCTGCCTCGTATGAATGCGGTCATGAGAAGCTGAGTCACATCTCATATGGACTCCTAGCAGGTGGCCTTCTGCAGAGAGCATCTTGAGTTCAAGGGCATTAGACTAGGGATGTCACCATGATTTTGTGCTCCCGATCCGAGTAATTGAGCAGAATAATAGCAAAAAAAGTCGAGATAAGGTTAGAAAGCATGAGGCACGTGGTGTCTGAAGTCTAAAACAAGATGCAAACCATATTGCAACAACGTTTCAGATAGTCTGATGACAGATACAAATAATTACTTTCGAGTGATTTGCTACAAAAGTGTGCATCAAATATGCTAAACACTGAAACCTGGTTGTGTATGCGACTCACTAGAACCAACCTGCGACTCGCATCTGAGTTTCTCATTCTTTTTAATGGCAGATGACAAACACATGTGAAGGTTCAAACATCAGATTGAGGGCACTATATCTGAATCACTAAGCTACTTGTGGTAGATTTTTCCCTTACGCTTGGATCTCTGAGCTGAAGTGAGTGAGTGGAGGTGGGGTTCATTTGCATATTTATGGGAACATGTAAACTAAACGAGGCAAGGGTCTAGAGTTACATTCAAGCTGTTTTAAGGCATCAAGGCATTTTTTTCAAGGAAAAAATGTTTAAATGTCATTTTGGTGATCAAAGGTGAGTTTTAAGGGATGCAATCATTGACTACAGGGGGACTTTAATGATATTTCTACAGCACTGCGTCTACAGTCGACAACTGGCATCGAGTTGGTTGATGTCTTGACCTTTTTGAACAATTTCACTTGAGAATAAGGTCTTTAATGCTCCTCTAACTTGTTGAGCAGCAGTAACCAGACAAACTCCAGACAATGCCTTTGAAAATGCTTAAATCACGGCCAGAGGAACTAAGACCAATTTCATAGAGAATCCCACCAGCAAAAAGAATACAAACATTCTTTTAGAAATGTGACATGATTCATTACATAATTTTTCTAAAATATGATTGGTTCTTATAATTCGCCAAACCCTTCTTTTACTAGATAAAAAGAAATCTGGATTTCTCGATTACTTCATTTTGTTATTCAAAGTCACAAGTTTATATGAAGAGTTAAAAGGAGCAGTTTACTTTAAAAAAAAAAATAATAATAATTTATTGCTGATAATTTACTCACCCCAATGTCATCGAAGATGTCCATGTCTTTCTTTCTTCAGTCAAAAAGAAATTAAGGTTTTTGATGAAAACATTCCAGGATTTTTCTCCATATAATGCAATTCAATGGGAACCAAATTGTTCAAGGTCTAAAAGACAGTTACAGTGTAAACTGCAAACTGTTCAAAGGGCTTTAAACGATTCCAGACGATGAAAAAGGGTCTTATCAAGCGAAATGAGTGGTCATTTAAAAAAAAAATGACAAAGTTTAAGTTTTATAAGCTCAAATACTCGCCTTGCTCTCTTCTGTGACGCGCGTTAGTGACTCTCCTGTTCAAACTCGTTCATCAAAATGAACAAATCTTTTCCTGAGTCAATTCGTTCATTTCGTTCGTTGAATGAACCAAATGACACGAAAAAAGATTCATTCATTTTAATAAACGAGTTTGAACAGGAGAGTCACGAATGTGCATCACAGAACAGAGCAAGGCGACCATTTGAGCTTATAAAACTTAAACTTTGTTATTTTTTTTTTTAAATGAGCGATCGTTTTGCTTGATAAGACCCTTATTCATCGTCTGAAATCGTTTAAAGCCCTTTGAACAGTTTGCACTGAAACTGTCTTTTAGACCTTGAACAATTTGTTCCCTATCGAAGTCCATTATATGGAGAAAAATGCTGGAATGTTTTCATCAAAAACCTTAATTTCTTTTTGACTGAAGAAAGAAAGACATGGACATCTTGGATAACATGGGGGTGAGCAAATTATCAGCAAAAGTTTTTCTAAAAGTGAACTACTCCTTTAATATGCAAAAACTGATAAACGTCACTGACTCCCGTGCATTATTCTCCACATATACCACGTTCTGAACCCTAAACCCATTTACTGTACCACAAAAGCCGGTATTGCCCACTGTAAAGGCATCGCGAGTTTATGATTTTCGGCAACCCCGTTGTTTGTGAACAACCGTTTTAGCGAATCAGCACGCAGTATTCAGGTCAGGAGACAGTTTCGTCTAAAGGAGTTTCGTCAAAGTTGACAAAGTGATCGAGGATGGAAAATTTCAACGAACTTGATGGACCAGTGATATCTTCTTCTGTGCGTAAAAGGAAAATTAAAACCTAAAACTTGTTCATTGAACCACAGAGGTAAGGGAAAAGCTCCATGTATCGCGTTATCACAACAACCAAGTTTGTCAGGCGTCATTGTCAGCTGAGGAGATAACAAAGATCAACCGAGTGTAATAAATATATAAATTATATATAGTCATGGCTGCAGTGAGCCATGATGTAGGAATGCTTTTGTTAGACCTTAATGCCATGCATAATCCTCCTGTTTCTGTGGATGTATTCTTATATGATGAGAAAAATCTGTCAGATTAAACCAGGCCTGTGTTTAATTACCTAAACTGGTACCAGCAATGCATGGTACGCATTCAATCTCTAATGCAGAGAGCACTGCCATCAGTGAGGGGCTTTTCTCTACCGCAATTACAATGAAGTGTATTATCTTATAGTATTTTACCTATGAAGGTTATGAATAGATTATCGTATGAATGATGGAAAGAACGAACACACTGGTGCAATATTCATACTAAAGCAAAATAGAGTTTTTGAAGTGCTAAATATGATTTTAGCCATAGATAGATTGATAACGAGAGTGACAAGTGAAATCCCTGGAAAAAGTGGGTTGGATTTAAATGATTTAATTGTAATTGTTAATCAATAAAGTAACAATTACAATTTGTTCACTTAACTTCAACACACACACACACTGACATTCACTGGGTGCAGGACTATACTGACTAGTTGGGAATCTTTTCGTTTTTTTTACTTTCAGTGACTTTTCAGATAAAGACATTAAAGGTATTTCATATTTCCTGAAAACAATGTTTAATTTAAATATCACTAAAGGCACATGAAAGGCCAACAATGAACAACATTTATGAATTGTGTGTGGCAAAAACTCTTCATTCAACAGAATCTCTGCTTGGAGATTTGGTGCATGCAGAATTGTATGGAATGCCAAAGCTGACTTAAAAATAAATAAATACATTTATGTAATTATTTAATTAAAATATATTTATATGAAAAAGCAAAAATACATAAATAAATATAGAAATGAATATACAAAGAAATGTAAAAAAGTACAAATAAGTGAGTATGTATACTTTTATTTCCTTATGTATAATTGTATTTTTCACACATTTATTTATTTATTTATACATTTCCACTTTTATTTATTTATACATTCATTTATGTATTTATGTTTTTATGTCTACATTTATTTATTTTCACATTTATTTATTTATTCATTTATTTATTTCCACTTTATTACACTTTTTTATATTTTAATTAAATATATTCACAGCTCTTGCGTTTCGTTTGGTCACACACCACAAGGTGTCACTGTGGCCTCAAAGCTTCAGTACTGCCACTCTGAGCTCGATTGCTGATGTCGGAGTTAAAACACGCCCCCTCATTAGCCACACGGAGAAAGAAATGTTGGAATAAATAAAAGTGAAAATAAATAAATGTAGACATAAAAACATAAATACATAAATGAATTTAGAAATAAATAAAAGTGGAAATAAATAAATGAATAAATGTATAAAAAAAATGTGTGAAAAATACAATTATATATAAATAAGGAAATAAAAGTATATATACTTTTATAAATACTTTTTTATTTGTACTTTTTTACATTTCTTTGTATATTTATGTCTGTATTTATTTGTGTATTTTTGCTTTTTTACATCTCTTCATATATTCATTTATGTTTTTATTTATTTTTAATTAAGTCAGCTTTGGCATTCCATAGAATTGCAGGTCACACAAACATTTAAATACATTTGTCCTTGGGTTAAAGAAGTGCTGAATGTTTTGGATTCCTTAAAAAATCAACTATTATTTTAAATGTTTAAGATGAATCCAGTTTTAAGAGAAAGGGAAGCTAATGTGCATTCTTAAAATCATAATTTGTATTGTAAGTGCATTGATCAGTGTTTATATGCGAAAAAATAGGATTGAGAGAGCGAGACCAAACTCCTGTTTAGTTGACTGGATGGAGTGAACCCAACTGGAAAGATTTTGACCGAATAGCCTAAATGAGGATGAAAGCAGCCCAAACAGTTTATAATAATAATAATAATAATAAAATCCTCACAATACATAATCTATATTTACTATTACTGTCTGTTTCTATGGTTACAGCACGGCCGTCACAGGGATTGGCAGCATTTTCCTGTGCATTCAGACAATATTCGATTCGCTCCTGTTGGCTTTTGTATGTAGGAAATAACTTGAATCACAGGCACAGCTGTTGGTAAATACTGACTGTCTGAATGTAGTTATAGAAGAATACAGAGAGAAAGTAAGAAAAATGAGTGGTATAATGTAAAATAGAAGGGTAGCAGGATCATCCGTTTATTAGCATTAACTTCAGGCCATGCTGCTTTACTGTATGTTCACATCAGCTGAAGAGCAGCATTACACAAGCTCACTCAACCTGTAATCATACACACACCCGTCACTTAGTTTCCCACTCTGGACCACTTTACACTTCAACAACGTCCACCTGATGTGCATTTTCCATCGGCAAATTTCGATTGAGAGGGACGGCCAACCTGCAAAAACACGCCTTGACAGCTCTCAGCATTTCTGGCCTAAAAGGTTTCATATGATCTACATGAACCAGAATGACTTCATATCAAGGATGATTTCCCTGAAGGATGAAACACAACCTTACAAATGAGATGTCTAACATTGAGATTGCTTTGATCTCAACAAAGTTATTCTAAATTTTTCTCCTCAACACAGAAAAAGATGTACTGTAATAAGCTTGCCGGTGAACAGTCTTCTGGGATTACGTTTCCCTGTCAGTTTCCCAGCTTTTCAGGACAGACTGCATTGTGGCCTCTGCTAGTATAGCGGAAGGAAACAAACAGCGCTGGAATTAGTGAGAACTAAAATCGTATACACTCTATCCTTTCCAGTTCTGTTATTTTGGGCTGGTCACATGACCATAGATTAGGCTTGTCTTCACTACTGCCTACTCTGAATTGGATGACGTGGTAATTAAGTGGAGGAATCAATGAGCATATAAATGTGGACTTAAATGGATACTTTACTTTTTTTGGAAATAGGCTCATTTTACAACTCTGTCAGGGTTATACATTTGAGTTTTACCGTTTTCGAATCCATTCAGCCGATTTTCTGATTTTTAGAAGAATATCAGTCACCAGACAGTTTCTGGTCTCATTGACTTCCATAGTATATTTTTTTCCTACTATGGAAGTCAATGAGACCAGAAACTGTCTAATGACTGATATTCTTCAAAATATCAGAAAATCGGCTGAATGGATTCGAAAACGGTAAAACTCAACTGTTTAACTCTGGGGGAGTTATAAAATGAGCCTATTTCCAAAAAAAAAGTGGAGCATCCCTTTAAGAGTCATTATAATTTAAGACTCTATTCATTTGCAAAGACTGTAATGATTCACAAACTTTATGATTTTTTTTTTCTGCTGGATAATAAAATAAGGAAGATAATCTTGTATTGAATGAACAATCTGAGACATGTCTATCTAATCAGCGCAGTCTCATCCCAAGACGTCATATTACTGACGTTTTGGGACGTCTTTTGACCATACGTCAATATTCGCCTTTTTAGGGCCCCCTTAAACGTCTTAAACATTCTTGCAGTCAGCATGCCAATTGCACGCTCCCTCAAAATTTTGTGGGAGCAAAGTTTTGCACAACTAGCATTGTGCTGTGTGATAAAACTGCACATTTTACGCCATGTCCACACGGACACGGGTATTTTTATAACCAGAGTTTTTCCCTCCTGCGTTTAAAAAAAAAAAAACGCCCACCGAAAACACATAAAACAAGACATCAAGCGCTGTCAAGAGCATGCAACACCAGCAGGCGGCGATATAAACCTAACCGTAAAGCCACGTTAGCCAATCAGAAGCCCGTCTGCGATGCAAAAACTCCGGCTTCGCTGTCTACACGACAACACTGCAACCGGCGTTTCAGAAAATACTCACCCAGGCAGGGGTTTTCAAAAATGTTTGGTGTCAGTGTCCTGATACTGCGTTTCCGTGTGGACGAACGGCCGAACCGCGTAAAAAAAGCCACGGTTATAAAAATAAAAATTTTATTGTGGCCAGCCTAAGGCACACCTGTGCAATAATCATGCCTTCTAATCAGCATCTGGATATGCCACACCTGTGAGGTGGATGGATTATCTCGGCAAAGGAGAAGTGCTCACTAACACTGATTTAGACAGATTTGTGAACAAGATTTGAGAGAAATAAGCCTTTTGTCTACATAGAAAAAGTCTGAGATCTTTGAGTTCAGCTCATGAAAAATGGGGGAAAAAACTAAAGTGTTGCGTTTATGATTTTGCTCAGTGTATGAGTGGCATGCCGTTCCATTAATGGTCGTTTGCTTACTCTAAGGAACTCATTTGTCTTCTCATCTTCTGCAAAACCCCAACACATAGACTTCACATCGCCACTCCTTTATGACCAGACACTCTGCCACCTCTCATTATATCCACCTCAATTACGGCCAGTAGAAATATTAGATTTAATGGCCTCTGGTCTCTTCCATTGTATATGAGGAGATGCCAATATTATCAGCACACAGTATATGTTATTGTAAACCTGAGAGTCCGACTGGGAGAACGACTGGGCCTGAGAGGACATTTGCTGGTATTTGCAGTCGCATGAACAACAGCACATTTTTATCATAAACAAACTAGAAAGCCATCATAGTTCAAGGCTCAGGGATTGTTTGGATTTTCCAGGAAGACAAAATACAAGCTGACATGAAGGGGATGCAAAAGTCCTGGAGTTCAGATTACAAATATACCAACATCCATCTGACTATTTGCTTTATGCTGTACATAAATAAACAGCTAAATATGAGAGAGTCTTTCATTTAATAGTGGTTTGTTATTACAGACTGGAAGTGTGACGGTTCCTGCTATCTATTTCTAATGGAAAATGTGTGACAAGTTTATTTCATTTAGACACTACATTTAAAAGAATCGTTTTGACCTTTACTGCAAATGATAAGGCAAACAATACAAAACGCATCCTCACAGACAGAAAGATCAATCATTATCCTGCGTTTGAAATGAATATCTGCTGTTTTTTTTTTTTTTTTCATTATCGCTCATGTTCACCAGGGTCTTCTTACGAGCCTCTAAAATTCCCTTTGTCTTCTCAAATTGATTCATTTCACTTTCACACAATTCAGAGAGGAGATTCATGTTGATGAGATTTAAAATACGCAACTGCCGGCAATCATTGCGAGTTCATCTTTAAAGATTCCTTTAATTTTTTTAGGTCAACCCAAATAACAGCGTAACAGCACGGGGAATTACATAAGTAATAACAGTACACTATTTGGAGAAGATATGAGTAAATGGTGCAGCAAAACTGCCCAGTACAATGCTAAGGGTTCTGGGTGGGTGCTATACGGTTGCTAGGGTGTTCCTCACACATTTCCTCAAAAATCTGCGCAATGTAAGGTCTTATTCAAGTTTGATAACTAGGGTAATACACTGCTAGGCCAAAAAAAAAAAAAAAAGAGTTGCTGTTTGGATTTAAATAGGAAAATGCTTAAGAGCCTAAGATTGGATCATTATTGCAGTGATTATGATGATCCTAGCATGTTATATGTTTGGCAACAGTTCTTCTAACCCTAATTGATGGAGTGTGTAGCTTTTCATTTCTTAAATAACCAAGAAGGATGACAATGTCAATATTCATCAGGCCCGAATTGTGAAAGAATGGTTTAGAGGGAGCACTGAAAGTTAAATTGAAAGTTAAACTTAAATTCATTGAAAGTCTTCGGGATGTGCTGGAGGAGACTTTACAGAGTGCTGGACTCTTGCATTGTCAGTTGATGCACAGTTATCAACAATGCAAATATAGTAAAGGTTTTCATATTTGTTTTTTTTTTTTTTAATTATCACACATATAACGCTAAACTATGTGCTATATTACCCTGGAAGTAAATGACATTCTCTCTTCTGATTGCTGTAAACAATCTCTCAGATTAATTTCTTTTGCTATTTGAGCAACTGGAAATACAGAAGTTATCTCCCATTTGCTTAAGAAGTTTACCCGACTATGTCCACGTACACATTTGTAAAGTTTCAGGAATGACAACTGCATTTAAATATGGGAACGAATCCCCCAAATGATCATTCTGCGTGTGTATGGAACACGACTCACTCCTAAAATTGCGATGATTGACAGCATGTTATTTATTACAAACTTCTGGCATCTTGGGTGTTTGGTATCCACTATTTTTGATAAAAATAATGTTAAAGCGACCAAAGACTAATTGTGCTCTGCAATTTTAATTAAACCACTATTTATAGAGGCATCATGTTTTGTTTCTGTTTGTAAGCCTGCTTCACATAGCGTGCTTAAATTGTTGCCATGTCCAGTCATTCTAAACGTTTTTTGGCTTGGTTCATAAATTAAGTTCATGGGGATATAAGTGGGGCGATTTCACAATATTTTGGTCTTGTAAAGCATTTGGATTTATCTCAGTTTTAGTATGACCTTGTTCTTGTTCACAGTTTTTCCAACAAGGTCTGGCAACACGAATGATTCAAAGCTAAGCAATCTCATCTCACAATTGCTTAAATCACCTTTCTTTCCCATTCTTGCCCCTTTTCCACCAACGCATTTTGAGAGCCGGTTCGGAGCCGGTGCCTGCGCGCGAACCAGTTCCTTGTGTTTCGACAGCCAAAGAACCGGTTCGCGGCCGCGAGAACTGGTTCCAAAGCGGCACCAACTCTTTGCTGGACTAGAACCGTTCTTTTAGCACGTCATGTTTACGTCGGGGGCTGGGGCGGCTTCAGATGTGTTCTAAACATATTTTCTGACCATCGCAAAGCCATGAGAAACTGCAGAAACACGCAAGCGTTTTTATTTATTTATTTATTTAAACATAAGCAAAGAAGAAAACAGTCGCGATTGAACAAATAAATGGAAAGAAAAAAGACACAAGACATGGGTACATAACTTATCAGAAAAGATTACATATCAAACGAAAAGATTAAAAGACTTACATATTTCAATTGTTTTTAAAGTTTTCTTGGTACACGACACGAGTTAGAGATAATCCCAAAGCAATGTAGCCTACTTGCAAGCGACGTAAACAGTGACGTAACGACGTCGTTCCCTGGGCGCTCTAGTCAGTGGAAAAGCAAACAGGTTCTGAACGGGTTCGCAAGTTGAACCAGCTCTGAACTAACTTTGAACCAGCACCAGTTCCGAACCAGTTCTTTTTTCGGTGGAAAAGGGGTATCTGACGTTCAGTTTGGAGTTCAGGAGATTGTCTTGACCAGGACCACAGCCCTAAACGCATTGAAGCAACTTCCATGTGATTGGTTGATTACATAATTGCATTGAGATATTGAACAGGTGTTCCTAATAATCCTTTAGGTGAGTATATATATATATATATATTAGGGCTGTCAGTTTAACGCGTTATTAACGGCGTTAACGCAAACCCCTTTTAACGGCGTTAATTTTTTTATCGCGCGATTAACGGTCTTTTTGTCCTAGCAAACTTTGTAGTTTTTTCACATGCTTTTGCAACAGGACGCGGAATGCGTCCTGATCCATTTCGGCGTCTCGCGCTCGTCATCCACTCAAAGCCGGCTCGCAAGCCGAAACGTGTGTTTGCGGCGTGCCTGTTGTTTTGTTTCCGGTACACTTGCGCTTTGATCCGCTTGCGCTTTGGTTAAAGAAGCAACAAAACGTCCTCGCGCGGTGCAAGCCTTTGAAATGAATGCGTTTCAGAGCGCAACGCGAGGACGTTTTGTGCCGCACCCACTCGTTTCGGCTTGCGAGCCGGCCAAATAGTAACGTTTTGACCTGGATGACGAACGCGAGCCGCCGAAATGGATGCCCTAAGATTCTGAATGGAAAGTTTACTTTTAAAAATTTGCCATATTGTCCCATTGACAAGACCAATTGATCTGTGTTTTGTCATTGTGAACTGAGCTATCATCATCGCAGCACGTCCAGTGATGGCCAAGCAAACACACACACACAGATGATGCGAATTCTCCGCCCCCTCGCCAATATTAGGACCTCGTCAGTATTTCTTTCACCCTTTTATTGATAGACAGTGTTACATTGTGTGAGAGATTATTTATATATGTTAGTGTGAAATTGAACACTATTCCAATGTTATTTTCAATAATTTTTCCACTTTTCCATATTGATAAGAGCATTAAAATGAGAAAAAAATAATGTAACAAAAAGAAATCAAGAGACTTTTAGAATAGATAAAAATGTGCGATTAATCACGAGTTCACTATGACATTAATCGCGATTAAATATTTTAATCGTTTGACAGCACTAATATATATATATATATATATAGATAGATTATGTGTGTTTGCGCATGTGGTGACGGCAGTGCGTAAATCGAGTTACCCCTCCCACTTTTGCTAGTAATACTGAGATTTCTTATCCCGTGCGAATTGTCCATTAATATTACAGACGTCCTGTGGTCCCAGGCATCCATTAGACTTGCTCTCTATATCAACACCCTGAGAGACAATGGTCTGCTCAAAGGCTCGAACGATTTTCTTATTGATGGCGAGGGCAGCGCAGGAGATGAACAGCAAGTAACTGAATTAATCAGTATGGCTGAGACACTACAGTGATATTGTCTTACTCTTTTTTAAAATGATACATGTTCCCACATGTGGGTATTCGTGAATCTATGAAGAAACATGTATAGCTCATGAACACAAAAACAACTATGCTCTACAGAAAGCAAGCAAGCCATATGGACACAGAAAGGAAGCGCCCAATCCTTGCCATAATACCATCTCTTATCTCTTGGACGTGCTAGCGATCAGTGTCCTTGTCATGTAATTGCCCTACCAGAATAGATGGACTGACATGCACTTTGATGAAAGGTTAGATATGTGCTCGGGCTGTAAGATAGGCCGGACGCAGCTATGGTGTGACTGATCAGAGCAGAAACAAAGGAAGTTTAAGCCTCAGAAGACACGTCTACGGATCACCCAACGACCGTCTGATGCATTCTGCACACCAAACTGCCTGAGCTACAAGACAAATAGGATGGTTGAATCTGGTTAGATGGCTTTCAAGGAATCTGGGTGCACAGGTTATCATCACTTCAACTGGATATGAAGCTGTGTTTACAAAGTAGTGGGTTGATAAATTGTGTGTGCTTTTGAGGAAGAACATTTCCACTCATTTCTTTTGTTTGATTTCTTGTCTGACACTGCCGAAAACATTCAAAAATATCCATATCAGAGCAAAAACCTTATTTCCCAGGTTGGTCTATTATTATTATTATTATTATATTTAGTATATTATTATACTATAGTATTACTATACTATAAATAGTTTTATCTATTTAAAATATCTCTGCCCCAAAACAGCCTGTAAAAACAAGTTGGTTACTTCACATCTCCTAAGTCTCCTTAGATAAGGTTATTTTTGAGTCTCTTATGCAAAGCTGCATCTACATGAGCAAAAAATACAGTAAAATGTGAGATATTACAATTTAAAATAACTTTTTTTTAAATTTTAATATAGGTTAAAATGTAATCTTCACTCTTCAGTGTCACCTGATCTTTCAAAAACCATTCTAATATGATGATTTTTGGCTCAAGAAACATTTCTTATTATTATCAATGTTTGAAACAGTTGTGCTGCTTCATACTTTTGGTGGAAACAGATGACATTTGTTTTCAAGATTGTTCAAAAGAACAGCATTTGTATGAAATAGAAATACTTTTAACAATGTAAAAAGTCTTTACTATCACTTTCAATCCATTTAATGCTAAATAAAAGCATAATTTATTTACAGAAAAAAAAACAAACAAACAAAACAATCTCACTGATCTCGAACTTGTGACCACCATGTGTCTGTGTGTAACTCAGGCAATGACAAATTACACTAGACATACAGTACAGAACAGTGTTGACAAAGCTGCAGGTAATATTTGTCTATGCTTGTCTGATATGACAGCTGTCTTGGATTTGGACGGACACCTAGTAGTCTGAATTTAGCATCATGGCATCATAGAAAAGCAAAAGTTTTAAAGTCGTCATGTAACCAAAATAGAATTTTTGTCGATTTTTGCAGTGTTTGTTATTATAATTTATAAATTCCCCTAGCATCTTTATCTCCTCTCTTCTCTGATGATGCGTTTACTGGCACGAGGGCGGGAACAACCTGTCACTCGACCAATAACAAATCACAACCATCCAATTAAACAATCAATTTCCCGTGGACAAAATTAAATCCTGCCCCGCATTTTAGCTTGTTTGGGAAGCCGTTTCACTCGGATAAACATCACAATCGAGAAAAGACTATCACAAGTTCTGTTTTATTCAGATTATAAAACATGACTGCTTTTATTAGGCAACTGAGTCTTCCTCTCATGTGAGTGTACATGACACCAACACAATTAAAGCTACACTGTGTCTAAAAACAGTTCTTTCAAAAATATATGTGCTCATTAATGTATATTTCGTTCAAGTAATAAAGTATTCTTGTGAGTGTATAATATGCCATTGGAAATACATATGGGTTAGGGGTTCTAATGTCGGTCGCCATGTTGCCCCTCCATCTTTAAAGTACAGTAGCCAAAGAGGGACATACCCGTTAATTCAAGCTTCGCCTTTCACGTTTACGTTTGAGTTAACACTCATGGACGAGGTCGAACTGGAAGCCATGTTAATCTTGGACTACATTGTCCGTAGGAGTTAAAATGTAGCTCTAATGTATGTGATCATTAATGATTACTCCCCAAATACCATTTATTTCTTTGTAAATGTGTTAAACCTTCATGAAGAGGGGGGAATTACAGATGCACCCTTAAATAAAATAGGGAATGAATAGGAATAGATGGGAGGCAGAGTATGCAATATCAAACAACAACAAAGAAACAAACTGTGGACTTTCTTTCTTGGAGAAAACTTGAAATTGAAAACGCCTGAGGCAACGGTGGTGCTCTAAAATACACAGAGGAATCATTTATAATGGCTTCTGTGTGGCATCTTGTTTATTGTATTGTTTTGTTGATGGGCTACATATGAGGGGCTCTAAGAAATGTGCAGGTTCCTCATTTTAGACAGAAACTGTGGGAGTGAAAGTGCAATTTGGTTATCTACAGACGGCTAACAGAGAGAAAATGAAACTGTTTCTATTAGTTGCTGCTAAAAAGTTAATGAATATTTTACTGCTATCTGTATGTGAATGACTTATACAGATGTAATGGGACACACAAAACCTAAAGAAACCCATCTGCCTTTGTCTAGGGATGAAAAAAAAATCCTAATTTTATACTGCAAAGTTTGTATTTGAGTGAATGAGAGATGGTCAAGGAACAGCAGAGCACAGCCCAGCCCGTCTGAAGCACGTCTGCAGTCTTCTGTCCTCCATCGAGGAATTGATGCGTCCCCACGGCCTGCTCTGCTGATAGAGGTCTAATACTAAACGCCTCGGGAAGGGCAGACCAATGAATCAAAGAACGACACAAGACCGTCTGCCAAGAATAAAGAGAGAGTGGGATCCCATTCGAAAGAAAAATGACTACAGTTCAATTGTTTTTCCGAAGCAGGAATGAGACTTCAGAGTCTTCCAGGGTTTTAGAAGAAATCTCAAAGTCATAAACAGTTCTCAGTTTGGCAAACAACATCTGCATTTCAATATGAACATTTCTCATCAATATTTTCCATGGATATACAGCTAATGTGGATTTGCTTTTGTGATGGTACTAGCAAAAAACCTTTGTTAAACGAGAATTCTATGAAAAAGTATAAAGAAGTTACATTTGTGAATTAAGTAATTACTTTTTTAATTTAAAATTTATAAATACTATAGTTACAAAGTCACACATCTTGTTTCTGTGCAACCATTTGAGGACTGATTCAGTTGTACAGTGGTTTAAATGTTTTTCTCAATTATTTCAAATCGAGGCTCAATTTAAAAACTAAAGTTTTTGCAAAGCTCTAAAAATGTACCTATACAAAATAGAGCCCGACCGATAAAGGATTTTGAAGGCCGATACCGATACAAATATTTTTGGGTTTTAAAATCCGATATTCTGATATATCGGTCGATATTTTATGTATTTATTTATTTAAACTGGACATGATAGTCACAAATTTTGTCATGCTTATTTGAGTTAAGAAAACTGATGGGGACGTTCTTTTAATTGTTTTTCAAGTGATGTATGTATCGTGACCAACTCAATGTGTGTTGCCAACAGGAACAGTGTAGAGTGCCCTCTGGTAGACAAACTATACAACTCCAACACTCATGACATGGTTCAAGCGTGTTTCGTCCGTTTTTATATTATTTTTTAAAATATTAATTTATCGGCCATTAAAATTGCCGATACCGATAGTTTGAAAAATGCCTAATATCAGCTGATAATATTGGTCTGCCGATATATCGGTCTGGCTCTAATACACAATTCACAGTGTCTGGCTGAAATGAAGTGGCAGTGAAACCAACAACTTGTATTCCCTTTTACACAATTTATGACTATCGGTGTCAAGTTCTGTGTGTTTTTTTTTAATTGATTACAGCTCAGCCCAAACTTGAAAACTGCTTTTCTCATTGAAGAACGCAAAGGACAACTCAATCTGTTCACTTCCTGATTCGTTATTTTGAGATGATTTGATGGAGCAGTGATGGAATAATATTGTATAGTTTCTTGAAGGTGATTTGACAGGTCAGTGATAGAACAGTAGTTTTAGATTTAGGTTGAAAACCTTTCAAATATACAAACCAAACATGAATTAGTTACAAATGCATCATGAATCAGTCACACATAAATCACAATACCACTCTCTCACAGAAATAATAAATGAATGCAATTGAATCTTCAAACCAAACTATACACGATCATTAAGTTTAACCTAGGATTCTAACAAGAAAATACCAATCCCATCAGGGACGTGGGAACTATTTTGTGAGGGGGGGGCGGGATTCCGGGGGGGTGGGGGGGTTATTTCGGAGTTACGCACCGTTTCGCATATTTGATTGGTATTAAATGCATTTTCTGAGAAATTATATTTCAAGTTTTCACTACAAATGTCGAAATCCAGTCAACTTGTTGATTAAAACCATGGATTAAAATGAAATACAATTTATAAAAAAACGAAATTCTTTTAAAAAACATTAGGCTATGCCTGACCCATTCCAAATGTTTTCCGATATATGGTGACTCAAGCACTGATGGACCGCTCCTTGATCCATCATGGTCAGGACTCAGGAGTCACCATGTATCGGAAAATAAAACGTTTTAAGCATCAATAAACATCTCCTGTTAACTAGCAGAGCATTAATTTAGTTCGTATAAATAAGAGATCTAGCGCTAAAATGTTTTGTTTTTGAAATCAAGAGGAACGCATAAAATATACATAAAATATAACAGTGTTCTCTGTGGCGCGCAGTCTTCACTCGGAAGCGCACTTCTTCAATCGCAGTTACGGAGACTCTATTCATTCCGGTAAAATCACAAAATAAACGCCTCCTATGCTTGATATTGACTGTAAACACTGATAGACATATTCTGTTATGATGAGAGAGAAAAAATTTCTACCGAGGGCGGATTAGAACCCGTAACCTCTGGCACTCTGGGCAAAAGATCTACCACAAGACCATTGAAATACTCAAACATATGCACGCAGATCGATGCATTTATTTACGGGTGGAACAGAAAGGCTGCACAATTTGACAAGTTTGTACCCAACACTTCCGAATGTGTCTCTGTGTCCAGAAAATTTCAAACTGATGCCCGTGCTTAGGTGAACTGGGGCCGGCCGGGGGAGGGGGGGTTGGGGCGGCCGAAGGAAGGGGGGGGGGGGGTTGGGGCCCTGTTCCAACGTCTATGAATCCCATAATTAAACTCATGCCCATGTTCTGTCAAGTTCAACATTCACATAACAAAATCCTCATAACCTTTAAATTGCACATTACAAACCAAGCAAAACCTGAACATTTAAAACTCAACATATTCAAACAAAGTCTATCATAAATTGTCCTACCAGTTGCGTCTTTGAATGATCAGGAGCTGTAATCATAGTATCATTTCCCAGGAATAAATGAGAGAACAAACTGAACTCTCTACAAACATTTCAGTGCCATGCTCTCTCTGTGGGTGTGCAGGCAAATATAGTCCCAAGGAAGCTACTTCCCCAAAAGTTGGTTCCACCAACTTTTGGTTCCACCAACTTTTGTTGTATGGATGCCCCTTGCAGTTTGGGAGTGCTCTGAGTGTTCATGGGTGAAGCTAGGCTTGGAGTGCTCAATACAATCAAAGAAAAGTAACCATAAATTGACACAACAATCAGATTATTGAGACTTATTTTCCTATGGTCCCTTGGACTTCAAAACACTTTTTTCTCATGACTCACCATTATTATTATTTTATGATATATTTGCCTTTATTTAGATAGTCTAGTTATAGAGAGGACAGGAAGTGAAGTGGGAGAGAGAGCGGGATGGGATCGGGAAAAAATGTCGAGCTGGGACTCGAACTTGATGTCAAAGTGTTGGCTATTGGCTCCAACGATTCACCATTATTTCTAAATGAAAACATGAGGTATGAGTTCTGTGAAATGCGGGCAGAGACTATTTATATAGAGACATGCCACTTCCTCAATCCTTAATACAACTATATAGTGAAAACCCATAACACCAAAGATGGCGGTTGTTTGCACATGTCCCGCCCCTCCCGCTGGAAAGCCAATCGTCTGCTTTTAACAGTCAAGCCAGGAAACATTTAAGCCTACCGTCTTATTACTTAATGGCAAAATGCCATGGTTGCTTCAACAAATGTGATTTTATCTCACGTTTGCTTTAAAGGACAAGTTTGGTATTTTACATTTAAAGCCTTGTTTTAAGATCGTTTCTGATAAAATTGAATGGTTAATATTGTTTTTTTTAGACAAATGCTGCTGTCCCAAGAATTTTTGGATTCTGTGGTAGCACCCCCACACCTCTACAACGGTAGCATAGGTGCACAGGAACAATCCTTCATAAAACACATAAAGCTTTAGTTTACAAAGACGTGAAACTCACCAAGTGGTCTGGGGTGTTTACTGATAGGCTCACACAAAAATCGCTGCAAAAGATGCTTTCCAACAGATGTTTTACCATTCGTTGTAAAACTGTAGACCTATTTTTCCGAACGCCTCACAACCGTACATTCTTCCGTTGAGAGCTCGAATAATAGACACTCCATCCCAGTTGGTGGCGATAATGCACCTTTGTCAATAGAGTGCCGAAGTGATGACGTCACTTTGTAGGACAACGGAAGCTAGCGGCGCATGGGTTCCCTCATTGAAAAGCAATGCATTTTCCCCATAGACTTTTGGAAAATCGCAAAAAATAAGATCTGTGTTCGACAAAGAGTTGTGACCCTTACACGTTTTGTCTATCAAGATAATCTCTACAAGTTAATCCAAAATTTATACATTTTTAAGCCTATATAAAGTTTTTAAAAAACACAAGCAGACGCAATACAGTTTTAAAAAAAACCCCACAAGGTTATAACTGTGTGTTCTATGTCAGATCAAAACGTGAAAAAATTTAGGGGCTTTGTTCACCACAGAACTTATTTCAGGCGATTTAGCAAAAACCCATTCAAAAATCGAGGGAACCGGGAGTGCTAAAATGCTAACTCACTTCCGGGTTTTGGCCTACAGAGCGACGTCGTAACTTCGGTACTCTATTGCAAGCAAACCACTTGTATAGTGTAGCCTATGACACTGTGACTGCATAAGACTACAGAAAGAATACAAACAACCCCATTTCCATTTCTGTTTCATTTTTCAGACATTTTGCACTTTTTCTTTAATGAGCCTGGGTTGTTCACTTCAGTCTCTTTCTGTCCAGTGGACAAGCTGTGAAGTGGACAAGTCAAGACACGTGGAAGGAGTTTGCTGTTATAGTTGTGTACACTATAACAGCATCTGTGCATTTTCTCTTCACTAAGCCTGGCAATTTAGATAAGTCTCCATTATCAACCATGACATTTGTCTTGCTATCAATCTCTTCTATAGCACTCCAGAAATGTAGCTTAGCAACACCTTATCAAATAAGCAGTGTCCGTTTCATAATCCCCAAATATATATTACAAGATTCATCAAAACTGAAAAACAAACCGAACCATTTTAAAGACTCCCAGCAAATAAAACTACACAGAAATCAAGATTCGTCAGAAATAGCAAGTATTGTGTTTAAAAGTGTGTGTGAAATAACAGCAGCCCCTCCACTTCCTCAGCAAACATCTATCTATCTATCTATCTGTGGAAAGTGCATCTGTAGAGTGCTTGTCAAAATAACCTTGAATCATAAAAGGCTGCCAATCTGTCAAATTACAGCAGAAAATAAAGAGGCCATTTCCAGAGATATGGCTCTGTGGTTTCAGACCAAGAGTGTTTGTGTGTCTCTGTCAGGAAAACAGTGAAAGTTTGAGTGTGTGAGTGTTTGTGCGAGTGTGTGAGAGGATTAAAGAGGAGGGAACCAGATGACTCTTGTGTAAACATTTCTGGAAAAAGACAATTAGCACCAGAATCTTTTATCACTCAGCCCAGCCGCAGCGGTCGATACAGATTAGCTGTATATATATAGGCCTGTTTTCATTCTTTTTTTTTTCTTAGAAATGTGTCCGATATACTATTTGCCACAAACTGGGAAAATTTAATAGCTTGTTTTCATATGACGTCACGGCACTGAGTTGCCATGGTGTGAAATACAAATGGAGGGCAGGAAGTGATTTGCTGCATTTAGAAAGCACTTATAACAAACTCAAAATGCCTGTGTTTTGAGTCGTTTATGGTTACTTGGCTGACTGGAAGGACGGGTATCTAATCAAGCTTCCTAAGAAAGGTGACCTCAGCAATTGTAACAACTACAGAGGTATCACTCTCCTGTCGGTGCCAGGCAAGGTCTTTAATCGGATTCTCCTAGAGAGAATGAAACACTCTGTCGATCTACAACTAAGAGAGGAACAAGCGGGTTTCCGGCAGAACAGATCATGTATAGACCAGATCGCAACGCTGCGAATCATAGTGGAGCAGTCTTTGGAGTGGAAATCACCGCTGTACATCAACTTCATCGATTACGAGAAGGCTTTTGACAGTGTGGATCGAGAGGTCTTATGGAAGCTCCTCCGGTACTACGGTATTCCATCCAAGTTGGTAAAGCTGATAAAGAGCTCATACGAAGACATGACATGCCAAGTGATTCACGCAGGACAGCTCACCAACAGCTTTCGGGTGAATACTGGAGTCCGACAAGGATGCTTGTTATCCCCGTTTCTTTTCCTCATCGCCATCGACTGGATCATGAAGACTTCTACCAGCAAAAGCAGAGATGGGATCCAGTGGACATTATGGGATCAACTTGAGGACCTACTTTGCCGACGACCTTGCACTGCTCTCCCACAGCCAAAAACAGATGCAAGAAAAGACCAGTGTGTTGGCAGACACATCAGCTCAAGTCGGACTCATTATTCACAAAGAGAAGACCAAGATTTTTAAAACCAACTCCAGTAACACCAACCCAATCACACTGAGTGGAAGTCCTCTGAAAGAGGTGCAGTCATTCACCTATCTGGGCAGCATCATCGACCAACATGGGGGAACAGACTCAGATGTCAAGGCAAGGATAGGAAAAGCAGGGGGCACCTTCATCCAGCTCAAGAACATCTGGGCTTCCAGAGAGTTGTCCCTGACTACCAAGATCAGACTGTTCAACTCCAACGTGAAATCAGTACTGATGTACGGCGCTGAAACCTGGAGAACGACCAAAGCCATCAACAGCAAAACAGTTCATTAACACCTGTCTCAGAAGGATTCTCCATATCAGTTGGGCCGACACTATCAGTAACATCAATCTATGGGAAAGGACATGCCAACTTCCAATAGAAGTGGAAATCAGGGAGAGAAGATGGGGTTGGATAGGGCACACCCTTTGCAAACCGCCAACAAGCATCACCAGGCAGGCTCTAAGGTGGAATCCTCAAGGAAAGAGGAAGCGAGGCCGTCCAAAAAACACATGGCGACGCAAACTCGACACAGACATCAAAAGGATGGGCTTCAACTGGAGTCAAATAGAAGAAATGGCCCAGGACAGAAATCTCTGGAAGTCTATTTTCAGCGGCCCATACCCCGGGAGGGGTGGAGGGCATAAAAAAAATGGTTACTTGAATCGATCAAACCACGAGTACCAAAAGTTGTTCATAAGGTGGGGAAATGCAAGAAATTGACCAAAAAACTGCTTGCAAACCTACGTCTGCGGTCAACCTACGTCTGCGGTCAACCTACGTCTGCGGTCAGATTGCCAGGCACGTGTTCGTCGCATACCTGGGAAACACATGGCACCAGGAGGCAGTGTGATGCTTTGGGAAATGTTCTGCTGGGAAACCCTGGGTCCTGCCATCCATGTGGATGTTACTTTGACACGTACCACCCAACTAAGCATACTTGCAGACCATGAATACTCTTTCATGGAAGCGGTATTCCCTAATGGCTGTGGCTTCTTTCAGCAGGATAATGCGCCCTGCCACAAAGCAAAAATGGTTCAGGAATGATGTGAGGAGCACAACAACACATTTGAGTTGTTGACTTGGCCTCCAAATTCCCCAGATGTCAATCCAATCGGGAATCTGTGGGATGTGCTGCACAAACAAGTCCGATCCATGGAGGCCTCACCTCAAACTTACAGGACTTAAAGGATCTGCTGCTAACATCGTGGTGTCAGATACCATAGCACACCTTCAGGTCTAGCGGAGTCCATGCCTCGACGGGTCAGGGCTGTTTTGGCAGCAAAAGGGGGACCAACACAATATTAGGAAGGTGGTCAATGTTATGCCCGATCTTTATATACTGATGCTTGAATTAAATCCACTAATTTCAGCTTTTCATTAAGAGGACATTTGATTTATATTTTTGTAATGTACATTTACAAAGGAAGCTGTACCAACGTACGTACATATACCATCATTTAATTGTTGGTATATGTACGTACTATGCAACAAACACACGACTATCATGCAGTGTCTTACTGTAACATTCATAACATTGCAACATTAGAAATTAGGGGTCTGACTCAGAGGCAAGTTTATCAATTTCATTCTATTACTTTCAGTTTATCTGTTTTAATGAACACAAAAATGCTTTTGCGTGAGTGTGTCCTTTCTAATCATCAAAGAATACTGAAAAAAAGTATCATGGTTTCCTCAAAAATACTAAGCAGCAAAAAAACTTTCAACATTGATAAAAATAAGAAATGTGCACCAAATCATCATATTAGAATCATTTACAGTATGAAGGATCATATGACACTGAAGACTAGAGAGTAATGATGCTGAAAATTCAGCTTTGACATCACAGGAAGAAATGACAATTTACAATATATTAATAGAAAATGGTTAATGTGAATGGTAATATTCCACAACATTACTGTTTTTACTGAATTTTTGATCATATAAATGCACACTTGAGCAGAAGAGACTTTATTTAAAAACATTAAAAAGTCTTACTGACCCCAAACTTTTGAACGGTAGTAATTATGATCACGTTTTATAAATATCTCTAATTTGTAAATTCGTTTTAAACGATCTAACATTATCAGCCCAGAATTTCACATTGATTCATGCCTATTTTTCATTTGGGTTTATATCGTAGTATATTGAGGATGTGGTAAAGAGGATCTGCTTCTTGATTAGCATGAGAAAGAAACGTTTATGCTGAGAATCTGAAAAGCTGACAGAGGCCAGTCACAAAGGCTGATCTGTAGATCTATATCACTCCTCTGAGGGAGACATGCTGTCACACACGGCCATCACACTGACAGCTCTTCAACGAAACAATCAATAGAGGAGCGCGCACGCACACATACACAAATGCGCACGCACAAACACACAGACACACTTATAATTAGGGCTAATTAGAGTTCATAAGTGATTATAAGGAGGCTCTTTTGGTAAATACGTGATTATTTCCGTTCATTGGCTAAAGCAGTTAATCAGATGCACATTAATGAACCCGAGAGTAAATGAGCCTCAATATAGTGAGGTTTCTAAAGACACTATACCAAAAAAAACATGCAATTTCAATACATTCAATTTTCATGTTTTCTTTGAATCACATTTTTTTTTATTCCTCCCAATTTGTAACGACTTTTCTGATTCAGTTCAGTGCAACACTGTGGATTATAGGGTGTTTTTCTAAAACACAGCATGGTATCAAACCAGTTTAATTTGACCAGATTTAAGTTTTCAAAAAACTTCAAATATTCATTTTTAAACATTGTTAAAAAATCACAGTCTAATTTTTTATGATGTATTTTTGGCATCGTCAAAAGACGAGAGGGGGACAATACTAAACAATATTTCTCTGCAATTACAATATTCCATCTCTACCCCCCCAAAAAAAATAACTAATTGCATTACTTAAATATGCAATCCAATTAATCTTAACTTAAAATATGATTTTTTTTTTCAAATAAATTTATGAAAATTTATTCAAATAAATGTATTAAATAAATTTATGAAAATTTATTTACATACAAGATAAACATTTGAAAAAGGCACTTGTTTTATTTTTGCTGTTAAAACTGTCACGCTTTAGTTTCTTCTTTTTATATCCCTTTATTTTCATTTTTCATGAAGTAACGCTTTATTTTCAAGTGGCATAGTGTATCTGAGGACATTTTAGGCCAGGGCAAGAGAGACCCTTTTCAGCATTAACACCATATACAGAAGTGACAGATTCACTTCTAACATTTCGACTTTCTCTTTTCAGGTTGCATTGTGCTTTTTTTCCACTTGAAGCAACAGAAACGAGGATAAGTGGAGGGTCAAAATGCTGCGGTGCACGATGACACTCACCTTATTCAAAACCTGCTTCTACTTGTACACCTTATATAAACTCAAATCTCATGAGTAGTACCACAGTATCACATTACACGTCTAAAACAAGACAAATGAGTTTTCACTTACATTTAGTCACTCTACAAAAAAAAAAAGTAGCACAAAATCCAGGCGGAATCAACAAGGTATATGAATAATGCATGACAATTTTTAGCTATCAAACGCATATTCACAGGCTTGTCACGTCTCACTGTAGAACGATGTCATGTTACAGCATGGTATGCAGCCTTCTTGATTTTCTAATAAAAAAGCCCACAGGTGGCCATGTGTCTCATCAGAACGGACCACAGGCTCAGATTAAACACTATAAATGAACCTTTATCGAGTTTCAAATTATGTCCATATAAGAATCCTGCCTGTTACTCTGGTTATTGGCTTCCTCAGCCAATCCACTCATCTCCTTAAATATGATAATAGAGCCAAAAATAGAGATGCCTGCAGTAAATAAACCACTGTCGATCTTCAACAGTGCCAAGCTGAAATGTATCGCTCAATGGAGAGGCCACAGTACATATGGATAAAATCAAGCATCAGATTGTTATCCAGTATGTGGTATCAACAAACACCTGGCAGGACTATTTGGCTCATGACTGTGTTACCTCAATGATAAGCGGCTCCGGAGATCTTGCTCAGAGATTTTACAGCTTCAGTCACGCATTACGAGAAAAACAAAAACAAAACACATTGACGCTCTCGGGTGGAAACCTTGTATCTCCACATTTTGTCATTTTTATTTCTCATAAATCATAACTATTGGTCACCCATCATCAGTCTGTGGGTTTTGCAAATATTTAGCCAATGAAAATTATTAAAAAGAGGTTGTGACTAAACCTCGTAACTCCATTGGATCCCCAAACTGTCAGTCAAACTCTGTCCTTGCCTCTATCTTAAATGAAGTGCTGCGCGCAGATTGGACCATCTTTACTTGTTTGCAATGCAAGGATACACCGTAAAAAAATATTTTCAAGATTTGTTATCGCAACAAATTTTCTTTTGTCAAATCAACTTAATTTATTTAGTTGAGATAACTTATTATTTTGAGTTTCTGATGATTAAATTAATCTCCTTCATTGTATTAACTCACTTTTACCAGTTCAATCAACTTAAAATTTTAAGGCAACCAGGTTACTTACTTTTTTAAGTTAAACCAACAATATATATTTTTTTACAGTGTACACTGTAAAAAAAATATTTAAGATTTGCTATCACAACATTTTTTCTTTTGTCAAATCAACTTAAATAATTTATTTAGTTCAGATAACTTATTATTTTTAGTTTCGGATGATGAAATCAATCTCCATTGTATTAACTCACTTTTTTTCATTTCAATCAACTTAAAATTTTAAGGCAACCAGGTTACTTAATATTTTAAATTAAACCAACAATATTTTTTTACAACATACTATATAAACTAATATATATATATATATATATATATATATATATATATATATAAATATAATATATAAAGGCTAATATTGTGTGTATTTGAGGAGTGGAGAAGAGCATCTTAGTTTAGTGTTTAGTCATATGGCCAATACTGTCTTAAATAGCCTGTGCACTGCACCTCGTTTTTTATTACATACGATTTTGGGTAAATAACAAAAAAACAGATGCCCCATATATCTACAATAAACTTATCACCCGCAAGTTGATGAAAACATATTGTGATGCATTTACTGCCTCAAATGTGATTGTTCTAATGATGGACAAAATGTGTATGTCTGATATTCGCCGATCAACATGCAAGCGTCTGACAAATATATAAAGCCACAAAATGATCTTTGACAGCGATGTTTATTTTAAAAAAAATGTGTTTTTCTTTTACATTTCCTGAAAAGTGCCATTTTTGGAGATAAAATGTTTCTGCTCGACAGTAATGATTTGATTAAACAGGTTTATTAGAACACAAGCACTCAGATTTACCATCTACAAATCCCTAAAATGTGGTCAAGCATAGTTCAAATGATTTCAGAAGAGAGATTTTGTGTCTTTTCATTTCATACAGCCGGAAGCTTCTTTCATCACACATTTTAGGCATGACAGAAGTGACATACAGAATGCTACACTTGAAGCGCATAACATTTAAAGAGTCTTACATTATGGGAGGTTAAAAGAAAAGAAAAAAAAAACATTAAAAACAGCCCAGCCTGTCTAGAAAGCGCTGGTTGAAGACTAACATATGACACATTACACAATGCTCTAATCCCACAGAGCCACAGGCACGGATGGTATTATATAAAAGGGTGTGTATTGCCATTAGAGAGGCTTTCTGAATGTTGCAGAGAGGATGACGAGAGCAGAGCAGAGGTCTCTCACTCTGTCTTTTCATTTTTAATCTTTGACTCCGTTTTGAACCAAGCGCAATGGCCATAACCTCAAAAATGAATCCTGTGTATCCTCATCTGGCCTTCAAACCATGCTGATTTATAAACTCACAGTTCTACGAAACACCATAAGAGAACATCCGAAATTGGAAATGAACCAATCCAGAAAGGAAAATGTAATTATTGGCATAAAGTGTGAATTAAAAGTGTGGAATAACAGCAGGGTTTGCCCAAGGCCGGCACTTGTTAATAGTATCACTGAATTAAAGACTTTAATGAATGGCTTTTACAGGCGGTTTTTAAAGGGTAACTCCACCATTGGAGACATGAATATGTATTATATATGTAGTAGAATAGTCATAAATTTCTAATTTGGGTCCTTATTGGCCGATAAAAGGCAGAAAATTACTTTTTAGTACTTGTGGATTGTAGACAACAATTCCCACAGTGCAATGCGCAAGCCACTCCCACTAAGAGGCAAAAGTCATAGTTAATAGTTAGTAATAGTCAGAATTATGGTACGTTCTATTAGTCATCCGTCTCGGAGATCCGAATCGGACGACAGACGTTGCCTAGCAACACGCCCGCTTTCCTCGGATTTCTCCTCTCGGACATCGGACAACCGTGAGGACACCGAGCAAGAATTCCGTTTCGGAATTCAAGATGGCTGCGCCCTGTGACTTGTAAGAATGAATTGTTTTCATTGTTTTTGAACCGCTTTGGTATTTTAAATGACGGTTATAATCACTCGTATTACTGCGTCCCCTGTAGGAATGGGAATCGGATGTTGTGAGTGCAATTACTGACGTTGCTAGCCTTGCTAACAGAAGATTAACATGAAAAACATTAATAAAGTGAACATTTTCAAGCTCAAATGGCTGCGTTTTGATAAGGTCTAGTCATAATATATATATATTTTTTTAATGTAAGTGCCTGGTACTCGGCCAGTGCTACCATTATAACAGCTTTCCGGGTGGCGTCCATTTTTTCTCCGACTTGGAGGCACAAAACAAATAGAACGCTTGAAGTGTGGACGTGACGTCAAATCCGAGGTCCGAGTCGGTTCGTTGGCTATAATAGAACTAGGGCTGAAACGATTCCTCGAGTTACTCGAATTACTCGATTACAAAAATTCCTCGAGGCAAAAAATCTGCCTCGAAGCCTCGTTAAATTCCTATGACGCGCAATTTACGCGCACGCAGGGATCTGATTGTTTCACTCGGACCGTTGTTCAGGAAGCACACCATAGCGCATGATACATTTGACTTCATGTGACTTCATAAATGGCAGAGAATGTCTAAAGTTTGGGATCATTATATGTTAATAAAGGAAGAAAACAAGATGCAATGTGTCTACTGCAAAGTATACCTGGCAGGGCTGCCAATTCTCACGCATTCAGCGTGAGACTCGCGCAATTGAGCCAATTCTCACTCTCACGCCATACCCCCGATTTCTCACGCTGAAGTGTCAATCCCTTCGGTCAAATGCCTGAAAGATGAGTTTGTCTATAGATCTACCTGTTGAGCCACTCGTGATCGACTAGTTTTACAGCCGCACATTAATTCGCAAGTTAAAATATCCTGTAGTGCGAGCGCGCATACGAGATGTTGAGCTCCTAACCGCGGCTCGCGCACGACGGCAAAGAGGTAAGCGAGCGCGTGCACCCATGTCTCTCTCACGCGTCAGTCAGACCAATCGCGGCAATTCATCATATGCTTAAAATTTTATGTAGTCACGCAACAAAAATTTCAGCATGCATTCACTGTAACTTATACACTGGGACGTGATGGAGGAACAAATATTGTGAGACACAAACACACTCTGATGTTTGTCTTGAGATTACAGTTGAAAAAGTCTGATTCTTATAAATGTTTTATTTACATTTATTTTTTTATAAATTGTATACATTTGTGTACCTGTTTGGCTTCATATTTTATATTAATTTATTTTTGTTTTCAGATGGGTAATTTGTAGAAGGTGCAATCCTTTTTTTTAATGTTGTATTAAGAAGACAAAACTAAGGCCAAATGGCCTTTACTTTAAGTTTGTATTCAAAGTTTTAGATGTTATGGGCTACATGTAACATGTTTTACAGTAAATTGTTTTAACTGTATTGTTATATAATAGTTGGCACTGGCACTTATAAACACTAAATGGGTAAGAATTGCAATAATTAGTTGTGGAGACAAATGTTTCAGTTGGAATAAATACCTCTAGTTTTTTAAGAAATAAAAGCCAAACACCTTATCATTTTCGTAATACATTATTTGTTTTGGTTGCTTAAAAACACACATAAACAAATTATCCGATTACTCGATTAATCGATCGATTAAGTGCTAGATTAATCGATTACAAAAAGAATCGATAGCTGCAGCCCTAAATAGAACGCACCATTAGTCCTTAAACTAAAGTGTGGCCCAATGTTCCTTTGAGACAACACCAGTGTCTGTAACATCCTGAACTGTAAAATGACCATAATAACTTTACAGTAAACTTTTTCCCTGACATTGACGGCATTTTTACTGTTATATGGTAGGGGGCGCTATTAAGCATTTTCTGAAAGAGTACTAGATCTCCTTATCAAAACACAAGGCCTGCACACACCAAATATCGAATATCAGCTCATGTTATTTGTCAGCGTTTTTCAACGCGATTTTCGCTGACGATGAGCCAAGTGAACATGCAAATTCATTCCCTGACATTAGATGGCACCAGTTTGCTCTGCAATACCACTCCATATCAGTTTTTATTTATCAAGATGTTTGTAGTCGCATTTGTCACATAGATCTTTATGTTCTAGCACCAACGAGAACAGCAGCTCTACATTCATCTAGCCTTGCATCTTCCTCGTCTTATTTCTTCCTGGCTGTGTAGACAGCGACGCTACTTGGCGTATATCTTCTTCGCCGTCGCACATGTGTGCTCAGCAAGACCGTTTTGTGTTTAAGCGCCCCCAAGTTGTGTTTTACTGTAACTTCAGAAGCTCCAAACACGTTAGCAAAAGCGACAATCTCATTGGTCGGATAGTTTTTGACGCAGCGCGTCAAACTAAAAAAAAAAAAAACGAACCTGAGGAGTTTTTTTTTTAAATGACGCTTTTACGTGTGGCGTTTTACGCGTCAGTGTGCACACTCACGTTGGCGCCCTTTGTTTAGTCACGAGGCGTTAAACGTCGGTGAATAACGCGCCCGAAATTTGTCCTGGTGTGAACAGGCCTTAAAGAAGCAGCAGAAACAAATAATATGATATAAGCGAATGCATATGTAACAATGCGATCATCAAAACGAAACGGCATATAAATCAAAGCCGCCTAACATTAGTATGTTACCGAATGAAATGTCGAAAGTTGACTGTTCAAGCTTTGCGGTTGTTGAACTCGATCTAGTCCATCTATGTTTTGATCATTGTTGTGAATCTGATCCAGACGTAGCCTTTGATAAAATACGATTAAAAAATAGTAATTGTGAAACTTACCCACATTCAAGTGTTGATAAAAAAAGAATGAATTAAGCTAGAATAAAATATATTTTTATTTTGCTTAAAAGTAGAGACTCGGTTCTTTCTTTTGATACATTGCATGTTCAGATATTCCCACAACAAAATATTCTGGGTGCATGAAAATTTTGCAAAAATTATCTAAAAAGCGGACGCTGGCGAGGAAAAAGTTAAAATATACAAATTTTGACAAAAAAAAAAAAAGGAAACCTCACATTTGAGTCTGATAAATGATTATACATATCTGTTATGATTGGTCGCCCAAATAAAAACACCTCCGATTTTCAAAGTTGGCCAGTAGGCGGATATTGGAGGTATGATTTTATTAAATTATAAACATATCAAGTAGCATTTCTAAAAGTTCAACATTTAGAAGATCTGAGGTGAAGATTTGAAAATAAATCCATCCACCTTAAATACGGATTGCCTAAAAAACATTTCTTGAAAGAAAAGCCCAAGTCAACTCAATACCTAAAGCACGTAGCATTAGAGCCGGTTCTTAGCACTTCTTCAAAGGGGGGCGTATGAGGATTTCACCAAATAAAACATTCTCCCTGATAACAGTGATCTGGGGTAGGACTCGATAAAAGACCCTAATGTTCATCCTACATCTCATCCTCGTGAATGACATTCAGCCAGTCAGACTCATAATCACTGGATCACAAACCGAAGAGGGCAGATTTGCTGTGAGCTGAGGGACTGCGAGTGAAGTGTCCATGTGCTGTTGGGACTGTAAGAGTTCACCGTACACCATTAGCGTCTGGCTAAAGCTTCAATGGTTTGACCGAAGCTGAGAGGATTAGTAAGGGAAGCTCTAGTAGATCGTGAAGCTGTAATAGCCCTGCAGGGGACTGTTAGACTTCATGCTGAATACGATTTAAACAATTTGCTAAAAGCTAGATTACATTCAGCGGAAGGGCAGAACAGCAAAATGAGTGGGATATGTCTTTAAACAAGCAGTCAGAAGAAATTTGAACAATCACTTTTTAAATTTCTCTGTCAATGAAAACAGTTCCAAAATAACCAAAAGCATTAAGTTAATATTACTACAATTAAACATTTCTTTTTTTTATTATATTTTAAAATGTAATTTATTCCTGACTGCAGTATTCTTCAGTGTCACACGACCCTTCAGAAATCGTTCTAATATGCTAATTTGATGGAAAAGAAACACTTTTTAGATTATTAAAATTGTACAAAACAGTTGTGCTGCTTATTATTCATTTTTTAAGGATCTTTTAATGAATAAAAATTAACAGAAAGAACAGCATCAATACGAAATATAAATCTTTAGTAACATTTTAAATGTCACTTTTGCTCAATTTAATGCATCCCTGCTGAATAAAAAGTTAATTTCTTTCAATAAAATAAAATTGTTAGTGACTTTTGAACGGTAAGTATAATGAAACGCCCCATTGCTGTTATACTAAACATGATATAAGCCAATATAAAAATGAAAATAATATAAAACCACACCCACCGGTATTCATTTTAAGTTAATAAACACTACAAAAGAACAAAAATGTTAAACTTAGGTCCCGTTCTGTTTTATTGAATTCGAAAAATGATGGAATAACTCATGATTTACTGACTTGACATGATTAGTTGTGTATAATTGGATTGATTTTCAGTTGTAAAGCTCTAAACGTCCAAAAGACACATTCTTTAAATTATATGAATCACTTTCAGAATAGGACTGATGATACATTACAAATAATCTTTTATTTATGATTTTTCATGCACTTGAATTACTGTGTTTACTAACAGTTTATTATACGCAATGTTAAGTTGTTAGTGCTTGATTAGGTAAGTGAAGCTGCCACAGAAAAGTCGAGCTCACCACTTAACAAAGTGAAATCACTAACTAAAACGGAACATGCATTGGCAAATAGCTGAAATTTTAGTTGATTACAAAAGGATAAATTAGCATGAGATCTGAAACTGGGACGATTTGCAATGTGGAATAAGAATTATTCATCTTCCATTGGAGATTCGTCATGAAAATGTGTTTTCTGTAATGAAGATGAATAGAGTTTCATGTTCTTTTTCTTTCCCACCTACCATTATGAGTCACATATTTAAAAAAAAAAAAAAAACTCTGTTGATGCTTATTTTCAGTAATGTGACACGGTTTTAGTAAATTTGTTTTAGTAGCAAAAAATGACAACACCTGCCCACGTTTTTTTTTTTTTTTTTTTTTTTTTTCGTTTTTTTTTAATTCTCCCTTCCAAGCTTGAATGATTTCGAGGACTCACCTCATGCCCTTGTGGCACACTACAAATTATCTGCTGCCATAGAAACAAAGGCGAAAACCTCAGTCTGGCTTCAGGAATTCCTGTTTTAGGTTATGAAAAGAGTGTGAACATTTCACAGATATAGACACTGGCACAAAGCCTGGTTTAGCCTACACTGAACCAGACTGCACATATAGGGGTCTCGCTTACTGTAACTTTATATCTTGACTGACTATATATATCCAAGTAGTTTGTGAAATGTATGCATTCTCTTCTTCCTATGGCTAGATGACAAAAAAGGCTGTTCTTTCAAACTTTCCATTCATCAGAGTCCTGAATAAACTTGATCACGGTTTCCACAGAAATATTAAATAGCACTGTTTTCAACACTGGTAATAATAATAAATGTTTCTTGAGCAGCAAATCAACATAAAATGATTTCTGAAAGATCACAGGAATAGATCATATTTTAAAATATATTCAAATAAACAGTTGAATAGTAATATTAATTCACAATATTACTTTATCAAATACATTCAGCCATGGTCGCCATAAGAGACATGAAAAAAACCACCAGCATAAATATTACCCTTGACTTTGAACAGTGATGTGATTGTGTTATGTCGCACCACACTTTTGATTTCAGTAAGAGCAGAACACTGTGCCTCGTTTGGACAAGGTGCAAGGAATATTGACCATTTTCCAAAAAAATATGGAGTGAATAACATAGATTTTACACTGCTGCCTAATTTTACTAATCTGTACAACAATTTGAAGGCACATTGTAAATCGCTGTATCTAACTGAGACAAACTCTTTACATCGTCCTATATCTTTGCCACCACTGTTTTATTCCGTGAGCGTTTAGTTCTAGCAGTGTGTAGGTGTGTGGGTCAGGGGTTTGTGGGGGATGGATATCACACAGCCGTCTGGGCAAGTTAATCCTGTCTTAACGTGACTCGAGAAAAATCCCGGCATTAAAGCAAAACCTTAAAAAATAATGTTGTCACCCAATGTGCTAAAAGAAAAAAAGAGACAGTATTTTCTAAATGCTAAATTTGACTTGTGGTATAAGACTGGAAAAAAAAAAACAATAACAAAAAAACGTTTTAAAGCAGCACTCATTGATAACCCTTGACATCAACAAACAAAGGCTGAACACTTCTAGGTAAAAGCTATAATGCAGCTTTATTTCTACTTTGTGTTTCCCCTCTATTGTTAAAAAAAGCTGAAACCCATGTACCGTATGGCATGTTTCCATTCTTCACTCTTGTCTGTCAATAACTGCATCTGTCAATCTGTCAGCAAGCTCTCTGAGAACACAGAGATGTGACATAAACAACACTCAAACAGAAAAAAAAACAAGACAACTCCATTAATGTTAGCCACAGATGGCAGAAAGGACGTCACTCTGGTCTAATCACTCAATCCACAAAGAGGGAAGGGAAGGGAAGGGATGGGAAGGGAAGGATGGGAAGGGATGGGATGGGAAGGGATGGGAAAGGAAGGATGGGAAGGGATGGGATGGGAAGGTAGGGAAAGGGAAGTTTGGGAAGGGATGGGATGGGAAGGGAGGGAAAGGGAAGGATGGGAAGGGATGGGATGGGAAGGGAGGGAAAGGGAAGGATGGGAAGGGATGGGATGGGAGGGAAAGGGAAGGATGGGAAGGGATGGGATGGGATGGGAAGGGAGGGGAAGGGAGGGAAAGGGAGGGAAAGGGAGGGAGGAATGGGATGGGATGGAAAGGGATGGAAATGAATGGAAAAGAAAGGATGGGAAGGAAAGGATGGGAAGGAATGGGTGGGAATGGATGGGAAGGAAGGGATGGAAAGGAAAGGAAAGGAAGGGATGGGAAGGAACGGATGGGAAGGAATGGGTGGGAAGTAGGGGTGTGCCGGTTTCAGAATTGGTGATGACGGTTATGACTTGAGTCAAATGTGACGGTTCGTAACATAACCGTCGCCGTCCGGGGGGTTGGGGGGGGGGGGGGGGGCTTGCGCTTGAGTGCGAAGGAAAACTTGAATAAACGAGCAGACACTAATTAGTTACTAGGGCTGTCAGTCTTCCTATACAATAGGCCTACTATTAGAATTCCATTCCTTATTTTATGTAATATTTTAATAAAATTAGAATATTAAGTGCTCAAATTTATCCTATTATTAATATTTACAACATTACACATACTTATGGATCGTTGTTGTCAATTCTCGCGCTATATAGGCTACAGATGTAATGGATCGCAAATGTAATACAGATGTTCATTCCTTTAACTTACTTTTAATGAATATGGTAGTGTTAAGCGTCTGTGACTTACTTTCACTTTGATTTGCGATAGATTGCGGCGCATTTGCTTCATAGGGGCTCAGATCTGGGGTGATGTGATCGTCATATCGCGTCAGAAGTTCCGGGAGTCTCCCGCATATTGATAGCGTCTCCCTGATGGCCGCAAATTAGTTAAAATCTTCCGGAATTCCCGCATAACATACATAGCGCGCGGCGCGTGCATGGCTGAGAGGGAGTGAACGAGACCTTGCAAATACAGTATGTGCCACGCGAAAGCTTGTCCCGCGCTCTCCTATAAGAGAGATTGGTGGTGTTTGCATTTATACCGTTTTTCCGCATATTCTGCACACAAGCTCATCAAGATTTTCTGGTTTTCCGTTGCCATCTGGTTTAAACCCGAAATGTGCCCATATAGGCGATGTAACATTATTTTTCGCAACGAGATCCATCCTTTCTTCACGAAGTTCTCACGTGTAAAGTGACGGCTACTGCTGCAGGCAGCGCGTCCGGTCCCATGCACCACGCGCTGTGCGTATGGGCACCAAAAATAGCCCCACCTCAGTGGTCCGTTGGATCGCGCGTTTAAAAGTTAAAGTTAAATTGTCCTTTTTAATCAGTATTTAAACATTCTCTATGATGATTTTTTTTTTTTTTTGAAAAAAAAAAAATATTACACGGTTTTGGCGGTTATAGAGTTCTAATGACTGTTTTCAACTATAACCGTCGGTCTCACGGTTATATAATAACCGTCACACCCCTAGTGGGAAGGAATGGGTGGGAAGGGAAGGAAGGGATGGCAAGGGAAGTAAGGGATGGGAAGGAACAGATGGGAAGGGAAGGAAGGGAAGTAAGGGATGGGAAGAAAGGGATGGGAAGGGAATGGAATGGAAGGAATGGGAATGGAAAAGGAGGAATGTAAAGAAAACAATTAACGAAAGAGAAAATGAACAAGAAATGTACATAGAAAGTAAAGGAAAAAGAAAGGAAAGAAAGGAACAGAAAATGAAAGAAGAGAGTTTTACATAAAAGGAAAGGAAAGGAAAAGGAAAGGAAATTAACCGTAAAGAAAAAAAAACATACAAGGAAAGGAAATAAGGAATGGAAAATGGAAAGAAAATGAACAGCAAAGAAAAGGAAAGTGGAAAGGAAATAAACAGCAAAGAAAAGAAACATACAAGAAAAGGATTAGAAAGGAAATAAGGAATGGAAAGTGGAAAGGAAATGAAGAGCAAAGAAAAGAACAGAAAGTAAAAGAAAAACTTAAGGAAATGAAAGGAACAGGCAAGGAAAGGAAAGTAAGAGGATAGGAGAAAGAAAAGTAAGAAGCAAAATCCAGCCAGTAGGTTTAAGTGTATAATATATATCTCCAGAGTTGATAAAAACATGGCATGTTTTTTTAATAGCCAAGCCTCATCTAGAAAACCCCAAGGGCAAAAACACAGGAAAAAATACAGTCCATTCCTCTCGTTATCTGTTATCTCACGACAGCTTGCAGATAGGCTTTAATAGGATTCGACAGAAGGTTGTAGCCTGCTTTCAGGAAATCCTCCCCCTGCTTATACCTGAGCGTGCCTTCGCTTCATGTGTCAGAGGGGCTGACTGTACAATCCATGCTACAATAACAGCTATCTGATCATATATGATCATAGTGGCACAATTAAAGAACAAGATTCAACTTTATCTAACTGTAGAGTTTCTATTTTCATCAAATATGCTGTAAGTACTGTACTTTGTTTCTACTGGTCAAGAGCATGTAGTTTAGACACAAGTATGATATTTGAAAAAGGTTCTCCCAATTAGAGAAAAGCATCAATCTTTATAATGTATTTATAAAATTAGGATTGCTGCATGGCAAGAATAATATTCTGAGAAAAATAATAATAATAAAATAAACCATAATCTTTTCCATGTCTCTGATGCACTACAGGAAGTCATTAATGAACTTGTGATCAGATGCGATTTGATTGGACTAAGTCGGGGGGCTGCTCAGTTGGTGTTGCACTTTTCTGTATCAATTAACATCCAAGTCTACAAAAAAAAAAAAAAAACAGATCAGATAATGCTACACCTGCTGTCTGGTCTTCATCATGCAAATTTACCAATATGGAAATGCGCGTGTGTTAGTTGAGTCAATAAATGAAAGATATTTTCATTTAAATTTTTCAATTTGAAAGAAATTAATACTTGTATTCAGTAAGGAGAGATCAAATTGATCAAAAGTGACAAAAATAAATAAAAATAAATAAATAAATAAATAAATAAATAAATAAATAAATAAAAGTATTTTGACCTTTGACAAAGCAAAAATGTGTCACTGTTTCCAGAAAAATCCAGCTGTTTTCAACATTGATAAACATATAACTGAAGGGTCATGTGAAAAACATTTAAAATTATTACGGACCCCACGTTTTGAAGAGTAGTGTATATACACTGATTTCTACTGCTAGATGGACGCTATAAGCTTTGAGTGGTTGTTAAAGGGATACTCCACTTTTTTTTTTTTTTTTTGAAAATAGGCTCATTTTACCACTCCCCCAGAGTTAAACAGTTGAGTTTTAACGTTTTCGAATCCATTCAGACGATTTTCTGATATTTAGAAGAATATCAGTAACCAGACAGTTTCATGACTCATTGACTTCCATAGTAGGAAAAAAATATACTATGGAAGTCAATGAGACCAGAAACTGTCTGGTTACTGATATTTTTCTAAATATCAAAAAATCGGCTGAATGGATTCGATTTGGTAAAATTCAAATGTATAACCCTGACAGAGTTGTAAAATGAGCCTATTTCCAAAAAAAAGTGGAGTATCCCTTTAAGGCGTTGCCAAGTGTTGCTTATTTCCTCTCACTTCCTAATCTGTACAGTTTTTTCAGGTTACAACCTGAGTTCCTGAAAGAAGTTGAGAAGCAGTGTCACAGAGGATTTTATCTGAAATGCAAAGATGAAGTACCTTTCTTTTGTCATGTACCAGGAGAAGCATAAAAACCAAAAAAGACATGATGTTCCAGTGTCCCCATTGCGCTTGAGGGTGTCCTCCCTGATCCGTACGGATACCTTGTTCTTGTGGGAAAGTGATATCTCATTAATATACTATTAGAGACTAGCAGGGCCGTCGCTAGAGGGGAGAACTGTGGTGACGGTTCTCGGGGAGATTTCAACCGAGGAGAGCAACTGTGGGCCCTCCTGGCCACTAGTACTCTGGGAGTGGACCTCCCATCAAGTCACCAAACTGATTTGGAATTCAAATCTATCCAAACAGAACTGAGTCTTGGAATATTCCAATGCTCTCTGTCCAACTAAAAGCCAGGCTTTCTGGAGTCTAGTGGATGGCAAGGAGGTTTTCTGCAAGTTCATTTTGTGTCTTGTCAACTAATCCTTTAAAAAAGCTCATCCACCAGGGATAAACCAAAAGAAGAAAACCCCTCCCCGCCAATCCCTAACTCCCAACTCAAGTTCTGTTATGTAATTCAACAAGTATCTGGTGAACACAACTCTTTCAGATCACTTTCAATCTGATTGACCAAAGCCTAGAAAACAATAAACTGTAAGTGCAACTTTTCAGTAATGGCTTGTCTTAATTGCAGGGATAATATGCCATGACTCAACCAGGTATATTTAATGAAGCATAAACCACTAATCCTCGATCCTGAACAAAAAAATGCGGTTGCATGTGATGTTCCGGACTGAAACATAATCTCTTATGTAACTGTAAGACAGTTGTTTGACAAACAAACAGGCGCTCTAAAATCTTTCTGTGCGCATCAAACAATCTCGATTTCAGATTCAAATAGAGTATTACAGTAGGGTTATGCGTGAATGAAAATACAACATTTACTTACTTTCATGTGGCTCCAAACCCATATAACTTTCTTTCATCCTCAAAACACAAAAGATATTTTTCTTATGAAACCTGGAAGATGAGCACATCAAGTGTTTAAGTCAGAAGCTTAAATGTTTTTTTGTTTGGCACGCAAGGTTAAAACTCTTTCAATCTTGCTGAAACTCTGGCGTATCATGCAAGAACAAAACTCATTGGTTCTCAGCAAGCGGCAACATTTTAATCTGAAAAATGAAGCCTATACCTGGAAGTGCGAAAAACTGCAATACATCTAAAATCCGCTAGAGGGAGGGCCCAAAAGGGAGCAAATATCCATAGATCCAATGTTAGAATGTCCGTTTTCACAGCATAAATTCATGCCTTTACAGGTTGGTCCCATGGACTTTTATTGTATTTTTCGACAGGTTCCAAGCGCCTGACAAATGTAAGGGGGTGATTTTTTTTTTTTTAGATCGTAGAATGAAAGTTTAGATCGTATTTAGATTTAAAATGCATGACAAATTAGGGCAGTTAACTTTGATTGACAGCTGATAACGGGCTGCGCCGACTCGAGTGGAATTTGATGTCTCGGCCATGATCTGACAACACATCACCTCTGTATCCTTTCTGAACATTTGTATTTTGTACTTCTCAAGATTTTCCAATATGGCGCTCCCCATACCCCCCATAAACAGCCTCAAAAGAAAGTCTATGGGTGATGTCACAGACGCTTTGCTCATATTTTTACAGTCTATGGTTCTCACATATCAAGCAAGTATGGTTAGCTTTCAGTTTGCTATAAATTATGTGCTCTATATATGTTGATCACTGTTTAAGTCTTAAATAAATCTGCTCATCACATTAAGCGACTGTGTCTCAGAAGACTTACACTAAAAAATGCTGGGTTGTTTTAACCCGATTTTGGGTCAAATATTGACAAACCCAGCCATTGGGTTACATTTTTAACCCAATGTTTGAGTTTGTCCATATTTGACCCAAAATTTGGTTAAAACAACCCAGCATTTTTTAGAGTGTACATTAAACCCCTCGATTATTTGAAAAAAAAAAAAAAAAACAGGTTTTGGTAATGGCATTGTTAATGGCATGGAACTGATGCTGGTTGGTCATGTGACAATAACATTTAATTCATACTATCCATATTCATACTATATATACACAACATACTTTGAGTGGTACCTACTCAGACAGTACACTTTAAAAAAAGCTGGGTTGTTTTAACCCAACTTTGGGTCAAATATGGACAAACCCAGTCATTGGGTTAAATTTTTTAAATTACATTTTTAACCCAATGTTTGGGTTTGTCCATATTTGACCCAAAGTTGGGTTAAAACAACCCAGCATTTTTAGAGTGTATGTGATTTTGGATGCACTGTTTGTGGGTTTTTTTTTCCCTCCAAAGGAGAAACAGAAATCTCTCAGGTTTCATTAAACACGTATATCTTCATTTGCGTTTCTAAAGATTAATGGAAGTCTTATGGGTTTGGAACTATATGAGGGTGAGTAATCGATGACAGAAGTTTGTTTGGCTCAACCAATGGTGTGAGCTCAATCTGTTTGTCCACCAATACTTATTAAAAAACAAAAGACTCCTGGTCACTTCAAAAGGCTGTCAATGTGAACACCCTTATTAGACTGAAAATTATTCTTCCAGTACACCGCTAGTAAATCTACCCAGAGGTACAGTACATAACCCAAAGGACCTGCTTCCCCGTTACAGGGCGAACAGGTACTCATGAGTAAAATGAGGATTGCATCAGTCAAAGTGGCTTGTTTTCCCCAAAGCATCAGTGTTTAATTCAAGTCAACAGGTCAGCGAGGCTTTCAGCACGAGTAACAAACAGGTGGTTTTTCGTTAAGGGCTTTGACGCCTACCGGGAAATCATCATTTTATTTTTAATTCTCCCTAGCTGAGACACTATTTACTAATGAAGCAACCGGTTGCATGTTTGCAACTGAAAAAAAAAGTGCTCAGCTAAAATTCAAGTCCAATTATGTGTGGATCCAGCTCTTAATTAAGCTCCAAAACAGAAGACTGCTCCGTTTGCAATCTGTCCCGTAGCGCTCGACTCGGTTTGTCGGCGGAGCTGAAGAGACGCCACGGCCAAATGTTTGAGGAAGTTCCTTGTAATCCATCTGTTGCATTAGCAAAGCCTCAAAATGTGATCCCTCTGAGATCATTTTCTTCCTCTAAGTTGCTCTGCTAAAATCCCAGTGAGACATTCGAACCATTAAACGCTCCAGCAAATTAGTGTAATTGGATTATTTGTATTTCATGAGTCACGTAACAAACATGTCAGGTTAGCATTTAATTTGTCTCTCTGTTGTGCAACTAATACGTGCATTGTGATTCAGGCAACAGACGAGAATGAGAGAACAGGAAGAGGGTCGTGATTTATTGAGGCACACTGATGAATCACAGCACAATAGCTCTGCGCTAATCTATCATCATAAAACACGGGCGCATCAGACCGCGAGCCTCTGCTTTAACGGTCACACCCGCAGATACGGCATCTACATGCATTACGTTCCTCATGAAAGGTGAACGGCTGGTTTTTATCGGCCGGTGCGTTTCATCGACCTGTGACAGATTGTTGCATATGAGTGATTGATATTGATTACTGTGGTCGACAGAAACGCATCCAATTATACTAAGACAAAGATGCACTTCAGATCATCTTTGGCGGGTTAACGTTTTACAGATTGCTCGCTATTCCACATTAATCTGCTTTTTGATGTCCTAATGTGTCCCGTTTAAAGGCATAGTTCAGCCAAAAAAATGTTATTTCCAACCTGTAGAATATATCAGTGCCATACAGTGAAAATCAATGCGAACCAATGTTGTTTTGGACCCCATTGACTTTCAATGCAAAATATCTTCTTTTGTGTTCCACGTAAAAAAGAAGTCAGTTTGTAAAGACACATGGTTGCATTTTATTTTGGGGATATCTATTCTTTTAAGATTTTGAATATAGCTCTGTCCCAAAACCAAGTGAGCTCCCTATATAGGGTGCATCAGAACTGAAATGACTGGTTTTGCTGAACAAAATACTGATTTAGCAAATGATTTTCCCTGTGCAGCTCACTCTTGGTCTTGCATGCAGGTCAAAGGTTAACATCTGTCAGCAACAGAGCAGTGCATGCTATGCCAGAGCCATTCAGGATTAGATCCATACGCCATCATTGCAGCTATAAAGCGTTTCCATCAGCACACACGCTCGGGCACACACGTTAAGCTCCACACTGTATGGATTAACCCCATCTAAGAGGGAGCATAACAATGATAAAATGACCACATGAGACCACAGGGCTCTATCTAATCTAGTCTCCAGGCTGCCATGATTGAAAACCAGACAGCAAACGCAGAGGTCCATAATAGGATTTACATCTGGGACAGGCAAGAGCTCGACAGATATAGATATACAACAGGAAGTGATGACTCGCACCTGATGCCCACAAGAACCGCTTTAAAGATGCGTCGGTCAAAGGAACGAACACAAAAACCAACACGTAACATACGTTCACCTTCTAAACATTGTCTGAACCCAAACCAAATCAGAGCCGCCAAAGTGGAGCTCCGTTCACCCGAACAGACAGAGGAATCTGAGGCAACAGTTGTCATTCTAGAGGAAAAAGGATCTACTCACTGGAGTCGTCCGAATCGTAGCCTTCCACGTCGGGCTCTTCCTCCTTCTTGCTGGCCACGAGTGCGGTGGCGCCGAAGGCTTGGTCCAGGTCTTCCTCATCCCTGTTGGGGTCAGGGGCCGGGCCCTCTGTCTTCTGGCTGGTGGAGCTGCTCCGCAGGGAGCCGGCGCGGCTGAGGGCCGGAGGAGCTGTGGGGGGGAGACCCCGTGGGTAACGGGGGAAATAGTCAGATATCTGCTTGATGGGCTGAATGGGACCTGGACATACATCAATGGCCATGTGCTCCTGGATGCTGATGGTCGTCTTCTCGCCTTTGCGTTGTGTCATTCATGCAGCCCTTTTGAGGATGTGCCACCACCCCTGAACCCGGCTAAGGGGTGGCGGGTGGTAGCGGTACAAAAAAAAAGAAAAGAAATGAAAAAGAAATAAAAAAAAAATAAAAAAAACCCTCAAAAGTAGAATCTTCTTTTCTCTGGTAATCTGTTAGTGTCCCTGAAGCGTGACTTGTTGCGTGTCTTGGTGTGTAAGTGCATGTGTGTGAGTTTGCGATGGCAGCGGTGGGCTACATGTGAGGCTCCAGCACACTGTGGTCATGCCGTCTGCCTGTGAGCTGCGCTCAGACCACTACAGCACGCTAAGACTGTTACCGGGATGAACGCATGTGTGTGTGATAGAGAGAAAGAGAGAGAGAGAGAGAGAGAGAAGGAGGGGGCAGGATTATACAGAGGGATGGAGGGATTGGCTGATGTCATTGCTAAGCAACATGACGGTAAACAGGAACCGGGCGCACGGCTACTTAATTATGCTATTAGTCCATCTGTTGGAGAGAGAAAGAGAGAGAGGCTGGGTTATCGCTCTTCTTTCTCTTCCTCATCTCCCGTCACTCTAGCATCTGACTGGACTGCCGACGCATGTGTTGAACTCCAGCACAATTACCAGCAACAGGTGCTAAATGCCTAAAGTCAGACGAGCCAGGTTATACATCAGTCAGGCTATTCAAATAACACAATGGGGTAAAAGAAAAAGGTAGATAAGAAGAGATGCAATATTTATAATGCATTTTGATCCAGTATTCGTAATGTGACGACAGTGAAATGCATGTATGCATCAATTTTAAAGGAACAGTTGAATGAAAAATACCCAAAATGAAAATTGGCTTCTTTACTCTCCCTCATGTCATGACTTCAGCAGAACATAAAAGATATTTTGAAAAAAAAAATATATATATATATATATATATATATATATATATACACATACATAAATACATACACACACACTGTAAAAAAAAAATCAAGATTTTTTACAACATTTTTTCTTTTGTCAAATCGACTTAAATAGTTTATTTAGTTCAGATAACTTATTTTGAGCTTATGATGATTAAATCAATTTCCTTCATTGTATTAACTCACTTTTTCCCACTTCAATCATCTTAAAATTTTAAAGGCAACCAGGTTACTTTTTTTTTTAAAGTTAAACCAACAATATTTTTTTTACAGTATAGAAAAAGGAAGAACTGTTTATATACATACAACGACTGTCAATGGATCCTATACTGGAACCACTAATTTTCAATGAATGGACAACAAATATACCATTATTTTCAAATTATGTTTGCGTTCCACAGAAGAAAATCTGACACAGGTTTAGAGTGACATTAGGGTGAGTAAATGAGTGTTATTTTAGTATCATTGAGATATTATTAGTTTTGGATCAGTTTTTATTGAAATATTTTCCATTTTAGTTCAATTTAAAGTAATTTTGCTGTGTTTTTATAAATGATGTTATTGTATGTTTTATGTATACCTTTAAATTTCAGTTTTAGTTCCTTTAGCATTTTTTTTTTTGTAATTAAGTTCATTTTAGTAAACTAAGTTAAAAATCTTAGGCGACTAGCTGAAATAAAATAACTTTTTTCAGCTAACATTTACTTCATTTTTTACTTCAGTTTATAATAACCCTGGCAGAATTTTCATTTTCCATGCATAATTTGCATCATGTTGTAAACTGGCTTGAATCCTGTTATCTAAAACAATGGCTCTCAGGCATTTTTTAAAAGTGGCTTGAGTGTCTTTGGGGTCACTGTATTCATGACGCTTATCTACATTAACTTCTCTTAAACTGATTTCTGTGTCATGACAAATAACGATGCTAGAGACATTTACAGGGAAAATTGCATCAGCGCTCTGTTGCTTTATGAAAACTAGCAGGGGGCTATTCAACCTGTCCCCCGTTTTACAGCTCTGATGAATTACAGGCAAAAGCCATTCTCGCTTTTTACAATAGCAAAGATTTAAAGCAAAAACAGTGAGTAATCTTGATGTACTCTCTTAAAAGACCCCGACGATATGACAATGCGGCGATCTCAACTGATGGTGTCGCTTTGAACAAGGGAACAGGAAGAAATTAATGAATGATGGCGAGGGATATATGGTAAGATGTTATTCAATCATGATTTTAAATGGTTGCTCAAAATTTTCATTCAAAAGTTTGCCATTTCCCACATGGTATCATTAGGAGACAAAACCTGGCAATTCATTTACTCTTGTAATTAAGGAGTCGCCCCCATACTCAGTGTAAATCTTCAGCGGGAAACACTTAGTGAGAGCGAAGCTCATTATTTTCTGTCTATTTCTGTAATTCCTTCTGGAGATCCTTTCTTTTGTGCTTCCGGAAGAGTCATGGTTAAAAGAAAATGAAGAGTAAAAAGGCAGAAAAAAAAAAAAAGTTTGATTACCTCCACAAGAAAAGTAGCACAGCAGCAACCATTTGTCATGCTGATAATGTGCAGGTTATTAATTTATTGATTCTAATGTCTGGCACAGAAATGTAGCCGTGAACCAAGTGAAGGCTAGAAAAATAGTACACGCTAAATGTAGGCAGGGAGCCAAGGCTTCTGTAATCCTAGTTATTTTCCTGTGGAACAATGTACCCAAATGGACTGCTATTGAACAAGCATTTTATAACGTAAATCTGATGATATAAAGTCAGCCAGTAAATTGTGTTTAACTTATTTTAATGAAGTAAAATGTGATTTGTTGCCATGGTCATATATTACAGTAAAACATCTAATTCGTGCTATAATTCAAACACAGACTGTGCAGGAGAGACACAGCATAAAGTGTTGCAATTATGCTTTTTCAAATATTACATTTCATGTGGTGTGTAATATAGCTGTTTATAGATGTGAACGTATGCAAAGTTTCTTTGCATAATTTGTTTATTGTTATTGTCCCCCTCCATCCCATTCTAAACTGCCTGAGATGAGTCAACAGTAAGTCTTCCTTCCCACACCAACTCAAGTAGGTTTGCAACATATTTGCATAATGTGAGAGCCTATAGGCTGTGAGTAATGGTCTTCATTGGCTGTCTGCAAACAATGTCTACTTTGACCCTGAAAGGCTGTAATTGTAGCGGAGGCCAAGATGAGGTTTTTGTTGGTTTGGTTTATGTTGTTATGTTTCCTACACTGTGAAAGCAAATCCACTTTGCATGCACTTCTAAAGGATACGGATTGGGGTGTGACGGTACACAAAACTGACGGTTCGGTACACACCTCGGTTTTGATGTCACGGTTCGGTTCGATACAGCAGGGAGAGGGGAGAAAACTAAACATAAAATTGCTATTTTTAATAAACAGTGGTTTACTGAATAAATTGTGTCTCTGTCTTTAAATGAATTCAGTTATAATTAAACGTTTCTTAAGGGATACTCCAGTTTTTTTGTAACTCCCCCAGAGTTAAACAGTTGAGTTTTACCGTTTTCGAATCCATTCAGTCGATTTTCTGATATTAAGAAGAATATCAGTAACCAGGCAGTTTCTGGGCTCATTGACTTCCATAGTATATTTTTTTCCTACTATGGAAGTCAATGTGACCAGACACTGTCTGGTTACTGATATTCTTTTAAATATCAGAAAATCAGCTGAATGCATTTGAAAACGGTTAAACTCAACTGTTTAACTCTGGGGGAGTTGTAAAATGAGCCTATTTACAAAAAACTGGAGTATCTTTTTAAAGGGATACTCCACCCAAAAATGAAACTTCTGTCATCATTTACTCTGCCTCAAGTTGTTGCAAACCTTTCTTTCTTTCTTCTGCTGAACACAAAGGAAGATATTTTGAAGAATGATTGGAACCAAACAGTTGTTTGGCACCATTGACTTCCAAAGCAGAAGAAAGAAAGAAAGGTTTGCAACAATTTAAAAGTGAGTAAATGATGAGAGAATTTTCATTTTTGGGTGGAGTATCACTTTAAGGATAATTTTTTAACCTCTGCTATGCTGTAAACTATATAGGGAGCCTTTACTTACACAATACTATAATAGATATAATACACAATAATAATACATAATACTCAATACTCAAATAATAAATTGTATGCAAACACGACTTCACATAAAGCAGTTTATTCATTAACTTCTAAATCTAATATGTTTTCACTCAAAATCGTAACACATACATTAAACATACATTAAATAAATCAAGACATCACTAACAGGTTAAGTATAATACATGCACTATATTAGCCTATATATTCAGGGCTCCAGACTGCGACCAAATGGGCGCATTTTGCGACCAAAATTTGTCAGTGTGCGACTGAATTTTACGTCCAGTCGCACATGTGCGACCAGTAAATTTGCCACACGTTAAACACATGGTAAGCGTGGAAGGGGCGCGTCAATGAATCCGTGACAGAATAGCGCGCCGCGCATATCACGGAGACGGAGACAAATATCGCAACCAGCGATCTATCGACTCGTTACCTAGCAGCGAATGCAAACAAAACGAAAGTGGAACTAAAATACGCAACTCATATAGGCTATGCTTCACGGACCGTTGGCGTATTTATTAGGTTGGACCAATAATAGATAGAGAAGCGTATAGCCGTTATGGAGCGCCCCGAACCAGTGACAGTAAAGCCCCGAACTTGCCAGTCGCGGGCCGATCTCGCTCACGATCAGATCCAGTGAAGAAATCCACTGAATTTGCGTCAGAATTAATAACATCATCACTACGAGATCCAGTGAGAAACACTCCGATTCGCCGCAGATTTCTGTTATAAACCATATCAGACCAAACAGTGCTGACGTGGAAACCAGGAGAAACACTCATAGAAGGCTTTCAGTCCACAAATCAGCAACATTCACCATGGATTTAGGCTAATGTCTTATTTAAACACTTATTTAAAAAAAAATACCATTGTAAACAGTAGGATGTTTACTGGCTTTCACTCCGAGTCCTTATATACATGTTTTCACTATTTTTTTTTAAATTAATATTGACATTATAAATGATAATAACTAAAGTTAACTTCATCTAAATCCTAAATTAAGCTTAGTGATTTATTGTCAGCACCAGTGCAACCAGTTTTTTTTTTTTTTTTTTTTTTTTTTGTAGAACTCGGTGTAAGTTCTCATTTGAGGCGGTGCTGCCCTCAAATTTGAGTCTGGAGCCCTGTGAACTTAAAATAAAACAGCTTATCATAATATTAAGTCTATTTATTATTAAAGAATTTGTCAGTATTACAGTTATTTTGGGGAAAAATTGATTAATTGCATTGCAAGCTGATTTAAGGTGTGCCCCTAAATTTTCTGCTTGCGCTCCTAAAATTTTCAGTCAGGGGCAACAGCGCTCCTAGTAAAAAAAGTTAGTCTGGAGCCCTGATATTCATTATATATAGCGAACTAACATGATGTGGACACTGATTACATGAGATATAAGTTGTTTCAGTAAGTTGTACTATCTTTCAACATACCTTCAGATGTTCATTCATGTTTATAAGGAGGAGATGATACTGTATGTCACGCCACATTAAAGAGCAGTTTGAATTTCATGATAAAATGGACAAAATTTGAAAAACTACATTTTGTTTCTTGTCGAAGTAACAAAACGTGGAGCTTATTGCGATTATTTGTGGTTATGCTACAACGCTGTATTCGTCTTGTACACATAAGGCACATTAAAATTTGCCGGACGAATATATGTATCGTTATTCCCCTAATACCCCTAATTACTATTTAATCTAATCAACTGTCAAGGAAAAAAAAGTGTTTTGTGGCATAAGGTAAAATGAGGTCAACCTCAACAATGGGCAAGGGCTGAACGGGGCAGCTGAGGTGCGGGCTGTATTCGGTACGCCATGAAAATATCGCGATACGTACTGTAGGTGGTGTATTGCTGTTTTTCGCTTTGGTTTGAATATCATTGCACCCCTAATGAGGTCTCAGACTCGAATAAATTCTCAGCCATCATTACTGTTCGTATTACTGTCTAAACAAGTCCTGAGGAAGCCTCCGGAGCTGAAATTCAGATATGCTAATAGCGTTCCGTTTCCGACACACGCTGTAAGCAGTAGACCAATCACAACAGACTAGGCCTGACTAGGTTCTCAAAAAGGAGGGGTTAAGAAAGACTGGATCATAGATAGAACCGTTTCAGACACTATGAGAAAAAAATTGATGCTGCAATTAATATTATGAGAAAATTAAGGTTTTTTTTTTTTATTTTATTTTCATTTTACCTTGGATGCATGTAAAACCTATTGTAGGAGACCTCCAAAACCAAAATAAGAAACTTTTAAAATAGCATAATTGACGAGCTTTAAATATTCCATGCACATAATTCCAAATTCCAAACATGAAATATTCAAAACCACACAGATTAACTGACAAGTGCCCAAATCCTCTTTAAATCCATCAAACAGACTGGTCTAACCAGTCTGGTCAAGTTTGAGCTAGTTTAAGCAGTTTTTATTTAAAAAAAAAATAATAATAACGGGTTTGCTGTAATGTAAAATCTTTTATAAATATCAGTGCATTTTAAATTCGCGTTCTCATGTGCAATTCATAACTTGGCCTGTCCATAATGGATCTTTAAGGGCATGCTTCTTAATCCAATTTTGCATCTGTAATCAGAGGATAAAGTGGGTTAGTGTATATTGACTGCTCCGGCCCTTGGCCGAGATCAAATGTCATTCCAATGAGGCTCTAGTGCGCTTAGGGAACCTTTGGAGACAGCTACAGACCAAATATGAATAAGAAGGCCATTCAAGACAAAGTTCATGGGTAGTGACATTCTCTAAGAAAGTAAAAGCCACTTTTGTTCTGACTGTTTCTCAAACAATCATAATAGACTGATGCCACTAAAATGTACACAGCTTTTGTTTTCAATCTTCCAATTCCTGGCAGCTTCCAATTCAGTGGTGGTGGGATATTTTATTAATACATTTATGAGTTGGATGCCAAACCTTTGACATTCACTCCCTATAGTTTCTGTAAATTATTAAGGGAACAGCTCAGCAATGATGCCGTCAATGAAGCAAAGAAGAACCGCAGACCAGATATCATTGGTGATGGAGCACTCAGATACATATTCAGAGGGCAGAAATATGCCATATAATATGAGATTGTGCTGGACCCGCTCTGAACTCTATCATCTATCTGTCTGTCTAATCTTATCAAAATCAGGTAACATTTGCAAAGGACAAAATACAGTTTTAAACCAACATGAATTGTGATTCGAATATAAAAAGAATACGTCTATATATAGTAATATTAATTAATTTAAGGTGCATTCAAGAAATTAGTAATGGTCCCTACCATGCTGTGAATCTGAAATATATTCATAAATATGCTGTTAATTAATGAACCAGCCAACAGGGGCTTGTTTAGGAGATGCCCTTTAAAAGAGCAGTTAATGGGAAAACATCATCTTTTGAATAGTCCTCGCCTGCTGAGAGGATAAATTACACTCGTACAACAATCTTCACAACCGCACAAGCTAAAATTAAACTTGCCATGGTAAAAGACTAGCGTTTAACCTGATCCTTATGCACACTTGAAGGGGCGTGCATAAGACTGACATGACACCTTCATAACCATGACATGACATATGTCTTGAATATGAAGTAGGGTTCATGCATGTTAATTGCCATTAAGTGTATTTCGCTCATTTTGAATGCAAATATGACATTAAGATGTCTTTGTTATGACATCTTGACATAAACCAATACATCATAACCTGTCAGTGTCTTTGTCATGACAACTTGACATTAAATGAAGTTAAACTGTCATGTGGTTGGCTTTGACATTGGCTGTCATGTGGCCATTATAACTGTCATGAATATTTTTAACTACGGTGGTACTAATTGAATTTGTCATTAAAAAGTTAAAATTAGGGCTGGGTAATAAATATCGATTTCTCGATATTAATCGATTCTCATTTTTACGAACTGATATCGATTCTTAAATCTCAAGAATCGATTGGTCATCCTGTTTCATTTGAATGAATGGGACATTGTATTGCGGCTGCGCGCATCCAAAAAATCGCAATAATCTTTGTCCTTTGTTACTATTGATATGAAACAAAGTCTCAATTTTCAAATTACATCCATTTTCTTTAGAAATTCAAAAACATAAATAGCGTTTTGGCGCTGTGGCGCTCTGGCGCAGCTCAAGAGAAGCAGCAGCGCTGATCTCTCTTCCGGGTTAATAATACCAGTTACAGTGCTAAATAAACATGAATGAGCATCTGAAAGTGTGTTAAAAGATAGAGTTCAACTTATCGAAATCCGTATCATGTCACATTGATTCGCTCAATCAGCGTTTCAACCGTGGAAAGACGTCAGTGAAACAGCTTGTAATCAATGTCATGTATCGTCATATTTACCTCAGAAAACCCACATAAACTCGTTAGTCAGCTAGAAAAAATAACTCCAGAGAGGAGCATTTTGCTAAATATATACACTATATTACATATGCATTATAATCTTAATGTTCTTCAATATTTAATGCATATTTGAATAAATCTGGCAAGTTTTTATGAGAGAGACCATTTAAATGTTTATATTTCATATAATCTTCTAATTATAAAAATAAATAAAAGAGTAATTTAAGTGTTTGTATAGCTACAAAACAGTTAATTATTACCTTCATATTAGGGTAATGAAGCCTAGTAGGCTACAACTAGACTCCCATAGTTTACAGCATTAGTTAGAGATTTGATTCCCTTGAGAAAAATTGCCATTTATTGTAATTGATATCCAAAATAATCAATATTGAATCGAATCGTAAACGAAATCGAATTGCAACCTTGTGAATTGAAATCAAATCGAATTGTGAAATTTGTCTCAATACCCAGCCTTAGTTAAAATGGCTTCATGACAGCCAATGTCAAAACCAACCACCTGACAGTTTAATGTAATGTTAACCAATAAAGCTAGGTGGTTTCTTAAATTTGATCATTAATCTGCTATGTCATGTTTATGACAGGTTGTGTTGTCTTAGTAATGTCAAGTTGTCATGACAAATACACTCATAGGTTATGATGTATTGGTTTGTCAAGGTGTCAAAGACATCTCCAACAATGTCATATTTGCATTCAAAATGTCATTATTGAGCGAAAGACACTTAATGACAGTTGTCATAAACATGCATAAACCCAACTTCATATTCAAGACATATGTCATGATTATGAATGTGTCATGTTAGTCTTATGCACACCCCTTCAAGTAAAGTGTTACCAAATTACGTTTGCTGGAACAACTAATCTTATTTAGCTTATGCGACATTAAATATGTTCCAACAGGAAGAACATTCGCATGTTGCCTGACCAAAACAAACATCAGCATTGTATCAGTTCTCATTTGTTACACTGTAGTCAGTTCATTTAAAATAATATATGCAAAACAATGCCCCTATATGAACCATTATTCCATCATCTTTCACTCTCACTGGCAAACAACTCTCTTCTATGCACACGAGAACGCAACAGGCTCCATATTTGTGAACAGATATTTATGACTGCAGCATGTGGCACATAAGGGTTTTACACTGTAATGGCCTGAAGCGCTGGATGCAGGGAGGAGAACAGATGTCAAATGGAGCTTGATAGATGAATGCAGATCCTACGAGACACGCAATGATCCCAAACAACACTCAGTAGAACAAAGGATGAGAAATATTCGCATTATGATCTCTACTGTGGTTGAGAAGTGCTTAGAAAGGCTCACATTAGCCGGGTTATCTCGGACTCCCCAGACACACGTGCGTAAACAGGTGCATGGCTGTTTATTTAGGATCCTCACACACACGCGCGCACTGTTAGTCAGGACTTACTGATGAGGGCTTCACTTCCAAATGAATTGTTCCCCCTAATGGGCACTGCCTGCAATTGGTTCCTTGAATTCCTAACCGTTACGTGACAAGTGATCCAAATGGGTAATACAACCTGCTCTAAGTGGACTATTAACACTGGTGCTCTTGAGGGCTTCTGCTCTCGACCACAGTTACTTAACCTGAACTGTTCAGCAACACATACCAAACTGACTGATGGAAGCGCAGTAATTTGGCTGATAAGCAGTGATGAAATGGCGCACGGAGAGGAAGTGGCCAACCTCACTAAGAGGTTCTGCATCAAGACCAAGCCCAGAATATCAGCAACACAGCTGCTCCACACATGGCAACACACATACCCACAACGGTTGGGCAAAGCTCGGGATGGAAAGGCCTAATTCACCGAATTTATTCCCCCTCATGTCATTGATGCATGGCTTTTCGGTAACACTTAAAAAACCTTTACAGCATAAAGTAAGTATTTTAATGCATTATACGTGTATGATCTCATGATTAAGTATAACCACAGTTATCATTATACTTTAATATAATCATTGAACACACCTTTAGAAAGTATAATGCATTAAAACATGACTAACAACCAATGTAACAAGGAATCTGCACAATGTATAATACATATTACTTTGGTAACATTTATATTTTTTAACAGATATAATGCATCATAACGTACATTATGAATACATTGATACTGCATTGTAAATAAAGGCTGTTACTGACATTTTCTTCTGCAGAACACATGTGTGTGTCTATGTGTGGGTAGGGGCGCCATACAAACGAAGTCAATACCAACATTCTTCAAATGATCTTCACCGAGTTCATCAGAAGAACGTACGTCATGCAGGTTTCGTGCAGATTTAAAAAAGTGAGACCATAGTATCTTAACTAATATTTTAAAGAAATAAAATAATGCTGGATAAGCAGTCTTAGGCAGCTTCTATTAGCAGTCCTGTAATTTTGTTCAGAATTTAGTGACCAGGAACCTGTACAAAATGTAAATAAGGGGATTACCAGATGTTAACGGGTCACTTTTCGAGTCCACCATAAGCTGCAACCCCCTAAGATGCATTTATTACAAGCAATCAATAATGCAGACAACCTCAGTCCCCATAAGGCCTGTGTTATGTGGAGCTTCATACATCACTGACATTATCACTGATTTTAGTTGAATGCATTGCTTATTGCTTTTTGATTGCTTTATTCTAGTCTCATCATTTCACGAGAGAGGCTTTTTGAATGAACATTAAAAATCACATAAAAATAACAAATCTTAAATTTAAATGCCATGTCTGTTCGATATCTAATCTCTATTTACATTATGTAGAACGAACTGGGGGGGAAAAAAGATTAAATAACTGTGAATGGTAATGTCAAATATGTAGGATTGAAAAGGGAACCTATGGTAAACAATTTATTATACGTTAACTGAAGCTTTCTGTTCATTATGCATGAAAATCCAGTGTTTCTAAAGCCTGTAGATGTGTACGATCAAGTCACTTACACCTGTGGCGCCTGAAGTCAATGTATTGATGGTGCCTGGGAATGTCTATAGAGCTCCAGGTGTGAATCAGCATGTCTTCAGTGCAATAACAGCAAATCCAAGCAAAGAAAACAAAATTCTGCAGTAAATATGAGTGGTGCTTCCCTGTGTAAACCTCAGAGTAGCAATGCTATTGTGATATGTGTGGTTTGAGGTGTGTTGCTGGTGTTCCGCTTACTGATTCAAGTCAAACAATCCCAACCCAAAGTCACTGGTATTCTAGACTAGAAATATGTCTCGGGTCTCTTCTTTAATGCAAATGTATCGAACATGGAATCATCAGTTTTATTGTCTGTAAATTTGATCACTAAAGAAGTAAGAACAACTCCCCAATTTAAGCAATCACTCATTGCTAAACCAATGAGTTACATGGTCAAAGTTTCAACATAAATGTCAAATACTAGATGGACTGAGATGCTGGAATGCAAGTGAAATCCCAATTTGTCAGCATTCAGTTTGTTTAGTTGGATGCAGCTCTCTGAGGGGGAAGTCTGATGGGATGATAATGCTTCCTTTAAAGGGATACTCCACTTTTTTTTGGAAATAGGCTCATTTTACAACTCCCCGAGAGTTAAACAGTTGGGTTTTACCGTTTTCAAATGATTTTTTTTATATATATTTAGAAGAATATCAGTAACCGGACAGTTTCTGGTCTCATTGACTTCCATAGTATATTTTTTTCCTACTATGGATCAAGTCAATGAGACCAGAAACTGTCCGGTTACTGATATTCTTCTAAATATCAGAAAATTGGCTGAATGGATTTGAAAACGGTAAAACACATTTGTTTAACTCTGGGGGAGTGGTAAAATAAGCCTATTTCCAAAAAAAAGTGGAGTATGCCTTTAACTAAGTACTGTAATTATGGTCAGTTGAGAGAGATACTGTAGGAAACAGGCTCCATGTAGGAAAATCACTATCAATTCAACGTAATTCACCTGAATTAAATAAATACTTGATCAAACACTTGTCTGAATTTCCTTTTTCCACACAATGAGGGTGGATGGGGAACAGGGTATTTTTGGGTGAGCTATTCTTTTAATTAACATTTTTTCCCATATGTGACTGTAATTTTAACTATCGTATAACACGATTAAATGAACAATACGCATGGTATATTACATACAATCTGTCTTTCTAGTGCAGAAATCAGAATCATTGTTTTTTGAAATTTGCCAATGACTTCAACTTTTCGTTAATCCATGATCTAAAAACCTCTGTAAGAAGTGAGGAAGAAAAAAAACAAAACAATAATGAAATAACGCCATGAGCTATAATTGGAGTCCAAGCACATGTGTGGAGATAATGACCAAAATGACAAAATTTGAAAGATCAGATCATGAGGTGGATCTTGATGTTTTGGTGATAAATATAAAAATTATATCACACTAACATTTACAATAGTCTCCCTTCAGAATGCCAAGAAAACATCCCCCACTCCATTACACCACCACCACCAGCCTGCACAGTGGTAACAAGGCATGATGGATCCATGTTCTCATTCTGTTTACGTCAAATTCTGACTCTACCATCTGAATGTCTCAACAGAAATGGAGACTCATCAGACCAGGCAACATTTTTCCAGTCTTCAACTGTCCAATTCTGGTGAGATCTTGCAAATTGTAGCCTCTTTTTCCTATTTCTAGTGGAGATGAGTGGTACCGGGGTCTTCTGCTGTTGTAGCCCATCCGCCTCAAGGTTGTGCGTGTTGTGGCTTCACATACCTCGGTTGTAACGAGTGGTTATTTCAGTTAAAGTTGCTCTTCTATCAGCTTGAATCATTCGGCCCATTCTCATCTGACCTCTAGCATTAACAAGGCATTTTCGCCCTCAGGACTGCCGCACACTGGATGTTTTTCCCTTTTCACTCCATTCTTTGTAAACCCTAGAAATGGTTGTGCGTGAAAATCCCAGTAACTGAGCAGATTGTGAAATAAAAACCGGCCCGTCTGGCACCAACAACCATGCCACGCTCAAAATTGCTTAAATCACCTTTCTTTCCCATTCTGACATTCAGTTTGGAGTTCAGGAGATTGTCTTAACCAGGACCACACCCCTAAATGCATTGAAGCAACTGCCATGTGATTGGTTGATTAGATAATTGCATTAATGAGAAATTGAACAGGTGTTCCTAATAATACTTTAGGTGAGTAGCCTGTACTAAGTGTGTAACAAATGGATGTGATCAAAATGCTCTACCCATCATAAAAACTAGGGGTGGTTAATCTGTCTGATTTCCCGATTCGATTCGATTACGATTATTGAAGTCCCGATTCGATTACAGTCGATTTTCGATTATTAACGATTCTCGATTAGCGATTATTGATTTTCCATTTCACAACAGTAAACAAAAATACACTAGACCAACATGTGATTATATTATCAGCAGCAACATTTTGGTATTAATTGCACTTTTTATTGTTTGATATTCAATGAAAATGTAATGATGGTTACTAGTGAAGACATGCAAACATGCTTGTTGTCTACTACTTAGGCAAACCATTATCTTTAAATATTTTTTAAGCAATTGTGTTGCATTATAAAGACATTAAAATGCATTTTGTGATTTCCTTCAATTGAAAATCTTTGAAGCAATTTTGGGGGGCTTGAAGGGCACGCAATTCAGAGAATCATCCAGAAATTCAAAAAGCATTTATCTGAAATAGAAAGCTTTTGTAACATTAAACAATACCGTTCAAAAGTTTGGAGTCGGTAAGAATTTTTATTTAATTTTTGGGAGAAAGAAAAAAGAAATCTATACTTTTATTCATCAAGGATAAATTAAATTAAGTTGATCGAAAGTTACAGTGAAGACATTTATAATGTTACAAATCGATTATCTGAATCTTTTGTGTGTGTGTGACTATAAATACTTTCCTTTAAATGTACAAAGTAATGACCCATAAAGAATTAACGTACAATATATTTTATTAACATTCCAAAGAACCAACAGGAAAATAAACGTGTCCCTGAACTAGGAGCATAACTTTAACTTACTTGTAGTAAATTAATATTATAACGACTGGTACAGCCTAGTGTTTTTCCTCCTCTGGCTGGAAACGTGTCATATGGCTTCTCATATTTGTCGTGTTTCCATCGTTGGTTTTATTCTACAAAGCTTACAACTAGCGTGGCTCTTGCCCAGTTCCTTTCCCCCTTCAACTTCAGAAGCCAAAATATTTCCACACGTCAGCTTTTAACCTAACAAGGAGGGTGTTTGGATCTCGCGCGCCATCGCGTCTCTGTTATGTGCACGCCTCAGACGGTCCGGTCACAGCACTTCCGTCTTTCGCGTTCCGTCAATATTACGTTATTATAAATATATATAAAAAAAAATTTATTATTTTTTTTTTGGAAAATCGATTTTTGGATATTTGTGAATCGATTCAGGATCGTCCACGTCCGCATCGCGATGCATCGAAGAATCGATTTTTTCCCCACCCCTAATAAAAACCTTCCCCCTTTCCCTGTTCAAAAAGGCCCAGATAGTCACAAAACAACTGTTTTCAAAGACCGTTATCACCTCGACTCTCCTGATCGATCTTAGCAGAGATAGTGTCTGGAATCCTCCTCAAGCTTCACAGACCGCAGGAGACCAAACTGCACAGGCCATTTGGCCAGAGACTAGAGACAAACTTTCAATACAGACAGAAAAAAAGGACAAAGAGACTGACTCCATTTTATGCCGCTCACAAATCAAGTCCCTTAAACGTTTACATTTTATTTTAAAAGCTATTACCCTGGTAGAACTGTATATAAAAGGAAAAAAAAAAAGTGATTCTTTCTTAGGTAACAATTTGTACCTAGATTTGATAACTGATTATGCTGTCTGTTCGGTGAATGAACTGATTAAATAATTGCAATATTAATTCTGCAACAGTCAATGCTAAAAGTAATCCAAATATTTGTATTAATTATAATTTGTTAAAATTAACTATTCATATTTCCCTTTTGATCTAATTTGCTACATCATCAAGGCATATACAGGATTTAGTCTTTTAATATCACTGTCTTTTTTTCTTTTTTAGTGATACATTAGTACTTTGCAGTACAAACATGGTAAAAATGTCTATCGGGTAATGGAGGAAAGCACTGTTTTGCCCTCCAGGTGGGCATTCCTATAAGGGTGTGATGCCATGTGAAAACTATGAATATCTACAACTGCCAAGTCTAATTATTTAAATATCACAAATATCGATTCTCTTATCAGTCTTCAGTTTAATTCCCCACAGGTTCAACAACAATGAACTGAACCATGCAAACTATACCACTGGATTCAAAGCTGACTCCAAGACAGACGAAGAAAATGTGTTATTTGACAGATCTAAAGGATGTTTAGATCCCACAGTGCTTCACATGCTCCAAGCGTTTGAGACTAATTCTCTTCAGGAATTAAGGCTGGGAGTCACATGTCAGGACAGAAGAAAAAAAAATGTGTCATGATGTCTTTCAATGTACTATTATCTTCCAAATGCCACAGCAGTGTGCTGAAACTTTAGACACATTATATGCAACATATTTGTAGAATCATAAAAAAGGCCTATGATTACTTTCCCCTTCTAAACTAATAGAAATAAAATCTGTTTTCAAAGCATTTCTCTGTTTTGAAGCATTGCTTTCAAATGATATTAAATGTTTAAATAAGAGCTATGGTCCTGAGTTTTCTAAAGGCAAAAAAAAAAAAAGACTGATTATATCAAACATTCTGTATAGCTTATCTGTTATTTTTGAAGGGGTTTGTTATATGACTTCTCAGTCTGTGTATTATAAATGTCAAAAAATGAAAAATTGAACCTCATATCTAAAAAACAATCATATAATAGTGGCACTTCGTCATTTTGATATACTTCAAAGCTGTCATCTGGAAACCCCAAAGTTCCTTAAAATGCACTGAAAGTTCTGGAGAAACAATCTTACAATCAATAGTAATAGTAGAAGCAACATACTCAGTAGCTTTTGAAGGCCATGTCAGCATCTGAAGTTATTTTCATGGCAAAAACAGAGTTACAAAAATAGATTAATACAATAAAAAACAAAACAGCAGGAAATATTAGACAAGTTGTTTAACATTAATATATGACAAAAATGATAAAATCTTACTAAGGACTTATTTAGTAACAAATAAATACTTAATACTTTTTTAATATACTTAATACTGTATTAAGTATTAGACTTAATACAGTCTAATACTTATTTAGACTGCTTACTACATTACAATCAACAGTATGTAGGAGCCATTCAAAGGCAGTTGGTGTCACTCTGGGAGTCCCGCTTAACTTATTTTTTAAATGTTTACAATTATTCTTTCCCACCATTGCAGACCTGACTGCTCCAAAACTACAAAAATGATTTTAATTTAATATAAATATTGACATTTTTGTAAGTATACTTATTTATTGTCATTGTGGGAAGTTAAAACTTCTATTCCTTGCACATTGGAGACCAGACTGCTCCAAAACTATGTTAAATTAAGGTCTTAAAAGGACACCTAATTTGCAAAATTCACTACATGGTGTTTGAATATAAACACCATGTGTGTTGGCAGTGTGTGTACACACCCTATAAAGATAAAAATCCACCCAGTGCTTTTTGAAAATCATAAGCACGGTCTCAGAACAAGCCGTTCTCAGATTCGGCTTTTATTCAGCTCTTACTGTGATATTCTGGAGTAAAATTGACGCTTCATCTTTTGTGTGATGTAGAATAAATTTAATTAAACTCATCAGTATATTTTTGTCCATCATTCGGACAGGGTCCACTACAGCAGGCTTGTATTAAAAGAATTCTATGCAGTTTTTTTTTTTTTTAACTTAACTGAACAGCTTCAGAGTTATTGAAATGGTTATATGACTTCTTTTGGGTCGAATGGTGGCTGTCTCGAGGAAAATAAACTAAACTATTAGAGTGGATTAGAACCCAGAACCAAAAGTTCTGCCACTGGACCATAAAAATACATGGAGATAATAGCCGGATCTATGTATTTAATCACATGAAAATCCTCACCACTAACAACATATATTCAATCTCATTAAACAAAATGTACTATTGTATGTAACATGTCAAGTCATGTTACGGTATTTACGACAGTAACGTTAAATACAAAGACTCTAGGGGTCGCTGTTTGACAAAAAGGGAATTCCTGCATGGTGTCCCTTTAATAGTGGACAAAAGCAGGGACAAAAAAATGTTACAATCGTAATTAAACTAAACTATACCTGTTCTATTTCCATACAAAATGTTTTCTGACTCTAGGCATTATTGTCCGACTCGAAATGAATACCAATACTGAGAGTTTCTGTTTTGATATCATTCTGTGGGATGAGATTGTCCACAGAGCGCGAGCTCGTGAGGCACCGCCCTCTGGGCCGGCAGCTCATTTGCATTTAAAGGGATACACACTAAAATGGTGCATTTTTCTTAGCTCCAAAAAGTGAATTTAAACATGCTGTACAAATTAATTATTGTTTTTTTTTTTTTTTTTTTTTTTTTTTTTTGAGCCAAAACCTCACATACACACTCTATGGACATCAGAGACTTATTTTACATCTTGTGAGAAGGGGCATAATAGGTGCCCTTTAATTTTTAATACACTGAAACTAAGCTACTATTACAAAGTTTGGGGTCGGAAAGATTTTTTTTTTTTAATTGATTAAAAGCAACAGTAAATAAATTCATAATGTTACTGCTTTTACTGTACACAAGAGACTTCTTTCTCAAAAATATATATAAAAATACTGTGCACACTCTATGACATTAATTTATATTATGCTGCGCTACCATTAATGCTCTAAAGTTTTTTTTGTGCAAATTTGCAATCAGCAAGGAAATTGAAGAGGGACAGGAAACGATAATTAACTCGAGTTGATACATTATGCAGGGAAATATTTCTGCATCAGTTTAGCTTTAGTCTTCCGCTGGAGCCTGCAGGATTGGGTGAAGACACTGTGAGTCTGCCTTTACAGTTACACAATAATTTCAGTCACAAATCATCGCACAACTCAGTGATGTTCGGTAAGTCTTATCATAGCTAAAAGAGTTTAGAAACATTTAGCAAAATCATTTCTCCCCATTCACTGTTCACTTTGTACTGCGCTTCAGAGCTAAATCATAAAGGAACTACAAGATCAAAAATCTTGCAGAACCCAGCTGAAAGATTAATGATATTCATCAAGGCTTTAGATTTTGGGGTTGATATAGAACAATAAAAAAATGACCTTATTGCATGGCTGAAAACTTCAATACCATAAACGGAGTGTGTGTCAAGTCAGAGTTTCTTTGGTGGAATATTTCTGATGTCTAAAAACCTAATAATGACTCAGAGAGTGGCAGACATTGATGAGGATGATATGACCTAGGAGTTGTCAAAAAGCTTTTTGCTTCCTGCTGATGAATTAGAGTTGTTTTGTTTTAATCATTTACCTATTTTAAAAATGTATAAGAATGAAGTGAGGATTGACTGATTATCAAGAGAATCAGCAGTGCAGTCTGGGAAACAGGCAGATCACGGGACACCCACACAGGAGAGGAAATAAAAAGTCGACGTAATTTCACAGCGTTGAATCCGACTAAACCGAGTCATGGATTGAATGACGTTAGTGAACCAGAAGATGATTCCCCTTTGCAGGATCAGGATTGTCTCATCAAGAGCAACAGTATATGCAAATGTGAACGCGGTGCGTGGCAGACTGTCAAAAGAAAGCAACATTTGTTTTCGAGAAAAGACCCCTCTTCCAGAACAACACTTTCTCAGATAACAATTTGGAGAGAGGTGCAACTCTGAATATATGGAAACCTGGCAAAGTTTACGGAACATTTTAAAATGGGAATAAGTGCAGAACTGAATTATTCATTTTGTTCACAGGCCTGAACGACGTGATGGATGTTTATCCACAGCAGCCTGACAGGAAAGCATCATCCTGCTGTCTGTTGAATTCATTACGTACTCCGCATTATTTTGTCTCTTTATTTATTTAATTTTTTTTACTAGTTCATACACATGGAAATCTGAGACACTAACACTGTTGATAAGACAGTGTGAATTTAAAAAAAGGTTGAAAAAATGCTTTTATGATATTCTCTGGCTCGGATCCTTCCTGCGAGTTTTCTCAAATATTGTACTGTAGGTGTTGAATTGATTAGAAAGGTAAAAACACCACAAAGCAATAGTAATATTAATGCTGGACTAAGCAAGTGCAACTAAAGAGCTGAGCTGTGATCTTTGTCTCTGACGTTATACGGTGTTTGTGTCAACTCAGGAGCCTGTATTGACTAAAGTTTCATTCAGGTTTATTGAGGGGCTGTGAACAGCAACCCAAAGATTGATCTAACTGTGACATCTGGCCTTAAACATCTACAAAACAATTAATAAAATAAACGAAAAGAAGAGAAGAAAAAGGAGGAGAAATCAAAAAATTAGGGATAGCAATACATTGGGAATAAACAACAGCATGCTATATCTAATTCATTTATATCTAATGGAATATAATCAATAAGTCATGGCAAGTTTTATACAAGATTCAACTACTTAAAGGGATACTCCACTTCTTTTGGAAATAGGCTCATTTTACAACTCCCCCAGAGTTAAACAGTTGAGTTTTACCGTTTTCGAATCCATTCAGCCGATTTTCTGATATTTAGAAGAATATCAGTAACCAGACAGTTTCTGGTCTCATTGACTTCCATAGTAGGAAAAAAATATACTATGGAAGTCAATGAGACCAGAAACTGTCTGGTTACTGATATTCTTCTAAATATAAGAAAATCCGCTGAATGGATTCGAAAATGGTAAAACTGTTTAACTCTGGGGGAGTTGTAAAATGAGCCTATTTCCAAAAAAAGTGGAAAAAAGTGTATCCCTTTAAGATTAAACTGACTTGAGTTGAAATGACTTGAATAGCTAATTTGATTGGACTTAATTTAAGGGAGTAGCTGAACTTGAATTAAGGGGAACTTTTAACAGTGTACACACCATAGACTGTAAAAAAAAAATATGGACAAAGCGTCTGTGACGTCACCCATAGACTTTCTGAAGAACAGTTTTGAGGCTGTTTATGGGGGGTATGGGCGGCGCCATATTGTAAAATCTTGGGAAATACAAATGTACAAAATGATACAGAGGTGGTATGATGTGTTGTGTCAGATCATGGCCGAGACGTCAAATTCCACTCGGCGCAGGCCGTTATCAGCTGTCAATCAAAGTTGGAACCACCTTCTAGCGGATTTTAGATATATTGCAGTTTTTCGCACTCCTGGGTAGGCTTCATTTTTCAGATTAGAATATTGCCGCTTGGTACACACACTCACACACGCAATGGTAGTAAAACTGAGTGAAAGTGAAAAGTGAAATATTACAATATAAAATAACTTTTTTTCTTTTTCATTATATTTTAAAATGTAATTTACCGATTGATAATTGTAATTGCATTACTCCGTTATCAGTCTTCCTCCAGAAATAATTCAAATATGCGGATTTGCTTAAGAGAGATTTCTTATCATTTTCAATACTGTCAAACAGTTAATATTGCCGTTGAAACTGTGATAATTGTTTTCAAGATTCTTTAATACATAGGAAAGCAAAAATAGCCAGATTAATTTGAAATGTCTTTACTCTCATGTGTACACCATGTAACTTGAAAAGCTACTTTCATTTTTAGGGTGGTCAAAACTAATGTAATACTAAGCAGTCACCAGCGATATTTCCATCCATATACTGTATATCTATATTTTATCCGATGAGAAAACATGCCTATAAAACCATTAAAAAAAAACACGAAAAAATTCCTGACTTTGCATGATGAAACTAACCAGCAGACCGATCTCGTTGCCCAGCATCTGAAATGTTGTTTTGGTCTTTCAGAAATGCCTGAGCAAATTCTGTCGTCAAAGTGGTTTGGTATAATTGCCTCCCAAACCCGTGTTACAAACAGCAGGCCTCCGAACACAAGAGAACATGGCCGCGTTTATTGGGTTCCTCTGCTCTCTCTGAGGTACAAGTAAATTATTATATATGAAAAAGGTTCCACAGTGGCTTCTCCTACAGCAGAAACTTACATTTGTCTCATAAGTGATGATTTTGTTCGCTTGCTGGATAGAAATGGTGATTTCTTTATTGAATTAACAATTTTTGATGGAAACATAGCTACAGAGACCTGTGTTAAAATCCCACATTTTATTAACCTTACATTTCAAATAATCTAGGTATTGTGGGGTGCAGTTAATTGGAGGCCTTTTGTGATTTTACCGACGTTATAACTGAATGCTGTCACTAAAGATACTGATAGTTCATCAACCCATCTCAACATCTTTGTGCTGTGACTAACGCATGGTCACGTCTGCATCTCGCCTCTGCCAGCTCATGAACGAGACGACTCGGGGGAAATTAATTTTTACCTACACTGTTTCAATACGAGTGTCTGTGGATGACAATGACTGACATCCATCTCTCTGAGAGACAGGCAGCTGTTGCGTCATCTAATAAAAACACAAAAGTATAAAAGACAGGTTAATCTTAAGCTATAGCTCAGAAGATGTGCTAATAAGGTGTCAGTTTCGGACTGCTTATCCGTTTTCTAATTTCTATAATATTTTTAATACATCATATGACACATGACAATTCATTCTTCAGCTGCATGGCGAATATTGGGTGATTGATGTCAGATTCAGAATCATGAAAACAGTGACCCTAACTTTTACCATAGCACCTGCCTAGTAAAAGCCAATTATACATGAATAGACTTTTACCTTTCAGAATAGCTGTCATTATGTGTAATTTTCCATAAACATCATGTAATGAGAGATCAGTGTGAGAGTGAAGACACAATGGTTTAGTGCGTTAATGAAGGCAGTAAAAGGTTGCCTTTAAAAACATTTTTTTTGATAGTCCACTTTAGAGAATTCTACTAAGTAACTTTGCAACTTCATGTCAACTAGTAGTCATTCGAGTATTATAGACTGTATGCTTAATATCTGCTTTCACTTTATTTGATGGTCCTCTAACAGATATTCAACTTACTATTGTATTGTACTACTTATTCTAACCCCTTATTCCACTAACCCTAACCTAACAGTCTACTAATACTCTAATGAGAGTTAGTTTACCTGTAGTGGCGGTTACTTATAGTTAGAAGAATGTGGACTATCAAAATAAAGTGTCACGGCTCGACATTGGGACAGCCCAATGGCCTATGGGGCCAGTGAAAATGTCGCTTGGGACAGTTGGAGCCACTGTTACATGCCTGATCGGGCCAGTGCTACGTTTTGAAAGTTGATCATTTGCATGTGTTTGTAAGCCTTGCCAATTGAAATACAGAAGCGCAATGCAGCGTGAAAGAAAACTCAGTTCAATAGTGTGAGAAGTTTTGTGAGATACTAAGAGTATCTTAGTAAACATAGTCTGTTATATCTTACAGGGATACTTCACCTCTGGAAAGATGAATGTGTATTTAAAATGGGTCATTAATGTAGAAGAAATATGAAATTATTTTTTTAATTTAGCTTTCTAGACTGAGAAAAGCCAGAAAATGTATTTTTTGGCTTATGTGGATGAAAGACAGCAACTCCCAGAATGCACTTGCTTTGCTGCCCTTGGAGGCCACGCCTACCGGTAACAGAGCGCAGTAGTTAAACAACAAGTATAGGCTACTAGTGAGTCTCCGTGATGAGTCTGCCCGAAAATGTGTTTCGAGATCACCCAAAATGTCCGGGATTCGGCTTTTGCGTTTTACAGTCGCCAATCATTATGTTTACTGTGGCGAATAGGACAAGTGAGGGCCGCGGGAGAACGGCGCGAGGCCGGTGGCGTGATTACTGATGAGCGACACCTGTGAGACGCACCGGTCTCGTATCTCTCACGGAGGAGCGGGAATTTTCTTAACAATGTAAAATAAAACGCACATCAACCGATCGCTTGTTTAGCGTTCATGTAAACACTATATTCAGATTCACCAATCGGAATGAATTCAGTTAGATTGAAACAAAAGGTGTGCATGTAAACAATGAATGGCGACTGCAGAAAGCAAATGCTGAAACCCTCCATGGGTGGAACATCGGGACAGCCCCTACTACTGACTGTAGGCTTTAGCCTCTGGCCTAAAAAAAAAAAATCCCCCGATGACGATTTTTCCAGACAAAAAAAAAAATACATAAGTCTCTCGGGGGATATGAGGGTGGAAAGCACGGTAATTCGAAAATACTACAGGTTTTCTACTAATACAAAGCCTAATGCTAAATCCTGAACATAAACAGTTGAGAAATAAAACCAAAATAGGCTCATTGAAAAAACGTTCCTGTGGCAACATTTTTCCAAAACGCAAAATACGAACCAATACGTACATATCACTGCAGTTTAGAAAAGAAACGAACACTAGAGGCAATAAAACAGCAAGCACTTTTAATCGTTTTTCACATAGAATTAGGATTACAGGTGCATATTATGGATTAATAAAGACTTTATTTCACACGGCTCCTTGCACAATTATGTTATGACCTCAAAACACTTTTTACCATAGTGCATGATTTGTAAACGGATATATCCCAGACATTTCAATTCAGAACTGTAGTGATATGTACAAACTCTGACGTACTAAAACGTTTCCATATTCATGTTCATCTGTTCCAAAAAAAAAACAATTTGGCAAGGCAAGTAAAACATTCGAACCAATCCTTAGCATTGGACCCTGAGTGCAACCTTTAAGTTAAAAAAAAAAAAAAAAAAAAAAAAAACAATAATCTAGTTATTGTTTATTTATTGTTATTAATATTATTTAAGTGTGAATGTGGAATTATGTAAAAATGTATGTATAATAAATTAGAAATTTGTAAAACTTATGTAATGTGAACTTTTATTAAGAATAACAGTGCCTTTTACTCCTCTAGCCGTAATTGATCCATTCAGAGCATTTACAGGCATATTTCTGTTTAAAACCGATTACTGCTCCAGGTTAGGAGAGAAAGATGATGTGTTGCTTCACCCTGCAGATACAATGCTAGAGCTTCAGCTGAGCAATGGACTGTGTCTCCTTTATTTCATCTGACTTCGCTTGATCGAAATACCGCACTGGAAGCACAAATGCTCACGGATATGTTGGGGAGAGCTTTAGCTGCATCTGAACAAACAAAAAAGGCTGTGACGCAAGGAAAACACACTGCACGCGGGGCAACTGCTGTCCCAGTTGAAATACTAACATCTTCCTTCCTTACAGAACATCCAATCAATACATCCTCTTATTCACCAAATCCTTGGACGTATGCTCTCACAGGAGAGTGGATATGTATCTATGTTGGTGTATCGGAAGATGGATTCAATGCTGCGTGGAGAGCTGAGCTCATACTGCAGCCCAATCGATGGCAGTGAACTTTCAAAGAGAGTGACTCACTGATCCTCCACTAGCTCTGATACAAAAGCAAAGACGAGTAAGATTTATATATAGCCATCTATGTTAAAATGAAAGGTCTGACATCTGTAAAAAAAGACCTGGACTTAATGTTCAGAGCTGGTTTCAGTACAACAGTCATCCATCCCTGGATTCACGCACTGTCATATGTCATTTTGACATGAAAAGAGCGCACGGTCAATGTGCCACTCCACAAAGTAAATTCAATGAACGTGTTAAGATGAATGAATCAGCACGTTATTTGAAGAATTATGCACATGAATTATGAGAACCCTTTTTCCATCATCGCCAAATCCACCTGAAGCTACAAAATTTGTTGTCACGAATGGAGCCTTCCAGCTCTGTTATAGTTTTTTGTTGTTGAAATTTTTAATTGCCTAAATGTTTTATTCATGAAAATAAGATTTACAATTTGAAATGACTGCTTTCTTTTTAAATATATTTCAAAAAGTATTTTCCCCCGTGATAGTAAAGCTGCATTTTTAAGCAACATTACTCCAGTATTCAGTGTTACAATATTCTTCAGAAATCATAATAATATGCTGATTTTTTGCTCAAGAAACATTTATCATTACTATCAATTTTGAAAATGGCTTTATATTTTTGTGGAAATAATACAATTTTTTTTCAGGATTATTTAATGAATAGAAAGTATGAAAGAACACAATTTATTCACAATAGAACTATTTTGTAACAGTATACATTAAATATTCTTATGGTCTCATTTGGTCAATTTAACCCTCTGAGGACCAAGGTGTTTTTGGGGTCTTTGAGATGTTCTGACATGCCCTGACATTTGTACTTTTTTCAGTTACTTATAAAGATATTAATGGCAGAGGTGAAATTACACTATATTTAGCAGAAACAGGGCTACCATAATATATGAGCAACATGTGTGTATTTTTGAATATGTATGTATGTATGTATGTACATGTTTGTATTTTTGAAAGAATATTGTTTATGCGTGGTTATTGCAAAAACAAAAAATGAAAGTTTCTGAAATAAGGCCACAAAACATACTAAATATGCGTCCACAAGACTTTTGACTAATTGCGACACATTAGGCTATAATTAGGCGAGAGGAAAAAGACCGACATCTCTCTGTTTTCATACAGATTACATCAACTGAGAATAGTTGTTTTTTATATAAATTACTTCATTTAAAAGAAGAAAATTTCAGCTTCATAAAGAGAGATCTTTCGTGTCTCTGACAAGTATTTAATGAGTTACAGTTTTTTAGACGCATTTCAGAAAGATTTTTGTGGAGACAGAGTGAGCTGAAAGTACACCCTGTTTATTTTATTTATTTTACAAAAACAGGTTTTGATGTTAATAAGAGTGTACACAAAAAAAGAAGACCCTCAATAGCAGGGCCGTCAAACGATTAAACGCGATTAATCCCATCCAAAAATCCAAAATAAAAGTTTTGTGTTTACATATATGTAGGTGCACTGTGTATAATTATTCTCTCTCTCTCTCTCTCTCTCTCTCTCTCTCTCTCTCTCTCTCTCTCTCTCTCTCTCTCTCTCTCTCTCTCTCTCTCTATATATATATATATATATACACATGCATGTATATTTAAGAAAAAATATTATTTATATATAAAATATTTATATGTATATATAATATAAATTATATATATACACAGTATATACATTTCTTAAATATATACAAGCATTATATATTATATATATTATATATATATATATATTATATATAATATATTATAGCATGTGTGTGTTTATATATATATATATATATATATATATATATATATATCATAAAATTATACACAGTGCACCCACATTATGTAACCACAAAACTTTTATTTTGGATGCGATTAATCGCGATTAATCATTTGACAGCCCTACTCTATAGTTTATAATCATGTATTGATTTTATTTATATGACCATTAATGACAGGATTTTAAGTCTATGTTACAGCTATGTGAAAGAAAAAAAAAAACAATCAAAACGTGGAGACGCATTTTTCGTCCTCAGAGAGTTAATGCATCCATGCTAATAACAAAGTATACATTTCTTGAAGAACTTACTAAACCCCAAAACTTTTGAACGGCCCTATACATTCAAGCTATTTTATACAACAAGTAGATGAATAAAAACTTTAAAAGGTATCGTTAGTCATTTCATGATGGCTAATGCATTGACTAATTATGTTTTTGATCCATCGTTGTACACTATTATGATTTCACCACAAACGCATTGTTTTCACTTTCGTAGTTTCCGTTAACAATAGCCTTGCGCAGAACTCTGAGTGTTGATCAATGGGATCTTCCGTGATGCCGCCCTGGGTACTTCTGCTCTATAAGACTGACGTACCACACAAACAAGACCTCTGAAGTGTCTCTCTCAATGATGGATGAGCCTGGGGGACCTCAGGGTACGGACATAGACAACATCCTGACGTTCACACACAGCCTGTCTGTGGAGCTGACAGTGAGGGGAGCTAAGGGAAGTGTTGAACCATGGACACTTGTCTCCGATCAGAAGAGTGGCTTCTCGCGCAGCGGGAATGGAAGGTGTGCACTGACAGGCCAATGCCTCTGAACAGTCACCTGAAGCCTAGATGGGACGGATTCCTGCAGAGTTTTTGAGACGCTGGGATTATTTTCTACCGAGGTGACTAATGAGATGTAACGAGAGTACGCTCTGTTTGGTTTGCTGCTGATGGTATCACGACAAACTGTTCAATGCAAGGCCTAATTTCACAGTCTGCTTCAAAGCAAATGGAACATCTTGACATTTTCAAAGCATGTCAATCAAATATACAGGTATAAATATGGTGCAAAAGTTCATTTATTTCAGAACTTCAACTTGACACTAATATATTATATAGACTCATTACATGCAAAGTGAGATATTTCAAGCCTTTCTTTGTTATCATATTGATTACAGCTTATGAAACCCCCAAAGTCAAAATTAGAATATTGTGAAAAGGTTTTCATCGCTGTAAGCCATAATCACCAAAATTATAACTAAGGCTTGAAATATCTCACTTTGCATGTAATGAGTCTATATAATGTATTAGTTTCACCTTTTAAGTTGAATTATTGAAATAAATGAACTTTTGCACCATATTCCAATTTTTTGAGTTTCACCTGTATATATATATATATATATATATATATACACACACACACACGCTTCGGTTGAATTTTATATCGTCAGAGCCAAGAGGAAACCTTGTACATCTAAAAACGCTAAATAAAAATAAACACAGCATTGTCAATGTTGATATTGTGGATTTATATATGGACAGACACTTGCATGTGTCATTATATTATTGGCATTTTACCAACATCCATTTCAAAGAAGTTACAAGGTTTCTGACCAGCGAATTTCTAAAAATTTCAGACATAAGTGTTTTGTATATATACAAGTTGGGGATGCATGATACATCGGCCACCATATCGGAATCAGCCGATCTATTTTCAATTTTAATGTTATCGTTATCGGCCAATAAAACGATTTAAATAATGTCTATATATAATGGATTATCTCCTTCAGCTGAGACACTTCAGATGCACACTGTTCGCCATGATGGTTTTTGAATTGCCTGAAATACGATTGGAATTTCTTCAAAAAAAAGAAAATACAGTTAAGTGCAACATCACAAATCTGTCATATACACAACATGAAATTATAATGAGAACATAATAGACCATTTCACAAACTGTACACAACACTGGTCCAGAAACACTTCCTGTTTCAGTTTGTAACTGTTTTCTTTATTTCACATGTAAAGAAAATATCTTAAAGATGTTTGTTTAACTTTTTGATTCAGTTTAATGTGTTCTGTTGGTCCCAGCTTTTATGTAGTGTTAAAAAAAACTGAAACAGGAAGTGCTTCTGGACCAGTGTTGTTTACATCTTGCAAAATGGTCTATAAATGTGTGCTTGGTACATGGCTTTTACTGGTGAGACTTTTGTTTCTGTAATCAGGCTCTAAAAAATTATACAAAAATTTGGATTAAGATTTATCGACCAATATATTGGTTATCGGCTTTCAAATATTAAGAATTATAGGTTATCGGTATAGGCCAAAATTTTCATATTGGTGCATCTCTAATACAAGTATCCTTTTATTTTGCATAGATGAAGCACCTTAATCCCTTATGAAAGTGCGAAGTATGCCAAATATATTGCCAATAAAGTGAATCAGTCCCAGTCTGCAACTGACAGTCTGTAGAAGCCTGAGGTCAGTCGGCTGACGGCGAGGTAGAGAGAAGCATCCACACTCACATATTGCTGGCTGTGCAGCCCATTATAGTGGTGGCACTGTGAAAAGGTCACGCTGATCGTTCGGATCCCCATCCTCATTCCGGCGCAATCTCTCGCTCTCTATCAATTTCTCACTATGAGGATCATTTGCATGCCAAAGGACACAAAAACCTCTTCCTTTCCCAGCCGATCGTTATGAAACCCCTAATCACAGGGTTGCAGATGCTCTACTCACTTAATACGTCTCCATATCGACCTGGAGGAAAGCACGGGCGTGAGGGTGAAATAATCCTCTTTGTGTACGTATAGTCTGAAGGGGTCTGGCGAAAGAGTTCAATGCCCAACACAGAGAGCAAGAATGATCAGAGAGGCATTTTACCAGTGGATTTCAAAGTCTGTGAATTTACGTGTAATGCCTGGTTCAGATTACAAGATTTTTTTTGTCTGTTATGATAGTCACTGTGTCAGATTACGTGATTTTGGCTCCTAAAATCTTGTCGTGACGTGGACAAGACATGTCAGACTACACGTTACTTCCTGACCAGTCATCGCATGCCATCTTTAACGGCGCGCGTGATGTCATCGAGAGGGCGAAACTCGTAGCGAGTGACTTCCTGGATTGCTCGGCATTGCCTTTTCAGCGTGAGAAATACACGGTGTGGCGTGTGAGTGTGTGAACTGGTTGAATTGGGTGTGTCTCACGGCCGTTGCGTGAGACTTGAGAACCCTGCTCGAAGAGGACAGTATGGGGTGTCAATCCTCCAAAGAGAACCTGAGGTAAAATATTGTTTTCTTTTATATTTGTACTTCTAGTTTTAACGTTAGCACCATCGTCTCTCTTCGTTTTGTCTTTTTTGAAAGTTGTATACGGAAAAGCTTGTGCTCCTGTTGGTCAACCTCATACATGTGACGGAACCGTCGTGGACGACCGTTAAAAAAATCAAACATGCTAGTCTTTGTGTCGTGATGTTGTGAAGCATAGCAGACGTGACGTAGGTTGTCGCCCACTATGACACACTATATGAGATGATACGATCGAATCTTGTTTAAGAATCCGCACGACACCCTTCGTCAAATCGATTGTGCCAAAATTCGGGCCAAAGATCGGGCTAAAATCGTGTAATCTGTACCAGGCATAAGTTTCTTGTTCTTATATGCCATTAAGTTCACTGTTTTTGCATGACTAATCAATGCACAAGATTTGAAAGGGGAAGATACCTTGAATAACCTTTTTTAAATGATCAATTTATGTTTTGGGATTTTTTGTACATATATACAAATATGTGATATTGATTTTATAAAGAAAGAGTCAAGAGTATGACTCAACAGAAAAATAAAAACAGAAAGAACATACGCTACGCTAACATTGTTTTTGTCCAATAAAGCTGATTTTGTTAGTCAACAAAGGGTGCCAAACCTACACTCAAAAAAATTGCTGGGTTGTTTTAACCCAATTTTGGGTCAAATATGGACAAATCCAGCCATTGGGGTACATTTTTTAATTACATTTTTAACCCAACGTTTGGATTTGTCCATAAAGTTGGGTTAAAACAACCCAACATTTTTAGAGTGTAAAAAAAGTTACTTTTACCCCTATAGTAATAAAACTAAATAAATTAACTCAAAAAACAGTAATTATACAATGATTTACTCACCCTCAAACAAATCCAAGGTGTATTTGACTATCTTCTTTCAGAGTAACACAATCTGAGTTATACTGCAAAATATCCTGGCTCTTCTAATCTTTATAATGGTAGTGAATGGAGGACAAGATTTTGATGAATCCATACGGCACCAGGGGGTTGATAAAGGCCTTCTGAAGCGAACAGATAGGTATTTGTAAGAATCATATCCATATTTAAGCTTCAAAAAGGGAAGGGAAAAAAAATTAAACCCAAAAACAAAACTTGTTCCAAAAGAGGGTGTGACTAAAAAACAAGAACCAATGTCATATTCCAACTAACCATTGACTTCCCTCACTTTTAGATAATGCCACCTTCAAACTCTAATCTGTAAAATGTAAAGGTGACAACATTAATTTTGATTTGCTTGAAGCTGGATAAGTATGACGGACACGTTTGTTTGTTCCAGGCTGAGGCTATAAGGGAGGGAGGAGGTTAGATGAGGACTGTTCACCACTCCTGATCCATCAATACATGCAGACGATTCTCTTACACCTGCTCCTCCTCTATCTCTATCTGTGTGTCTCTCTCGCTCCAGGTCTTGAAGGATTAATCACTTGCCAAAAAACCCAGTCAGCCTAATTCCATAAAATACAAGCAATTAGGCATGCGGTGCCACCGTGATGAATTCACCATTTATTTCCTGCTCTCCTCGCAGCAGTTTAAGGCTCATAGAGACACCAATACCTCGACTAATTCATGAATGAAGCAGTACTTTTGGATTAATCTTTAAAGTGAATAAATAATTTTAGGGAATGAACATTTCAGAGTACTGGTATGATTTTGTAATCGAGGCAGCTGGTCTCAAAAATTTCCGACTCGAGGATCAGTGCCCTGACTACTGAACTAGGGATCTCGGACGCTCCAATATAATAATCATGTAATACACAGAAAGAGTCGCTAAATAAAGACGTGAACAAATCTAAATGATTTTGTTAAAGAAATACTCCACTTTTTTTGGAAATAGGCTCATTTTACAACTCCCCCAGAGTTAAACAGTCGAGTTTTACCGTTATTGAATCCATTCAGCCGATTTTCTGATATTTAGAAGAATATCAGTAGTTAGACAGTTTCTGGTCTCATTGACTTCCATAGTAGGAAAAAAATACACTATGGAAGTCAATGAGACCAGGAACTGTCTGGTTACTGATATTCTTCTAAATATCAGAAAATCGGCTGAATGGATTCGAAAACGGTAAAACTCAACTTTTTAACTCTGGGGGAGTTGTAAAATGAGCCTATTTCCAAAAAAAGTGGAGTATCCCTTTAAAGGGATAGATCACTAGCCTTTTTTTCTGTCATTATTTACTCACCAATCCTGTTGTTCTCAAACCCATAAGACTTTAGTACATCTTCGGAACAGAAATTTACATAATTTTAAAATTCTCTCATCATTTTTGTCCCTCTATTGAAACCCCACACAACCGAAATTTTCAAGCTTCAAAAAGTTCATAAAGAGATAGTAAAACTGATCCATATGAATTGATCAATTTAATCCAAATCTTCTGAATCTCCCCTTACCCCTTCCCCCTCGAAACCGAGTGGTAAGCGCCAGTGCAAACATACCCCTATGAAATGAGACACCACTTGGTTACGTCATCTTACATCGTCCTTCACTGGCGTCTGTGTCACCCAGGGCAACAAGTGTTGATCACAAACTTCTCGAAACTTTCAAGATGCCGTCTGCAAGTAATGTTTATGTCGATTGTGTGTCGAATGATATGCTCATTCATTATCGCGATACATTTTTTCTCGATAAAACGATATCAAGTTCGAGTCAATATTGTCAATCCGACTCTCAATATCAATATTGAGTTCGCTAAAATTCGATAATGTTTATGTGCCAAAAGTGGAACGAAACTCATTTGAACCGCACGCGCCTCGCGGACTGTTTATCCGCTCAAAGTCCAAACGGAAGTGCAGCGCGAGTTCACTACTAGAGCAGACGTGTTTACTCTGATTGGTGCTTCAGAACTCCTGACCTGATAGATAAATATAGTTGTTTGACAGGGACGCTGTATGCAAACAGGAATATATATTTTTTTTCATCTTTCAAGAATTAAAACAAAAAAACACCCCTAAAAAAAAGGGCACTTTCTCTTCAGGAATAAAAAGGGCAGATGCTCAACTCAAGCCCCCTGCGATGTCATTGTGTACACGTGCCTGCCGGTGTGTTTTGCAGTAAGCTGGCATGGCCTGCACATGGTGCGTAATGATGGCTGATGTCTGAGGGGAATGTGTGTATTATTGTTCTGCTTTGGAGGTGAAGAGTGAATGTGGCTTTATCCGGGGCAGATTCCTGAGGCACACATCTGTGTGGCCGTCCTGCTGTTACCATAGTGACACACGAAACGCCGGTCCCTCAGTCAGCGTGCATCATTCTCCTCTCTCTGGGAGAGATATGCAGCCATCGAAGGGATTAGCTTTATCAGAGCATCCATAAAATGTGCTTTATCTAATCTCTAGACACCACTGCCGCACAACAAAGGTACGAACACCGGCAACTAAAGCCAACTCACAAAATGGCCGCCAGCTAACATTCCAGCGTGACTCACCGGCCGCTGCAATGGACAACCTTCAATAAAATGAAGTTACCTTTGTAATTGAACGTTTTTATGATTAAAACACTCTTTCAAAAGTGAAAGGGCAAAATGTTCTCAGAGAGAGTCGATGTAGCCTTTGAGTCTGTATTACAAACTGATGAGCTGCGCAAAGGGCACGCTACAAACAGACTGACACGGCTTCAGTGACTAGGCAGACAGCCAGTTTTGGGGTATTGGATTATATTTGTGTGTCCCGTTTTTAGAGTTTTAAAAGGCATGAATGTCTTTTTACTTCACAGCTTTAGTAAAAGCTGGCTACACTGTAAATACACTGCTTTATGAGCTGAAATGAAGTGTGGGATAGCATTACTGAGAGGAACACTACAGCGTAACGTGCTTGCCAAACTTTCAGCCAACAGTGAATTTACTGAATTTAGTGTGAAAGTCTTCATACTCGGCAGATACGTTTCTTATGAAATCATGGTAGACACACTGCAGTCTTATTTGTCAAGAATAGACTAGTCTGGCCAAGTTTGCAGCTGCTTCTGGGCAATAAGCATCCACTGTGAAAGGGAGAAGCTGACATGTGAAGTAACAGATCAGTTTGACATCCGGTTCAGGGGTTTGAATAGTTGATGATTTCACAATGATAGAAAATCCTATATAATTGCACAACAGCATCAGTTTAAATCAGCTATATTGATAAGACGGATTAAATGATTAGACGTGTGTAGATTTTATCTTTTGGTCAATCGAAAAGCATCCATTCAGAACCAAGAACGATAAACCTAAAGATAAATATAATGACAACTACTGTATATTAGCATCTACAACAATAGGCTCTTTGCACAACATACTTCCGCATTCTCTGTTGAACAGGTCTCATCGCCTCCGGTCCAGGTCTTTTGTATGTGCTTCATGAAATTTTTTGCGGTTTTACTCAAGATAACTTAAAAGGAGCGAGCAAAGATTAGCATAACCAATGTCCCTCACATGTGCAGATTGATATTTAAACGTTTTATATTTTTTCTTCTTCACAGTAACGTTTAGATATTTAAATGGAATAAAACGCCAATAACAAAGTGAACTAGGTAGGTTAGCTGATTACCTTAAAAATCCATAGATATCGTAGTCAGTTCTTACGGTCGTTAACACTTTCTATGACAAGCGGATGCGATGAGACCTGTTTTCCGGTTTGGTCACGTGACGCTCAGCATAAAGCCTATTGGCAATAACGTTCTGTGGCCAGATTCACCAAAAATAAACTAAGAAGTTTGTAAGAACATTATTCTTAAGAGCAATTCTTGAATCTCTAACATGTTTAACAATCAGATTTTTTCTTAATTGGAAAATTGAAAATGTTGATGTTATCTAATGGAAGCTTTTCACCACAGATAAAAAAAAGAAATTGCGTTTACACCTCAGTTTTTAATTTGATAATTACCAAATAATTCTGACTTTTTCTCTCGCAATTGCAAGTTTAAAGTTGTAATTAAAATTATTCAACCCCCACTGCAAATTATGCTTATTGGCAAGATTTACAGAATTTCACCTGTTCGCAATGAACAAATCAAACAAAAGACATTGAAATGGGAAATTTGGGTTCGCCAAATTCTGAAAATGCAACTTTTAAAAGGGGTCATCAGATGCCCATTTTCCACATGTTGGTATGATTCTTTGGGTTCTTCGTGTAAAATTTGTGATATACTTCCTCAATGGTTGGGTAAAATATCACCTTTTACCTTTGTTCACAGGGAGCCGTTTTGGTGCACGTCTCTTTAAATGATGAGCAACTGCTCACCCCCAACCCCTCTCTTCTATGGGGCGACAAAAGACACGTAAAGTGCTGCCATGGCAACCTGATCGGCAGAAAGTATACAAGTCAAGGAAGTAATCCAACAGTCGGAAACTGAAATCTGAGGGCCGCCATTGGTTAGCAAGCCTTCACCTGCTGTTAGCATTCCATTGACTTCCATTCATTTTGGAGTCTTTGATGGCGAATAACTTTACATCTACGACGTTTAAAGACTCCATTTGTTTATTTCTAAAGAAACAAAGGCCCCATTACCTTGTATCTTACGTTATGACCCCGTAGAGCCAGTTTTTGCAAAAATTGGATAACGATTGCGTCATGACACACGACTCGCACAGTAGAGAAATTACCGTATAGACAGAAGGAGAAGCTTGCAGGCAATTGGGGGGACGTGGAGGCATAAAGTCAAGGGAGAAGCCCATAGAGAGTCATAAAGTTAATTAATCACGTCACAAACTGAAAGTAAAAACAAAGTGACACCAAACCAAATAACTAAAACACAAAAAGAAAAATACCTCAAACATTGGACAGACGCAACAGCCAGAGTAAACTGGAATGCCACTGGAATGCTATTGTACTACCCATTACAATTAGAACAATTATTAAAATTATTATTTTACAGTAATTATTAAAACAGTAATTATTACTGTATCATTATTAGTTTTCATCTTTAAACTCATAAAAAAAAGTGGAAGTGCCTCACAAAACCCATTAAAGATTTGATGCGACTAACCTGAAAAACTTTTCTCTCAGATGTTATGTAAAGCCAGACAGTTTAATTGGAATTGCTGGTTCTAAGCTAGTTCCACTTTGTACAATATCCATCAGACAGTCAGAGAACGGACTGTGGGCGGTCTGACGGACACAATTAGTCCTTAAGGGGGAAAAACTTGCATTATTTTTATCATTTGTACTATTTATTATATTCTGTGTGGAAGTAGAAAAGAAGTGCAACATTAATGAGGCCTAGTCATTAGATGTTTTAGGTGTCGGATACCACAATCCCATTAGCTTTGCTGAAATAAGACAATGCAAAACAGAACAGAACAAAATCAAATGTATTTTTAGAGTAGCAAACCTTTTCATGATGAATTATACACATCATGTATGATGAACCACAACAAGCAGCCCTTAAAAATGATTAGCATGCTAATTTCACCAAATGCAGGTTTATATAAAGCGGTTACCATATGTAAAACCTACTTTTCACTAAATTTGGCAGAGCATGTTATGCTTTGTGTGATGACTCATACATACATTAATCTTTCTACTAAATTTTACAATCATTAAGATACATTTTCTCTGCTTGGTACCACTAAATGGCTAGCCATGAAATCGTAACGTAACATCTGAGAGGAAGTTGGACGAGTGCGGATTAAGTGTGTGAGTCATCTATAGGAACGTATTTCCTGGCTGTAGGATCCTGACAGATGCATTCAAAGACTACGAGGCTCTGTTAACCAAGTGTCATCTCACAAAAACATTAAATATACAAATATTATATTCGCTTAGTGCTCTCACCCATTTAGTTTATGGACTACTACAGGCCCAAGGCATTTCTGGAAAAAAAAAATACAGTTTATAATCCTACTGTGCTACAGTAGCATTGCCACCAACCACGGAAATCCAAAATGGCTTTGCTATTAAAAAAACATCCAGAGGGCTTGAGGATTTTCACAGTACTTGAAATGTAGTCAGCTGATGTTCTTTTTAAAGGGCTCACATTATAATATATAAGTTCAGTTTTTCTCCCTGAGGTCCACTTATAATTTTAAATCAAGGTTTTTATATCAGTAACATTACCATTTTCAACCCAGTCTCATGGAAAAAAAAAAAAAGTGCCTGTGGCGACATTTCTGCAAAATATTACCTTATTGCTCGTTTCATGGCACTTTCAATATTAACGCTCTATTGCAGGGGTGTCCAATCCTGCTCCTGGAGGGCCAACCTCCTGCAGAATATAGCTCCGACACACTCGCCTGGAAGTTTCTAGTGTGAGTGAAGAATTGATTAGCTGGTCTCAGGACTGTTTTAGGCTTGGAGCTAAACTCTGCAGGACAATGGCCCTCCAGGAGCAGGTTTGGACACCCCTGCTCTATTGTGTTTAAGAACCACGTCCACAAAACCCAACCGATAGGGTTAACAGAAGAAATGAGAGAAAAAAATGTGTTTACTGAAGCAACCATGCCATTTCATATTGCTTATCGTGATTCATGCCGAGACTGTATTTATTGCTGTAGGTCTATTTTGAACAAATAATACATTAAACCAAACTCCCCTACTGGAAAAAAGGAAAAGCTACTCTAAGATGCTTGCTTGTGTCCCTGAAAGGAAACAATAAGTCAATTGTTAGTTATTTTTTTAGCAATGTTTACATGATTTAAAGGCATACTCCACTTTTTTGGGAAATATGCTTATTTTACAACTCCCTCAGAGTTAAACAGTTGAGTTTTACCGTTTTCGAATTCATTCAGCCGATTTTCTGATATTTAGAAGACTATCAGTTAACAGACACTTTCTGGTCTCATTGACTACCATAGTATATATATTTTTTCCTACTATGGAAGTCAATAAGACCAGAAACTGTCTGGTTACTGATATTCTTCTAAATATCAGAAAATCGGCTGAATGAATTCGAAAACGGTAAAACTCAACTGTTTAACTCTGAGGGAGTTGTAAAATAAGCATATTTCCAAAAAAAGTGGAGTATCCCTTTAACCCTTTATGGTAGAGAGTTGCCATTTGGCAACAATTCATTTCTACTTAATTCCTTGTTATTCAGAAAGAAATACAATATATTGCACTATATATATATATATATATATATATATATATATATATATATATATATATATATATATATATATATATATATATTGACTACGTTCACATGCAGCCAATTTTCGGGTTAAGGTCACTATTCGGGTTTCTGAAACATTAGGAATAACCCGTTTACATGCTTGAGCAGAGAGAGTTTCTCCTGTATACGTGGAATTGCAATATCCCAATGTAAACGGCGACGCGCGGTTAGCGTCTAGACGTATAGACAACCTTAAGACACAATATGCGTAATTTCCAATTCTTCTTCATGTATCCAAAGACAACAACAACAGCATGCGGATAATGAATACTTCGGGGCAGATAGCAATCGCCTTTGTTTGCGCTTTGATGCTGGTAGTATTACTGACCTCGCTCCAAAAGTATGCTGTGCTGCGTCTCGCCATGTTTACTTCCGGTATACTGCACGTGGATTTTTATGCCGAGAAGTTTCTCTACTCAAAAGACCAAGATTCCTTGCGAATAGAACATGCACAGAACACAAACCACTATGGGGATATTCCGATACGCATTTACGTGACCAAAAATTCGGGTTAGAAAAGGGCTACCCCAGATATAATATCCCGGTTTCTAAAATCCGGGATATGAGCATAATCGGGTTTTTGCCGGTGTTTACATGGCCGTTCGCGACCGGGTTATTGCTAATATCCCGGTTTTGAACGGGTTATGGCTGCATGTAAACGTATTGACTGTCACCCTAACACGGACGACACCAGTTGAAGTGCTCCAGAAAATGCTCTATTAACCTAATTTCTAAACATCTCTTCTCAAGGGGGATTTTTTTGCAGCATCTTTAAGAAGTAAATTCTATATTTTTATTCACAAATCAACTTTGTCGTACATAGATTTACTGTAAATCGAGAAAATAATGTTTCCATATGTCAATGCTGTACCACAGTGGAATAGCAAAAATGTATTTTAGTAGCTTCAACACTATGATTTCAGTTATTTATTTGAAGTGTTTATTGTAGTTGTATTCATGTATAAATAGCAAAACAATTTCTTTTCAGAAAATGAATTCAGCCATATTTGGTCCCACTTTACATTAAGTGGATTTAAGTACTATGTACTTTCATTGAAACGAATAAATTGATACAATGGACTTATTGTGTACATACATGTTTTCACATTGCACTTATATTTTTAAAATACCAGCATGTAATTACTAATTTATGTAATTACATCTGTAATTACACAGCTGACCCATCCCTTATACTTTAACCTACCTATACCACCACACCTGTCCCTAACCTTACCCAGATCACACCTCAATAGCAGCAAAAGTGATTTACAGTACAACATGAGCAAAACAAGTACATTGTACTAATTTTTCAATGTAAGTACATAGTACTTAAAGCCACTTAATATAAAGCGGGACCCAATATTTTACAGAAAGAATGATAGGAAGAGTGCAGAGTTAGCTTTTATGTGATGAGAGTGAACATGAGTAAGCCAAATGATTGGGGATGATAGGGATTAAATGATAGGGATACTTATTTTAGGTTTGCATGAGTCCCAAGTATATAAATCTATCAATTTCTAAAAGAAATGTGCATTTAAATGGAAAAGAAAGTCATACTTTTATAGAAAAACTACTTTTTTGACCATTTTCCAAGTGTTGTACAAGTGTTGCCATTTACAAATATCAACGTTTCCCTAAAGCCCCGTTCACACCACCAGCGCAGCGACAAAGCGACATCCCATTCATTTCAATGGAGCGCTGGCGACTTCCGGCGACACGAGCGACAGTTACCGTTGGCGACAGAATGTGGGCGTGTCAAGCGAGAAGAGACAAGCGACAAAAGTTGAGAAATTTCAACTTTATGCAAATGAGAAGCGATTTTCGCGAGCGACAACCAATAGGAAAGAAGACTTTAGTCTTGAGTGCAGGCAAGACAGAAGAGTAGAGGACGATTTCACTGTTTTATATGATTTGACAGTAACCACATACATGGATAATAAAATGATGCTTGGAAAATAAACTGTCGACAGTCTCAGTGAGTTTAATTAATACATTTAACGTTATAGTCCGTGTGTTGTAATTTTATGATGGACGTTTAGCACTGCTGCAGTTCATTTTACAATTTCCCCTGACTATTAGGGACAAGAAAATTGATTATTTGTCAAATCTGAATGACGTTTTAATAATTTATGACAGTATGAGTGAGTTTAATTTGTTGATTGATGATCGATCGTTAATCTAGCAAATGATTCAATCCACTGAACTCTGCTGTGTTAATATAAAAACACTTTCCCAACAGCATACGGTCTCTTTTTAACTTTGTCATTTATTTCAAGTCAAATTAAAATTATATGGTTGTATATATCACTTGTGATGGTATTTTGTATAGATACAGTATAGCAAAACGTGCAGTCTACCAATAACATTAGAGCGACAGCACTACGGGGCTTAAGTACCTCCCCAAAAATCTTTATGATTGAAGCCATTTCATGTAACAAAAACTTAATTGAAGACATATCTCATGGGTAGAACATAATGCATTCAGGATTAAGAATAATTTTTTTATGGGAAGACGCAATGGAGTCAGGTTAGCTAAGCAGAACTTTGGTTAAGCATCGCAGAACTCTTGAAATAAGGGCCAACAGAAGATGTATATATATATATATATATATATATTAGGGCTGTCAGTTTAACGCGTTATTAACGGCGTTAACGCAAATCCCTTTTAACGGCGTTAATTTTTTTATCGCGCGATTAACGGTCTTTTTGTCCTAGCAAACTTTGTAGTTTTTTCACATGCTTTTGCAACAGGACGCGGCATGCGTCCTGATCCATTTCGGCGTCTCGCGCTCGTCATCCACTCAAAGCCGGCTCGCAAGCCGAAAGGTGTGTTTGCGGCGTGCCTGCTGTTTTGTTTCCGGTCGAGATCTGCTTGCTCTTTGGTCAAAGAAGCAACAAAACGTCCTCGCGCGGCGCAAGCCATTGAAATGAATGCGTTTCAGAGCGCAGCGCGAGGACGTTTTGTGCCGCACACACTCGTTTCGGCTTGCAAGCCGGCCAAATAGTAACGTTTTGACCTGGATGACGAACACGAGACGCCGAAATGGATGCCCTAAGATTCTGAATGGAAAGTTTACTTTTAAAAAGTTGCCATATTGTCCCATTGACAATTGATCTGTGTTTTGTCATTGTGAACTGAGCTATCATCATCACAGCACGTCCAGTGATGGCCAAGCAAACACACACACACACACACGATGCGAATTCTCCGCCACCTCGCCAATATTAGGACCTCGTCAGTATTTCTTTCACCCTTTTATTGATAGACAGTGTTACATTGTGTGAGAGATTATTTTGTGTGTGTGAAATATGTTAGTGAAATTGAACACTATTCCAATGTTATTTTCAATAATCATTTTTCCACTTTTCCATAATCGATAAGAGCATTAAAATGAGAAAAAAATAATGTAACAAAAAGAAATCAAGAGACATTTAGAATAGATAAAAATGTGCGATTAATCGCGAGTTAACTATGACATTAATGCGATTAATCGCGATTAAATATTTTAATCGTTTGACAGCACTAATATATATATATATATAGTGTAATGAATGCACCAATGACGTAATAATGTGAGGGACCATAATGTGAGGGACTTTACACGAAGACTTGGAAAGCAAAACCATGTAGAACTCATTAACTTGTGCTGAAAACTAGCTTATTACTGGCTTCTGTCCTAGACTTATAAGTTGTACAACTTTCCTCTGAAATGCAAAGAGCAAAGTTCATGGCAGCATTTCAAGCTTTATAAGCTCCTGGAGCTGATGCGATTGAAACTGCTGCTCTGATTTCACATGAAGTTCAAATCACCCATGATGTTCATAAAGCTCTTAAAATGTGAAGTGTGTAATGTCACTGGTATAAAGTGACCGAGGTGAATTTTTATACAGTAACAAGACGGCACATACCTCAGCGTCTGGGAGTCAAAGGACAAGGCCGGGCAATGAAACCGTCGCAGACCTTTGTCTTTGGACGCCTCTCACTGCATCAGAACAAATAAAGCCAGCCAGCCAACCCACGCAGAGTCGCGCCGTCTCTAAACAATCTCCGCTTCAGACTGAATGAGCGCTGAAAGAATTGCTGTCTCTTTTCAAAAGATGCTGATTTCATAGATTCATTACATGATTGGCTTTCTGTGTGGGGGCTGTTTTTCCGTGCTTGATTGAAAAACCATTCACCTGGCACAATGGACAACATGTCTTCATTATTTCTCAGTACTGCATCGACAACCTTGGGGATTGTATGAGTGAAAAACAGCCTTCTAAGCAACAAACTTCTGGCAAAATTGGCCTTGAGTCTATGGATGCGACATTAAACGAAAAAAAAAAAAAAAGAAGCTTAATATCAAGTTACACAAGTTACACTTGAAGTCTAATTTAATACACTTTTTTTTTCCTTTATAAAAAGTTGTGAAAACTCTGTCGAGTTCTTCATGGGCTATTTGAGCAAATGGGAACACCAAATATATATTTAATGTAGTCTCTCTTTCACCGCTAAAGAAGTCTGCCCAACAATGACGACTTCTGAGAAACACGGAAACGTGGAAAGGTTCAAGACTTTTGTGCTGCTGGACACCCCCCACTTCACTTCAACAATAGTCACTGTAGGCTCATTTTGTTCCCCTAATTGAGATTCATTAAAAAATCCAAACAGATGAAAACGTTACAGCATGTGAATCAGTTTCACATACACGCGTCAAAAATTACAGGTTAGAAAAAAAATAGAAAGATGGATGTGGATATAACAGTTTTATGAGTCATTGCTGTTGCTACACTGCTACGCTAGACAGTGATGTGTATGTAATGGTGTGTGACAGTGTGTTTTTTTTAAAACATATGCGATGAAGACATTTAATCAAAAACTAATTTTTCTCAGCTGAAGCAGTAAATGTACAGTAAAACTATTGCACTAAACCGTTTTTGGTAATTCAAAATAAAGTTGAAATAAAACAAAACATAAATGTTAGATGAAACAGTTTAACTTAAAAACTTAAAATAAAATAAAAATGACAAATAAAATAAAAGTCAATACTAGTCAAGTCACCTTAAATTGATTTAACATAATATAAAAAGAGTAATGAAAATAGTGTCATTGTTCAGCTGAGGTCAGTTCAGTCCGTTCAATAATTGTGTAAATATCATCAATTATGAAACAAGTTCAATTGAACTATAAAGCAGCTCTAGAGAAGACAGTGATGTTATTGTCCAGCCCAGGGGTGTGTTTCCCGAAAGCATCGTTAGTCAACTATGGTCGGAAGTTCCGTCATTACCAATAGAGTTCAATGGAAATTGTGACCAACTTGCGACCATAGTTGGCTAACGATGCTTTCGGGAAACGCACTCCAGGTCAGTTCTCATCCAATACTGTCAAGTATGATTAAATTAATAATATTGGTGAATATTAACCCCCGGGTTCACAGACAAGGTCTAAATCCCAGATTAAAATGCATGTTTGATCTGTCTTAACTGAAAGCATCTTGCACTGACATATCTTAAAACATGTCAAAATCATTGTTTAGTCTCAAGATGCACACCAGTAATATATTTTTAAGGTATTTTAATGAAATCTTCATTCCAGTTTTTCTCTAGCCAAACAGCCTTTAATTCCAGGCAGCAGTCAGGAGTCAGATTGTGGATTGGTATCATTCAAAAAATATTCATCAAGTTCCTCCTGCTTTAAAGGGGTCATGAACTGGCTTTTTAAATCTTATTATATTGTCGTCTGAGGTCAACTTATGGCGTTCGCTTGGTTTTCACATTCAAAAACATCAAAATGAATAAGTAATAGGCTATTTTGTACCCTAGTTTTGAGACCGGCTGAAAAACACTCGGTTTTTATGGGCGTCTCGCACTGAAGACTTGGACGTAAACACCCACTGCTGTGAGTGGATAACAATTTTGCATATTATAATGAGTTTCAACTCACCCGTCGATGAACAATACTTTGTGCTCGGTAGCTCGATCCGGTTTGTCATCACGAGATGATGTTATTTAGCTATGCGCAAATCGGTGGGCGGGGCCAAACCGGCCGTGTTGAGGTAGGCGTTGATCTTCTGCGGGGGTGGTGTTTTATCCTCTTTGTCGTCATAGTTCCCTACTTTTAAAAACGAGTCGTTTGCAAAGGCTGGTGTCAATAAAAGCTTTTATTGGACTAACAAGGACGTTTTCAGTTCTGAAACTTACAGGATATTCTTATAATATGAAGACCTCTTAGATGCCAAAAGCTCAAGGAAAATTTGATTTCTCAGTTCATCACCACTTTAAAGATTACCTGATAAATACTATTATAGTATGGTAATAGTAACATTGTCCTGAAAATGGCAACCCTACCAACACGATGGAAAAAAACACATTTGCTGTGAATAACGTGGTGTTTTTTAAAAGTTTCTAGAACACTGTGTTATACACGAGACATGGCAAAAGACTGCAACATGTCAGTCTAGCACATTTACATAGAAAACAATGGAATGAAAAACATCTAAATATGATACACAATACATAATAAAGGTAAAAGATCACAAAAATCACAGCAGAATCTATTATAACAAAAAAGCAAAATATCTCCATAGGAGCAGGTAAACAGGATAATCTCACAGCGAGCCAATGTTTTCATTTCAGTCGAATTTCGGGGTCAAAGTGAGAGGCCAGTCTGAAGTGGGGCGTCCTGATGAGAGAGCTCGGGCGAACTGATTAGCCCGACCCCTCCATCACAGAAAAATCAGTGTGACTGAGCTCTCAGTCCAAAAACCTGACGGCCTGATCACCTCGGATAATTCTGATCTGAGCGCTGCTGGCAGGACAGCAGGAGTGGCCGGTAACCGTAGCAATGGGCCCCAATTTGGAGTGGCTTTCTCATATGAATTGTTCTTTTGAGTACATCACAGCAAGCCAAGTGTGTCGAAACAGAAGGGAGAGGTGATTACAGGCGGCCTTTGTCTTTTAATTAAATTAAACATCCGCGTTATTTACTTTATCAGCTAGTGGCTACTTTGAGGTCCATCTGTGGCCCTCCATCCCCCTGCAATGAGATATCATTTCCTTTTACATGCAAGGAAAATAATTACTCTAACAATGGGGTCAGCCAATAGTTACTTTTATGGAAGATGGGTTTGACAATATATATCTGGGCTGTTTCTGCAACGCTGGATGTTAAAGTTCAGAATCCGTCATGGGGAGCTACATACACAACACCCCCAATAAGTCAATACCTCCTGCGGAGCATTATCAAAAGTTAAAGAACAGGTGACGGGAATTCAGAACAGCTATTCACTAAAGGTCAGCACAGTCGGCAAGGAACCAGATTCGACCAATTTCATGGTGCAGACCAACATCATGAATTCAGACAAACAAACAACTCTTTCAAAGACAAACTACACTCTTAGAAGAAAAGGTTCTATATAGAACCTTAAAAGGTTCAAAAGTGCTACGTATTTGGAACCCCTAAAATGCAATGCATGTGAATGATCACACAATTCAAGATATGGTGGTTAAAAAAAAATGTAATTAATCAATATCACACGAAGAGTGCCATTTCAGTTTTTGTGCTCCAAAAATCTGCATGATTAAAATGGGATATTAAGTTACTACAACAGTTTAATGAACAACAATTTAATAACAACTACAAAATGTTGCAAAATAATGTAATATATGAATGAATAATAGCCTTTAAAGAACCTTTGTGCCAAAAGTGTTATTTCTTGTCATTATTGAACCTTTTTTTAGCATTAAATGTCCTTTGGAGTTGAGTAAAGAACCCTATGCTACATATAGAGAACCCTTTTTACTAAGAGTAATACATTTTACACTGTCACTGCAGAACTTCATTTTGATGAATTACTGTTTTTTAACAGTTTTTTAACTGTTTTTTTGGTAACACTTTACAATACGTGTGCACTAATAAGCATTAATTCATGCTTAACTAATGCACAAATAATACTCAAATAATGTGTAACTAATGATTATCTAAGCTATTCATTAATGATTACCACATTAGGAACTAATTAAGAGTATGTAAGGTTAATATATTAGTTAATACATGAATTGTTATTAATTAAATATGTAATTGTGGATTAATTACATAACTCAATTTTTTAACTAATAGTGTCAATTAATATGTTAATTACCAGAATGAGCCAAAGCCATGTATTTCAACCTCCTGATAATATGACAGGTACACTAATATGCATTAATACATGATTAATTACTTAATTGTTAGTGCAAATTCATGTGCAAATTACTACAATTACTAAATGACTAGTTAATAATGATGTGCCCCAACAAGTAAAGTCATAACATAATGAAACCTTTGCAAATCATTAGCTAATGATTAATTAAAGCAAACAACTGGAAGTTGAAGTGCATAGCTCTGACTAATTGTGGTAATTAACACATTAATTCACACTATTAGTTAATAAAATATGTTATTAAGCAATTAATACACAATGACACATTGAATTAATAGCAATTCATTTATTACTTAATCTATTAATCATATAGACTCTTTATTAGTTGCTGATGCAGTAATTATTAATTAATGGTTTAGTTCTTCATGAGTTATACATTAACTCAGTAGTATGTGTGCATTAGTTAAGCATGAATTAATGCATATTAGTGCACCCGTATTGTAAAGTGTTACCGTTTTTTTTTAAATTACTGTTTTTTAATTATCTTCGGAATAATGTGAATTGTTAAAGTACCCTTATTATGCTAAATTAAAGGGAACTAATTATGTTTTGAAGGTCTCCTACAATAGAATTACATTCATCCAATGTATTAAAAAAAAAATTGTTTTTTGGGGGGGATTTGTTCTCTCTGAGAGGCTACTCTCCTCTCTGATTGGTTAGATGGCTCAGTCTGTTGTGAGTTAAATCACATTCACTGAAAGGTTCTTTTTGAGGACCAAAAAAAAAAAGGTTATTTATGGCATTGTTGCCAAAAACAAATCTTTTGCAAGCTTCATTTTTGAGACTGTAGAGGATAGTGAACAATTTAGGCAGTGTTAATGTGCTTTCAAATGGGAGGAATAGTGTCACATGAACCGCTGGTCTACAGACACGACAGCATAGAGAAGATTTTCTACGCAAACCACAAAACATATCCGATCCATTAAAATCTCCACAAAATGCATTTTAAAATACTATGGAGGAAATCAAACAGAGCAAATGGTTACACAGCCTCATCTTTATAAACAGCACTGACACAAGCAGTCAAATATGGCTTTGAAAAACAAAACATAATTGGCTTTTTTTTTTAAAGGGGATGACGTTGAGTAATACAATGAAATTTCAAAGGCACTTCCGTGGGTCTAAGGAAAGGAACACTCAGGGAAGAAGAATTAGGATTTTATATATTATGTATTTTATATTCTATTTTATTTTATATTTTAATACAATGAAATTTCAAAGGCACTTCCGTGGGTCTAAGGAAAGGAACACTCAGGGAAGAAGAATTAGGATTTTATATATTATGTATTTTATATTCTATTTTATTTTATTATATATATATATATATATATATATATATAATATTCTTATTTTATATATATTTTTTTATTTATATATATATATATATATATATATATATTATAAGTATTAGGATTTTAGATCCAGTAACTGGATCTAATTCCACCTACCTACAATCTCATATTCACGTTACAATGTAGAGAATCAAATCACGGCTCACATCAGAGACATCTTTTCGAACACCAAGGCTTCTTTTCCTCTGACTATTCCCTAATTCCTTGTCATGGAGAAAGAACTGGCAGAAGTGTTCATCAAACAGCTAATCTGATTGTTTCCTAAAGCTCAGAAGTTTGGAAAGCTTTAATCTCCACAACAAGGTCTCAGGCAGGATTTACTGGATCCTGGAAGCACCCCACCTGGCCCTGTGATGTTGTTTGATTCCTGGGTTCAACAACCCGGACAAGAACACTTAAGCCGGACCCACTCGGGGACACACTGCAAAAATACCTGCGTATCTGAGGAAGATCTGAGGCTCTTCATGGGCAAGGTAAAGCAATATTAAACAACAGGAAGACATTTAACATGAAGGACTGATTGTAACAACACTGTCATGTCATTTCATGTCATGCAATCAATCTATCAAAGCAATAAACAGCTGCTCCCCATTTCAGAAGGCATGTGATTTGCGGCTTAATTGCTACGTTTAACCATAATAGAGTGAAAGTTTATCATTTGCATGTGTTTTTAAGTCCTGTCAGTTTAAACATCAAGCGCAAGGAGACTGGAACCCATGTGCCGTTTTCTGTGCACGCACACAGGGACGTGCTGACGGCATGTGAACACTGAATTGAGTTCGGTCTTTGGTTACACTTTATTTCGATAGTCACTTTAGACGTTCTACTAATTATTGGTAACTTTTCAACTACATGTCAACTAACTCTCATTAGAGTATTAGTAGATTATAGTAGACTGTCAGTAGACTGTTAGGTTATGGTTAGGTGTTAGGTTATGGTTAGGTGTTAGGAGAATAAGTTTACTTGTAGTCGCCAAGTTACTCATAGTCAGTTGAATGTCTGTTGGGGGACCAACAAAATAAAGTGTTAGCAGATATTAAGCTGACAGTCTACTAATACTCTAATGACAGTTAGTTTACCTTTAGTTGAAAAGTTACTTATAGTAAGTAGAATGTCTAAAGTGGACTATCGAAATAAAGTGTTACCCGGTCTTTTCTTTTTGAGCTTGAACAGACACGTACACGCAGAATTAAGTGAAAAATGCCCATCACGCAAACACAGTTGGTTCTGTGTTGCAAACAGAAAATGAAAACGGATGTGTATCATTATATTGGATCTGTGCATTCGTCTTAAAGTGACAGCAGCCTAATATACCCAGAGCTTTCGGTCACCAATGTTAATCAAACAACAAACGAAAAAAAAAAAATCACTTTTGTAGCTTTAACAAAGATAAATTGTATTAATTAACAAATTACATTAATTATATTTAATTAAAGGTTCTCTAAGCGATGTGGGGGCAAAACATTTTTTTGTCACGTACAGCAAACGTCTCCTCACTATCGGCTAGCTGCCTGTCCCCTAAACACACTGTAAAAAAACGCGGTCTCTGTAGACACCACAGGCTCCACAAACGGCAACAAAAACAATCATGTCTTACCTGGACCACGAAACCTAACAAACAGTGTTCCAGCCAATCACTGGCAAGAAGTATTTGAGGGTGGGTCTGGGGGGGTTAGTGTGCGTGCACATGAAGGGGGTGTGTGTGTGAAGGAGAGACAAGTGTCAGAGGGAAGTTTGAAAAATGCCCGACACACGACCAAAGAGACTAATTCGTTCTGAAGAACAAATTAAAAAGAAGAAGGAGTCGGATAAAGAACGTGCGAAGTTCCGAATTTACATCGGTAGCAAAGCTTTTGAACGATGGCGAGAACTCTGGCGGCAGAAGGGCTTCCAGTCCGACGGTTACAATTATTTCAGGAAGCACGGAAGGGAGGGGGAGGAGATGAGATGCGGAGGAGGGAGGGTCTAGCTAGCCTCCGATTTGTTTGAAAATATTGCGAACGTCAACACCCCCAGGATCGCTTAGAGAACCTTTAATGCAGTGTTATTTTACATTTGATTATTCAATGTACCCGAATACAATACAATTCAATTCAAATTTATTTGTATAGCGCTTTTCACAATACATATTGTTTCAAAGCAGCTTTACAGAAAGTGCATTTCAGAAAAATACATTTGGTTAATCATGTAATAAGTTAGGGCATAACATATTGCCGGCATTGAGTCAAATATAATTAGATTTACCTGAAATTAAAAAAAAGCACAGATTGTTTAATTTGTCTCTTTATTGTATTGTATTTGCTTGTAATTTGTTTATTTTCTATGCAGATTCACTCCCAAATCATCTAGTGAACTTGTTTTAATTTGGCAATATATAATCGTAGAAAAACAAAATATGCAACCCTACAGCAGGGAGTAAAATATATACAAAGAAAGTGATAAAGTGCTCACGCTGAGGGGCTCAGACCATGTGCGATGCAGAGAACAATTTCAGACGGCATGTTATCGCAACTTCAGTTCTCTTTATTTTGCTTGAATAGTCGAAAATGTCAAAATGCATGCCCTATATAAAATTACATTTTAAAAATAATACATTGCTTGTATCATCAAATAAGATTTTGTTCATCCCACCCGACAAATTCGAATATTGAAAGGTTAATGAATGCAAAAAGGATTGATAATAATGTGATCTTAAAAGGTAGTTCACACTAGCATTCAATTATATAAATGGTCAAAAAGCTAGGCAGGAACATGACTGGCATGAATTTCTCATTTTGTTTTTAATTAATTTATAAAACAATTAATTTTAAGTTATGTCATATTAATTTTTACTGTTTTAATTGTTTTTCCATGGTATCCAGTGTTGCTATCGAGGTATTTTAGTCAGGTATCGTATCAACACTAGAATACCTATAGACTGAACACGTAATACACATGACGTCATAGTGTTTACATTCAATTATATCAAATTGAAGGATATCAAATCCACAATGTTTACATAGTGTTTACAATTCAAGTGTTTGTATAGTTTAAATTTACATTATATTAGCAATTTGTCACCCTCACCTTTAGATACTGGTATCAATGTCAGCAACTGAAAAGTTACAGTAATACTGGTCGAACACTAGATCTGATCCCTTTCACCAGTGTTACGAAAGTACATTTCCAAAATTCAGTTCAAAATTTTAAAATGAACTAGTTCAGTTCATAGTTCATACCTCAAAAAATGAACTAGATCATAGGTCTTTTTTTTTTCTCCATACGTTGCGTCAAGCTCCTTTTAAAAAAAAAAAAAATATATATATATATATTGCCACAGCCCGTATACAACCACAGGCAAAGACAAAGTTTGCACAGGCAAAGTTTACTCAGTAATGTCCTCACAGACCTCATCAGAAAACCTGTTTAAATTCGTCATATAACTGACGTTTTGGGACGTCTTTTGACCATTCGTCAATATACGACTTTTTAGGGCCCCCTTAAACATCGGTAGATGACGTTATGGGATCCTAACTCTACCCCAGACCTAAACCTACCCCTAAACCTAACCCGTCACCTAACTGACGTTAAAGGTAAAGCGTCAGTTGTATGACGACCCGGGATCGTCATCTACCGACGTTTAAGGGGGCCCTAAAAAGTCGTATATTGACGAATTGTCAAAAGACGTCCCAAAACGTCAGTTATATGACGAATTGGGATGAGACTGTGTTAGTTTAAATGATCATACAACGCCTCCTCGTTCACTGCTTTGTCGACGGCGGCTGCAGAGCGACACTGGTGTCTTGTGTTGCCAGATTGGGTGTTTGTTTGCGCTATATTAAGGCCTGTTTACGTGTGTTTTAGCCGGGTTTTCGCCTGGAAGGCTCTATAGAAATCTGGCACCCTATTGAACGAAGTTAAACTGAGAGAGCGTGCGTTCACAGACACCAGAATGAACGAGTTCACAGTAACGTTCATCAGTAATTCAGTACGCTCAGTTCACGTTCGCCCAAAATTTGAACGAGATCATTCATTGAACGCGTTCAGGCACAACACTGCCTTTTACCAATGCTTTCCTTGCATCTTACTACTTCCAAAAGTGACCAAAAACAAGATAAAATCATGGAAATCCACAAACTCAACTTCCTTTCACATACAGCTAACACAAACACATGTCCACGGCACACAGCGCTGACTCCACTCCGCCTCCTAAAAAGCAAGGCCTGTGGCTTGCGGCAGCAGCTGAACTTTGCTCACAACACCTCCTGTAGTGGTCACAGGTCACTATGACTCATCTGTGGTGACTCTGCGGGTCACAGTAGGGTCCCGTCTGTCCTGGAGGCCTGCCGCCAGCTATCACTTTTCATCAGGCGCAAGTCCTCGGGTACACGCCTGCACATGGGCCACAAGCACTGCTGAGAGATCCTCACACGGCTTCAGTCCTGCTGCTGCCCCCACCGATATGCCATTAACAAATGACTCATCATACTGGGTGAGAAAAACAGCCTGCTTTACAAACACAGCAGAGATAAAGTTTCAACGATCAACGATTATGGTATAAGGCCTTCATTAGAATCACAGCCATGTGACCCTTGTTTAAATAAGGAATAATTGACGACGGGTCGTTGAATTATTAGAGAAGATAAGGCACACCTGAGATGGTAATGCGGCCATGACACTAAGCGGATGTGCCTTATAGGCGTGTTTTATTTTTCAATAAATTCAACAGCCTGGAGTCAATTATTCAACTTAAAGGGTAACTAAACCCCTGGTCAGAGCCTGACTCCACCCACTGGCAATATTTGAAAAATGCTGAAAAAGTGGGCAAACCCCAGCGGAGATAGAGTGGACGAAATAGATGCTAAAACACTTTATCCTGATCGTTTTTAATACTCGCAATTCCAACTCCTGACTCACTACAGTGGTTTTGACGAAACAAAGCTGGTTTTTATATTGTCGCTCGTACCAAGAGCGTGGTGAGCTGAAACCTGCACACGTCACAAAGTGCGGAACAATAGGAAAATTCAACTGCAGTAGCCATCATTCAACCTGAAGAGGGCAGCACTAAGACATTTTTACACCATATATTGTAGAAATAAAACACTTTATAACTAGGGCTGTCAAAACGATTAATCGCATCCAAAATAAAAGTTTGTGTTTACATAATATGTGTGGGTGCACTGTGTATAATTATTATATATATATATATATATATATATATATATATATATATATATATATATAAATACAAACACATGCATGTATATTTAAGAAAAAATATTATTTATATATAAAATATTTATATTTATATATAATATAAATTATATATAAATCTATATACAGAATATACATGGAAATATGTCTTAAATATATACAAGCATGTGTGTGTATTTATATATATATATATATATATATATATATAATAATTATACACAGTGCACCCACATATATTATGTAAATATATTATTTTGGATGCGATTAATCGCGATTAATCGTTTTGACAGCCCTACTTTATACACAAATGTCAAAAAAGTTACTCGAATCAATGACTGGTATTAATAAAGATCCATTCTTACAGATCATTAACTAAAAAAAGTTGGTTTAGGGTTTAGTTACTCTTTAAACTATGGTTATCACACAGAGATTAAGCGTATGCAAATTACCTCAGTCTGAGTTTCTCAAAAGCGTTCGACAACGGCGTCTCTAACAGCGAAACTGTACGTTTATCTACACTGCTAGTGAGAAATTCATATAGTTTTTAAGTTGTTGAACTATTTTACTGATAAAAATCATCAGAGCAGCGCTAACACATTTCTGTGCGAGTGTGTGACCGTAGAGTTTGTGTGTACGTTTAAGTGAGGAAAAAGAGCGGAAGAAAGAGAGTATGTGCTTTCCATACATAAAACAAAATTTTGAGGCAAAAAACATGGACGCAATGTGTCATTTTTAACCTATTGTTTACTATATTGATTTGCTTGGTCAGTGTTGTTGTGAGTTTAGGTTATTTTGCTGTTTTACTTGTAGTAAGGACTTTTAAAATTACAGTTCCATATCACCTTGACAAATGATTGTAGTTATGCATATCAAACTACTAATGAAACTACTTTAGCCGTGCGTTTCCTGAAAATAAGTGCACACCTTAGAAAGTTTGTCAATTGCCATAGTACAATTACAATATTGTTTGGCAAATTTTATACTATGGGGCAGTTGAATGCTTGAATCTGATTGGTTGATGAATGTTCTAAGGTGTGCGATTATTTTCTTGTAAACTTACTTTATCACTCGATTTTTTATTTCTTTATAACCAATTAAACATGAAAGTATTACGCAACCATGTGCATGTGAAAATATAGCATGTTCCAACCATCTACCAAATTTTGTAACGGCAATTTGCACATCTTAGAACGTTTGTCAATCAATCAGCTGCCTTGTAGTATAAATTTTGCTAAACAATATGGTAATTGTACAGGGAAATTTATTCAATTTCAGGAATATGGTGTTTGGATTAATCACATGTAAACTGTGGTTATTTTTTTATTATTTAATACATTTAATACAGTATTATTTAATGAATAATAATATTAAAAAAAAAACAGCAACATTAATTTTATAATTACAACACTAATATTCATGGCTAACTTAAACTACAGTACTTTCATTTTGGCGCAACTTGTCTTTTGTTTGACAATACATTTATTAATGACTGCCATTACAAATTAGAAAAAAATCAAGTGATAAAAGTAAGTTTACAAGTGCTTTGATAAAAATTTAAACTTAAATGAAAACTAAATACAGAAAATGTCAGTCTCATGATGGGATTTCTATAGTCAGAGGTTGAACTGACATTGTTACAATTCACCCAGTCACCCCTATAGAATATTTCCTTAGTAAGAACTGACCCAAATGATCTAAGTGATGTGTGTCGCATGGTCTCAGAAACAAAAATAATACCTCTGCCCTTGAAATGAAGGGAGTCAACCATCATTTATAAATTGACTTCAATCATTTAAATGTCTGTTATTTCTCAATGTTCTCTCCTGTCTTGAATCGTGTCATACAGTATCTCAAGATAAGGCTGCATTATATGTTTGATTATTTGTAATGTTTTAGTTTTTAAGTGATTTTTCTGACCACGTTTGATACGACACTGTGTGGTTTATAGAGGTATAGTAGCTTGGATTGTTCTATTTATAAAGCGTCTGCTGGAAACCTTTAAGGTTCAACATAGAGCCTTTCTTTCTAAGGCTGTGGGTCCACCAAAGCATTTTTAGCCAACTGAAAACAGCAGCACACTTCTGAAAGTGCCTTTCTACGGTGATTGAGAGAGCAGCAGGGTTTTTTTTTTTTTTTTTTTTTAGTTGAGAGGCTCTGGTTCCAATGACGCTTTCGGTTGTTGCTAGCATCTGATTTCGCAGACAGTTTGTTTCTGAATATAAAAATATTGAAACAATATAAAGTATTTGCTCTGGCTCTTGTTTCATATGATTTGGTTCTGTTGTTGAGTTTGTCTGTTGCCATTGTACAAGCAGATGTGGTGGTTGGTCAGTGTGGTATTTGTCCCACCCCTCCTCTACTATGATTGGACGGCTGAGTAAAAAGTGACAGCAATGAGCGTTGCGTTTTACACAAAGTTGAACGTTCTTTGACTCTCTTTCTTATGCTACGTTCACACAGGACGTGAATAGCATGTCAGGCGTGGATGATTTTAATGTTAAGCCAATGCAAAGATTCCTGCGGTGCGAATGAGGCGAGAACAGCGTGCTAGACGCGAATACGCCTCATTCACGCATCAAGTTTGCGCGAATGCCACGAATTGAGCATCTGGCGCGTTAAGCGCGAACGATTTAGTTAGTGCTATTTGTGCACTCGCGCGTTTGACGCGAATTTGCGCTTGCCGAATTATTAACCGAGTTTAGGGGTGTCAAAATTAATCGTTTTTACGGTGCATCGCGATGCAGACGAGGACGATTCGGTATCGGTTCAGTAATAGCCCATAACCGGTTATAATGTACTGACGCTTTTCTGACGTCACCACCACGCCGCCTTGAAATCAACTCCGTGCAATACGTTCCCAACGGACGTCGTACTACACAGTGAAAAGCGTCGGACGCGGGTAGAACAAAAATGGCAGAGAGATTAAAGTTTGATACTGTCAGTTCTGTATGATCTCTCTGATGAGGGTTATGCTGCGTGAGGAAAGTTGCTGAGGACGTTGACATGTCAGGTCGGCTAAAAAATGTGATATAGTGGTCAATAGTTCAATGTATCTTCAATTTAATTGTATTAACTGCCCTTATAAACGTTAGAAAGTCATGAAAATAAAAAAATGACATGACAACTTATCGTTATAAAATCATTATTTATTTTATTAAAAGTTAATAATTCAGGTTTGTTTATCAGTACCATAGCAACGCTCAACTTCCGCTGGAATTGTCGGATAGGAACCGTCCGTAGCTTTTCGCACAAGTTCAAATTTTTGAATGCATCCGTATGACCAACGGACACGATTTTCTTCGCACCGCACACGGTCGGACCCGTTTCGGACCCATTCGCATGCGGTCTGCGAATCTCCATAGGAAATTAATGAATTCTGGTCGTTTCGCAGCCGCATCGGAGCTGAACTGCCAGTGTGAAGGCGTCACGGCATACAATGGCAGAGGGTGGCGAATCGACAGAGCGTGCATTAAAGCCTGTCAGTGCCCTAAAAGAAGCACTCTTAAAACCAGAGCATGTGGACCAGTTAGTGTTCTTAAAGAAAAATTTACAAATTCCCACATGCTGAGCAGTGTGTGATGTTTCAGGAAGTTCCTGTGCCCAGTGCTGTTATTTTGTTTTCTTTTATTTTGTGTATTAAAAAACACTGCTGAAGTGCAGATTTAGTTTTTTGTATATTGAATATATTCAAGTAGGTTTGACCTCTTGTTTATTTTGGTTTGTAGTTTAATTTCATGTTTATACATTTGTCAACATTTAAACGTTTTACAAGAAAGTACATTGCACTATATAAGTATTTAAGTACACTCCTTGCATTATGCACTTTTAGTACTTACTTTTGTGTGTTCTAATCTAATGCTGCTGTTGTCTTCTGTGCCCAGACTTCAGTTTTATTTGATGTTTGATACATTCAAGAAGCGTGTTTTCCGGTAAAATTAAAGGTTCAGTTCATATATCTGACTGCTTGTATTTATTGACAAAATTGTATACATGTGAAGCAAAATTGAAAAATAAGGATGCAGTGCATCGTCAATGCATCGTGATGCATCGAGACAATCGAATTGAATCGAAGACTTGATAATCGTAATCGAACCGAACCGTTGACACCAGTGTAGGTTATCACCTCTAACCGAGTTGCCGAGTTGAAAAATCTGAACTTTGGCATCAATTCATGCCGCGTTAACCAATCAGGAGCCTAGCTGCTTGCTCACGTGGTGAAGTATCTGGATGCTTCAATAAATTATTTTGTAATATAACTAAATGCATGGTGGGATTCTTATGTACAACAAAGCAAAAATTTCATCACTTAAAACTTTATTTCTATAGACCTTATGTAGCCCCTCCCCTTTTCAGCAATGCACTCGTTGTCTTTTGACTTCCAGTCTGTATTTTGACAGCGATTTTGCATAGGTATGAATGAACTGCTCGTAAAAAAAATTCCCAGTCGACATTTGTTAAGACATCTGCTTTACAATGCTTATTATAAACATTACAATGCTCATGATCACTTTTGTTAACTCTACAATAAGTAAATCCACTTCACCAGCTAATTACTCCGACAGCGATGCCATAGAAATATACAGAGCGAGCGCAAAAAACGAAAGTTCAAAGACAATATTCTAAAGATGACGGCGCCCACGTTTCTCTGGTGCATTAAGATCTATATACGAGACATGTTCATTTTGTATTGAATGTTATTCATTCCATATCTAGATTATATGAAATAGTATTACGATGTAAAGACAACCAACATACATGTGCATAAGTTCGTGTCTGGACGTGAGAGAGAAAAAAAAAAATCACAGGACAGGTTAATAACTTTTGAAGGCTGGCTCTATTTAACATCAACACAAAAATAAATGACAGCTAGATTAGATAGATGAGGGCGAGGGTGATCCTCGCTCCGATGTGGGACAACAGGTCATCAAACTGGGCGCAGGACAGGCGGAAGTACTGCTGACAGCGTCCGCAGGGCTTAAAGTGAAAAAAATTCTTCTGACTGAAATTTTTTTCAGGCCAAGTCATATTCCTGTAACTTTATTTAAATTGTCGAGACCAACAGCGTTTTAAGGGGAGATGTTTAAAACCGATCTAATATTGCCAGTTTACGTAATTTAAAAGCCATTTTAATCTATGAAAAACATTTACTTATCTTGACAAATAATCAACCATATACATAATTTTTCAGTGCATGTTATTTATCTTATGAGACCAAACAATGCTAAACTATATTAATATATAGTTTGTGCCTTGGCAAATCGTTTTGGCTGAGGGCAAAGTGAAGTTCTATAACTTTATTATGTAGGCTATTTAACTTTGTAGCCTATTAGAGAGCTGACTTATGTTTAACTGAATAGTTTGCTTTATTTCTCATTGTATAGCTTATTATAGCCTACCTATTAGGCTACTTATACTTTTGAACGGGATATTATCATTAAAACTGACATTTAACAAAAGACAAGACATGCTTGTGTAATTTTATATATTCTAAAATATATAAAATATTATATTACTATGCATTCTCTTCACTGTATGTGTACGCATAATACAATAAAATGATACAACCCTGTCTGTTTGTTAAATGTCAGTTTTAATGATAAATAATGTTTCATACTTTTAAAATGAAAACAAAAAGAAGCAGGTTTTAGCTATATTTCGTGTTGTTATAAATATATGATAATCAATGTGAGTTGCCTGAACCACATTTGTGTGGCCATTTATATGTTTATGATAATAATTATGTTCATTTATAAATGAAAAGAGGCAGAGTGGTGTTGATGAAAAAAGGCAGAGTTGATAACCGGAGTAGCCGCGTGATGAGGCCCTGTTTACACGAGAACGCTCGCGGGTGAAAACGTACAAATATTTTATCGGATGTGCCTTTCGTTTACACGGCGAGGGTGTTTTTGAGGCTCAAAAACGCAAAAAGTGAAACCACCCTCCAGAATGGAAATCTTAAAAACGCTCCACCGTCGCGTTCCTGTGTAAACGGTAAAAACGCAAAAGTCTGCTTGACTGTGAAGGTTGTACGCAGGCGCGTGGACTTGGTGTTGTTGTAGTATGCACTCCTAGCCGCCTGAAGTGCATACTACATTGAATTTCACACTTTTGCGTCTCCATTTGCACGTGGATTTCCCACACCAAACACTCGTCTAAACGCAGAATTTAAAAAAAAAGATGATGCAATGCCACTTTTGCGTTTTCTCTTCAGAATCGTTTCCATGTAAACATAGCCGATCAAGAACGCGCGGTTAGCAGCGTCCTCTCGTCCTCGGGAGTTTGTTCTCCCGAGTCGAACTTGGCAAGTCCGAACTACCAAGGACGCAAGTCCGAAGTTTGCGTATTTGGTATTGAGAAACGACCAATATTGACCCGCGTTCTGTTTTCTATCATGGGACCGCAGCAAACGAGCTGTAGCCTCGCTCGCCTGACAAGATTGAGTGTAAAGGGAGCAGTTTTTCCGTGAGCGGGAATTGGAAAAACCGGAGTGGACCATCAGCAAAGTGATTACAGAATGCTTAGAGTGGAGAGAGGAACGTGCTTTCGCTCCACTCCAGGCTTTATCACATCCCCCCTCAGCAGGGTGAATACGCATCATCTTTCCTTAATTTAAGACCTATTCAAACTAAAATTAAGACATTTATCACACTATTTGCGAAATGAAAGCCTATTTACGGCCTTAAAATTATGAAAAGTTAATTTAAGACAGGACAGACGGGAACCCTGCAATTGACGGATATCCGTCCTAGACTCGCTGCAATTAACGGAAATCCGTCGTAGCGACGGAGAACTTTAACCCCTGCGTCCGTCATCCAGGCACAGCTCCTGGAGGGAGCAAATAATGAAACTCGCCAAACGGTTCGCCTCTGAAGGGTCCGGTGGACACAAATACGCCGATGATGATCCCTACGCCGCTGTTCTGCTCTCCAGAGAAAATACAGTGTGATGAATCTCTCGATGAATGCTCGATCAACATAAAAAAGATGGCCGCCAACGGGTTTCGTTTCTGACGCGCAAGACGTGCGTAAATTTCGCTTCAAACTTTTGATTTTATGTGCGTCAGTTTCACTTTTGACGCGCGAATTACCACAAAGTGGTCAAGCGTCAAACTAGACGCGGCAGACGCAAATTTGACGCGCTATTCGCGTCCGGTGTGAATGTAGCATTAGCCTTTCTTTGAGACTCTGCGAGCGAAAAAATGCTGAGTACTCAGAAAAAAACGTGGTACTCCCATTAAAAAAAAAAATAGATTTTTCGCTAGCCTCAGAAAAAAATGCTTTGTTGGACACACAGCCCGAGAGTAAGTTTGAATTGAACCCACAATACTGCTTTAATTCAGACACACGTCATTAGAAATGACAGCCAGCACAGCCATGTGATAAAAGCTTTTGTTAAGACCCAAACCCAATAGTCAAATCAAAGATCTGTTCTGTCTCTGTGGGTCACAAGCGACTGGAAATCTGATTGATGTCTCTGGCGTGGCTGAACACGTCCAGGACCAAATGAGATTAATTCTGCTGTTTGTGTCATAATGTCCCATTCATTAAATGCAGTTAATCACAGACAGGACCTGAGGGAAGCCTCCATTACAGGTCTCCAAGCAACTAGACCCCAATAAATCACAGAGTTATCAAACGTGGTCAGAAAAATCACATTTGATAAAAACGTTACAAAAGATGGGGCGATATTATCACTGTTCCCACATAATGAGCTCTTTGCTTGAGGTCAGGCACGATTCAAGACACAAGAGATGCCAGAGAAATGCCATACATTCAAATGATTGCAGTCAATCTAAAAAAAAAAAAAAGGATGGATGACTCATAAAATCACAGTGGGTCATTTGGGTTGGTTCTTTCTAAAGGAAATATTCTGTAGGGGAGTCTTTTTGGGGGGTTGTTTGTTAGAAAGGGTGAATTTTAACATTGTCAGTTTAACCACTGACAGTAGAAATCAGGTGCAATCTGAGCCGCAGCTGTAAGGGGAACAATCCAACATAGCACAGAATAATGCTTCAGTTCAGATGATCAGAGTTCAAGTCCAAACTTAAGTTTAATTTCCAGACCCAGATCACCTCTTTCCATTTCTATTACCAGCTCTCTCTCTCTCAGCAGAGATGTATAAAGTAGTAGAAACCCAGACTTGAGCAAAAGTACAAGTGCTCTATCAAAAAAGTGACTTGAGTAGAAGTTGAAGTGCTCTTTAAGCACCAAACTTAAGTAGAAGTACTAAATTATTGTAAGTATTGCAAGTAGTTGATTTTAAAATTCACTACTTAAGTACTAATATTAAAAGTATTATGTCATGAAATTATTAAAGAAAGCAGTCAAAAGTTTGAACAAGCAATCAAATAAGGCGCTTTGGCGGCCGCCAAAAAAATGTCATTGCAGGACAACCCCTGCATTAGTTGTCAATGTGTGTGTCAATCAATACCATTACCCTATAAAACTGGCGTGTGATATAGGCAGCATGAAAGCCAACTTCCAACGAATGATTCGTAAAATTTTTATAATTGTAACGAGTAACTAGCAGAACATTAAAAAAAATAGCAGTAAAAGTATTAAATTCATCGAAAATATCTACTGAAGTAAAAGTAGAATTAGAAGAAAACAATACACTAGTAGAGTACAGATACAGCATTTTAGTACTTAAATACAGTACTTAAGTAGTTCTACTTTGTTACTATACATCTCTGGTGTTGGCCAGTAATAACTGACGCGCGTAAACATAAAACTTTTGTTTTTATGCGCGTCAGTTTCACTCTTGACGCGCGAATTACCACAAAGTGGTCAAGTGTCAAACTAGATGCACAGATGCGAATTAGACGTGCTATTCGCGTCCAGTGTGAACGCACAGTAATGAAAAGTATATTATATAACTTATGACTTCTATGAGTGTCACTTTTGGACTTTCTGCACGAGGGCGACTTACGGCTAGAAGTATAAATGAAAAACATTAAATTGCATGTGTATTCACTCACTAATACTCACAACACCTTATTTGGGTAAAAGAAAGAAAAATATTACTTCACTCTAAAGAAATTTAAAGTAAACACATGCAAATCTATACGTTTTTGTAAGTGTACAAAAGTCTACATGATTTTTTTATATATATTTCTCTTTGTGGATGCATAAGATTTCCTGATAAAAATGAAGAAATCACCGTCAAATGGAACATCAATGTCACTTGTCAGAAGTGCATGAACGTTCAACCTCTGTAGCACATGTGCTATGTACAGTATAAAAAAAAGTTAACATACTGCCCTCACGTACTGTATGACATGCTGTTTTTTCAATGATGTTAATTCCTTTCCTCAGAGAGCAACAACCTTGAGAAGGGACGGTGAGAGATTAAACAAACACTCTTGGTTATTAGAGAACCCTCATAAGGTGGAAACACAACATGCACACACACACACTCTCACATGCAATCCTAAATCTCTATTGTGTTGACAGCTGTACTGATGAAAGGAGTACTGGGAGCGTTCATCAGTCATCCACTGTCCAGGACGACAGATTTCCTCAAGATGTCAATATCCCCATACTGACAACAGCAACCATCCGTCACAGTAAGTATTTATCCACTCGTGCTGTAAAACACAGCTAAAGCTATCAAAGGACAAGAACAACAACTTCACTGTTTATTCACTAGCATACTGTATGTGAATGTGACAGATATGATGCACAGATAACTGGCTGAATAATCCTATTTCTTAAAGACCATTTCACATTTCACATTACCTCAAAGGTAATAAATTAGGATTTATACAAGCAGACACACATTGCATTTGCATTTTTATGCTAATGCACTAGTATGCCGAACGATTTTCTGGTGACTTAATGACGCAAGTATGAAAAAATCAGAGATTGACTGAAATAATGTGACTGAATGACTACGTTTACTCTACCGTTTAAAACTGTTTTGGGGATTAAATCACTTGTATTTAGCAAGGATGCATTAAAATGATCAACAGTAACAGTGAACACATTCATGTTACAAAAGATTTCAAATAAATGCAGTTCTTTTGAACTTTATATTAATCAAAGAAGCCATTTGATGAAGAAAATGCATCAGGGTTTCCAAAAAAAAAAAAAAATAAATAAAATAAAAATAAGAGAGCACAAGTGTTTTCAAGATTGATAATAATTAGAAATATTGGAGGATCATGTGACACTGAAGACTGGAGTAATGATGCTGAAAATTCAGCTTTGCATCGCAGGAATAAATTAAATTTTAAAATATATTCATATGAAAAAAAAAGTTATTTTGAATTTGATTATTGTGAAATATTACTGTGCTAATAATACTGTACATTTGATTAAATAAATGCAGCTTTAGTAAGAATAAAATACTTAAAAAATAATAATAATTAGAATAAGTAATTGCCTTGATTTAAAAATCCACTGTAACATTTATTTTATCAGTGTATAAGCCTAAAACCTCTTGAAACTAAAACATATTTTTTGGAGCGAGGAAGAAATTATTTAAATCAATATACAGACGGGCGAAACCACGGCAACACTGCCACAGTTAAAATGGCTCCTGGCCTACATTTTCCAATTCATCCTTCAGGCCCTTGTCTGCTGCTGTTGAGGACATAATAGTCAGAGGAGTAATAATAAACAGAGAACTGGGAATAGAAAGTGCATGACTTCGTTTATGCAAAATATGATTACCATGTATACAGGAATATTCAAATAGCTGTGCACTCTATAAAGCAAGTGGACCTCTAACTGGAATATTTGACGAAAAATAAGGGACCTTTATTGTACAACAATATGTACTTAAACATGGTCAATGAATGAATCTTACATTGATTATGAAAATCAACCACTGATTAGGTTAATGACTTGAATAATATATATCCCCTTTGTGCAATATGTATACCACCGGGGATGTGCAATATGGGAGATGTGATCAATAATGGTTGTATTATTGATTTATAATAAGCTGAAAGTTTTTATTGCTGGTGCTTTTTGGTCGGGTAGAATTTGCAATCTCTGACGCAGTTTTCTGGCTTCTATTGCCGTTTTCCACAAACTAGCTACCAGGTGTGTCAAAAAACACGATTGTGTAGGTTGGAAGCGGACGGGACCAAACAGAACAAAACTAAAAATCTGACACGGTATGCACATTTCAAAGTAGAATAACTGTAGAATAAGCTGTAGCATTGTTTTCAGAGAAACGAGTATTTGAACTTTTGTCAAAAAGTGACCCAATTTAACAATCCACTCAAGTAAATAAAGCATTTCTCCTTAAAATAGCAACTGTGGGTAAAGTGTGCCAGATGCTTTCAGGGTAAAATGTCACTTGGCTTAACTAATATTGATAGTGAACTTTACAAGAAATGATTGCACAAACTTAAAAAAAAAAGTAGCAAAGCCATTTTCAAACACTAAGTTTGGAATAATACGAAATGTTTCTTGAGCAGCAAATCAGCATTTTAGAATGATTTCTGAAGGATCACGTGACACTGAAGGTTAGAGTAATGGCGGATGAAAATTCAGCTTTGCCATAACAGGAATCAACTACATTTTTAAATACATAAAACAGAAAATGGTTGCAACATTTCACAATAATACTGTTTCTACTGTTTGGATTCAAGATGAGTGGCGTGTTCAATTCCTTTTTAAAAAAAGTTCAACATGGGTGCTCTTCGGTCCAAGGTAGGACATCAAGGAAACAGTAGAGAAAAAATCTCTGATGACCGAGGCACTCCTTCATTAAAACATTAAAATGTCTTTATTATACAAATGACATGTCCTAAACGGACAAATTTAAAAAGCCCACGCGTAGCGGCATGAAGCCTTCTTCAGGGCTTCATGAAGCCTTCTTCATGCCCTGAAGAAGGCTTTGTGCCGCTACGTGTGGGCTTTTTTTTTTTTTTTAAATTTGTCCGTTTAGGACATGCCATTTGTATAATAAAGACATTTTAATGTTTTAATGAAGGAGTGCCTCGGTCATCAGAGATTTTTTCTCTACTGTTTCCTTTCACTGTTTCTACTGTACTTTAATCAAATAAATGCAGCCTTGGTGAGCATAAGAAAACGTTTTGAACAGTACTGTATATTCGTATTTGTATTTAAAATTAATATCAAGAGAGTATACCAAAGGATTTAACTTTATCCTTTTTCATGGCACAGCTTACCACTAACGTGGCAGCTCGACTGAACTGAACTCAAATCTCTTAAAATCTGCGCATGTAAACTTTTAGGATTATCTCGAATACAAATTTAATTTAATCAAAATAAAGAACGACCCAACTGTCCTTGAACGAAATCCCTGAGCGTTACACATATCAGAAGAGGTGCATCCGATTGGTTACCAGCGCATCATAGGTAAAAAAAAAAAATATATATATATATATATATGTCAAATAACATCTTCTTTCTGCAGTTCATGAATAACACAGCCTCTCTTGACAAAATGTTAGGTCTATGAGCAATGTAAAGCGCAAGCATTCAAATCCCGGGAGAGACCCTCACAGCAAATAGATACATCTATATATCAATACATTTCCCACTAACTTTAAGATTCACAGCTTAAGCAATAAATGTCATGCAAATGCAAGTGATTTAATATTTATAGGCCTTGCAAATAAATGTATGAGAGTTTAAATAAAACCTACTGAACATAAGATGATACTCCTGCTCCATGTTGATGAAATATTTGCAGATAGAAGATGAAATGACGAAGATATGCACTCCACACTGACCTTGACACTGCCTTTATTTATAGCTATAGAAATCCAGAAATAAGACGCAATCAAAATGAGTCAGAGTTCCTGAACGGCACCCGACAGTCTCTCTCATAAAGATTAATTAGTGCTCTGGGTGCTATTAAATGTAGATGTGTTGCAGCTACCTGGTTGGTTAAAAGAATAAAAATGCTTTTAACAAAAGCTCCACCAGCTGCACCTTTTATATGATGCAATAACAGAACAAGTGTGAACACCTGCAAAGCTGGTCAGAGAAGTTTAATTGACAGAATTGATAGATTGTCATTCAGGTTTATTGTTCAGATGTTTTTAACCAACGTTTATTCTTTGGGAGTTATTCTTACCTTGAGTATTATAAACCGAGTCTATATAGTTAATCCCCTCCAGCAACTTCACCAGATAAACAAACATTATTTTTGTATTTTTATTTCTCCACAACATACGATATGATTTGGAAAGAAGCCTGGTGGGTAGCTCATGTTTTCCAACATTTAGCACGGCATCACTTACATGCGGATGACCAGACTTTGAATCCAGGTCATTTGATGAATAACATCTCCCCATTGTTTTCTGATGGTTCATCACTCTACTGTCTGAATGAAGGCAAAAAGAGCCCTTTGATAATAATAATAATAATAACAACAACTTTTACTTTTTTAACAAACTAAATGTTAATTATTTAACTACTTAAATAATTAACTAAAATATAAAATGTTGTATAAATGTATGCATCAAATCCTCAAGAAAAAAATAATATCGATATAAATTATGATTTAGAATCACACTATCACAATTATATCATTAATGAATATTTAAAAAGATTTTTTCTAAGGATAAAATTAGAATGTTTGTTGTGTTCCACGCGTATTTTTTGTTTGTTTTCATTGTCCTGTGCACCATAGTTTACTTTGCACGTTGGCTGTTGTGCTCATAGAGTGCCGAAGTTACGACGTCACTCTGTAGGCCAAAACGCGGAAGTGAGCATTTTAGCACTCCCGGTTCCCTCGCTATAAAGTCTATGGGATTTTTGAATACGTTTTTGCTAAATCGTCTGAAATAAGGTCTGTGGTGAACAAAGCCCCTAAATATTTTCACGCTTTGATCTATGACATAGAACACAGTTATAACCTGCTTTTTGTTTTTTAGACTTTATTGTGTCTGCTTGTGTTTTTTTCAGATCTTTGTAGTATATATATATATATATATATAATAATGTGATCTGGGAAAACCCGTTGGATGTCGCGCTGGTACGTTTTCAGTAAAGTCTAAATATAGATTGAATGTCAGTTTTTGTGTCAAAATTTGGTTTTTATTAAATTATTATTCTATAACATCTTGTTTATCATCTCTGAATATAACTTGGGAAAATTCACTAGTTTAGTGCAGAAAAATAGCGATTTAAAATGTCCAGCTGAAAAGACTGTGATTCTCTTCAAGAACACGCAGGCAGGCGGAGCGGAGGGGGAAACACAAATTTCCCGTTTAGCTCTCCTTTTCTTAACACTACAAAGACAGTTCACCTATCAAAATAAACCACATTACAGAATAAAGTCCAGTCCTGGGTGAACTACAACAGCACGCAAGTTTTTATTTATTTATTTTTATCCAGCGTTATCGTGTGTTGTGATGTGGAGCACAAGAGAATAACAGCGTTTGAAGCTGCTCGTTTATAAGACCTTGCTCGCCTCTCAATCGTCCAATTTCAAAACGGTTTTCACAGGTTGAATTTTGAGTTGATGATACCTAATCTATGATGATTACTAAAATATGTGATATGAAAAAAAGGCAATAAAAAAGGGAGCGCCAGTCGTCCCGCTAGCAGGACGTGACTGTTAATTAAACCTGTTTTTCTCAAAATTCTGTTTCTGAAAATCACAGCGATGATGTGTGTGTGTGTGTGTGTGTACATTTTGGATTAACTTGTAACTCTTGATAGACAAAACGTGTAAGGGTCACAACCTTTTTCTAAAGGGTCTACCTTTTTCTTTGGTTAACTTAGGTTTAGATTAGATTATTGTTTTGTTATATTGTGTTCTTTCCTTTGGCGCCACTTTCGTTCTTTTCTCATGTATTGTTTGATTGTTCAGTTATTTATTTTAGTGCATAGCACACCTTATTGTTGTTTCTATCGACTGGATTCAGTGGCTTCGCCTTCTTGTACTGTAAATAAATTCCAGTTGATTTTTTCTTCATTAAAGTCTGTCATGTATTTTTCCATCATATCTCACCTGAGCAGTACGTCAGCAGTGTTGGGGTAGTTACTCAAAATAAGTAATTAGTTACTAGTTACTTCTGTAAATTGTAATGAGATTACTTTACTAGTTACTGCATTGGAAAAGTAACTTCACTACTTATTACTTTACTTTCCCGTTTCTTAATTTACCGTGTACATGGACAATCATATCAGTTTTTGCCCTATATCATCACTTTATTGTAAAAATTTATACAAAATGACATGAAAGAACAATATCCCTGTCTGCACAAACAAATATGCCGCACTGTAAAATTCAAAATTCAAAATTTTAAAATGGTGTTTACCACAGAAGTTTCAAAACAGGCTGGGAGAATAAAACTCTTCTCCTGAGAACAAAACCAGCTTTTTATTCGACTCATGGTAATAATAAAAAAAATTAAGATGTCAATGAAAAATAATAAAATAAAGGTCACTTTATCCCATAAAATTCTTAATCTCAATTTTAAATGTATTTTTCTAAACCTGGGGGATTAATGGTCGACAGGGGAAGCATGTCTTCTACAATGAACCCTGCAACAATCCTGTTCATTTCGTTTTGTGTTATCCAAGACTTTCGAGCCTTGTTTTTACTCGACGCGTCCGAATGAGCGGAAAGGTGCGCGCGGCAAACAGCGCACGCGATGCCGCATCCGAGGATGAACGACAAGAAGCCTACCTGCACCGAACATGTAGCCTACATCTCCGCAACAACACCCAGTTTGCGCATCTAAATCAGTTATTTATGTTTACAAAATGAGCCTAAGATCCATGTTTTATAAAATGTCCACGAAGCTTAATGAAATGTTTAGTGAAATTAGAAAATAGAGATCGTTCATTTAGTTCTTTAGCCTATATATACATGTTTTTATATCCACATATTTTGTTCTAATGTCACAAATAATAATCTTAGGGTTTACTATAGCCTACATTTCACTCAAATATTTTTGTGCTTTCGAGCAATAAACTGAAAGTAATGTGAATATTGCCATTTGCCGAAACCCGTCTCTCCACTTCCTTCTCTCCACTCAAATCGGTCTCTATGGCAACGGCGCGCACGCACCACTAGACAGAACTTTCCACACAGGCAAACACGGCTTGGGTAACGCAGGAAAGCGCGTTCCTTTAGTATAGTAAAGTAGTGTAGTTACCAATATTTTTAGTGTAATGCGTTACTTTACTTCGTTACCCAAAAAAGTAATATCGTTACTGTAATTCGTTACTTTGTAACTCGTTACCCCCAACACTGTACGTCAATATATAAATTTTGCGGTATCTGCCTCAGACCTTACAAGGTTCGTAACAATGTTATTATAGCTATTTCAATTATATTTGAGTGGGTGTGTATTCCTACTGATTTCATGAGCCTTTCACAGTTTCACTCTACCATGCGTTCTTACACCTGTGTGGCTTAATCTTTGATACAAAAGCACATTACTGGCAGGATCGACCAAGCAGCCAGATGGAGACTGAAATACGGTCTAATATTAAAACATAATATTATCCATACTGTTGCAAACCTACACCAAAACATGATTAGATTTTCACAGTTCTCCTTCACTAACCTCCATTAACAGCCCGACACCTCACTCCAAGGCAATAACAAATATGAAGCGGTGTCACTTCATTTCTCTCGGCACACCATTCCTGCTAAATGACTGGTCTGGGCCTCTCCCATCACAATAATGCAGTGGGATCAAAGGATCCTCAAGCAGCCCCTCATCAGCAGAGAGAGTGACTCATAAAAAGCCGTGGGTCGGGGGTTAAGCATCCCGTCTCTCGTTAGCATTTTATCCAGCCTGATCATTGACAAGCAATTCCCCTGATGAGATTTAATAGAAGAACATGGAGGTTCAAATTATTGGCTGCGAATGTTTTTCATGTAAAAACCAGCATGATAAAAATGCATTTACTGGGTACTATGTGGATTAAAGTCGATATATTGAAATGTCTGAACCCTGGGAGATGACAGTAATCTTCCTCAGATTTGGTGCATTAAAAGGGGGATATCATGAGAAAAATCAAATGTTCCTTGATCAATTTAGATAAGCGTATGTACAATAAAAAATAAAAATAAAAAAAAGCATGCTGTGACTTTCAGAACTCTGAATATAATGTATATATATTGCTCATGTAAACTGTATTTTCATCGGTTTTTAGATTTTAGAGTGGGGTAAGATGTGTCGCCCCCACATAAACATTTAAAAAGGGCTCATTATGAACAACTATCTGTGAAAAGCATTTAACCTAAAACAGTGTTTTTGTCAACGTACAGCTTTTTTTTTCTTTCTTTTCTATCAAAGCAAACTTATTCAGGTCTAATACAGCTTTTATTTTATTTTATTTTATTTTATTTTTGATTCTAAATTGTATTTTATTTTTATTTTTATGACTATGATTTTTTTATTCTAAACTGTTTTAATTATTCTGATTTCTTTTAATTTCTTCCATGTAAAGCACTTTGAATTGCCGCTGTGTATGAAATGTGCTATATAAATAAACTTGCCTTGCCTAATACTAAACAAGGAACGCATCACTGATGCTAGGGCTGCACGATTAATCGCACGATGTTGTTATGCGCATCTAATCAGTAAAGCCGGTTCCTTGATTATTAGTAAATCACCTTCACCTGCTTTCAGATGGAGCGGCATTTAATACAAAGAGCCGTAGTTACCTGACCAGCTGAGCCAAATCGCGTTAAAATCGAGTACATATCGCCAACGATATTTAATGCGATTTGGCTCAGCTGGTCAGGTAACTACGGCTCGTTGCAGTAAATGCCACTCCATCTGAAAGCAGGTGAAGGTGATTTACTACTAATCAAGGAACCGGCTTTACTGATTAGATGCGCATAACAACATCGTGCGATTAATCGTGCAGCCCTAACTGATGCTTATAATTCCAGATCTGAGCAGAAGATTTCGCTGCATTAGGTAAGGCAGTGGTTATTATTTATTATTCAAGTTGGTTGTTGTGCTAATGGACAAACAATTCACGCATATGCATGCATATATTATTGATCTTGAGTAGCTTACATAACTATCAACATGACATGAGTAATAGCATGTGATTGTAAATTACCAATTATAACAAATAACTAGATTTTGAAGAAACTGTGACAGGTGCTTGCTATGGAGGGACTCAGTGGTACACAGTCACAATCTCATCATTTTCACCATTTACTATGTTTGGCAAATGGGTCTCAAATGCTGCCCCAAGTCAAACCAGTGTTGAGAAATGGCAGAAGCCATGTAACTATATGGTTGCTAAAGTGTGACTAGTTAGAAGTGTCCTCTTTTAAAAGCAGGGCTTGACATTACATTTTTTGCTCACTAGCCAATGTGGCTAGTGGTTTTCCAAAGTTACTAGCCACGAAGCACTTTTACTAGCCACATTTTTGTTGTTGGAAAATTAGATTTTATATGCTTAAAGTTAACAATGGGGCTTAAAACTTCTAAAATGTACTAATATTATCATTAGCTCTGATAAGGTTGTAGGCCTAAAGCTCCTTTTTTTGAAAACATGTCTATTAAGATAAACACATAAAATAGCTTCTTATTGCATATAATAAAAGTGCTGCATCTTTTTTTTTTTTTTTTTTTTTTTTTTTTTTACAGCCGTAAATAGCCTATACTGTAACACAGAGTAGAACAATATCGAGCAACGAGCAAAGAATAATTATTTTTTTTCTAAGAAAAAATCCACACTTAAGGCAAGGGGATTACAACTTTATATAGCCTATTTGACAGTTTTGGGGACTTGTTTTGCATCAGCATTTCCTCAGAGCTCTGATTTATTAATTATCATCAACAAGTATAGACATACAGGTCTTTATTTTCCAGATTATTCCCAAAAACGCATCTCCTGCTTTCTTTCATGGCATGAAAAACTTTATTAAAACATAGAATTAACTCTGGAAAGCTAGTTGTGATATGACATGACATAAGGGCAGCCCTGCTACCGTGTCCCTTAATCGTGAAGATTATTTTTTCTATAGACCTTATGCACCAGAGAAACGTGGGCGCCGTCATCTTTAGAAAATTGTCTTTGAACTTCCGGTTCTGTATATTTCTATGGCATCGCTGTTAGCTGGTGAAGTGGATTTACTTATTGTAAAGTTAACAAAAGTTATCATGAGCATTGTAATGTATATCATCAACATTCTAAAGCAGATGTCTTAACAAATGTCGAACGGGAATTTTTTTACGAGCAGTTCATTCATACCTATATGCAAGATCGCTATGAAAATACAGACCGGAAGGCAAAAGACAACGAGCGCTACGCTGAAAAGGGGCGGGGCTACATAAGGTCTATATATCGGCCACGCATGTTGATGTGTGTGTGCACGCGACCAGTCGCGTGATGATCGTTTGACAAAAGTCTGAATATCATGTTGCGATATCATATTTGGCGCGCGCACCCTCGCGCAAAGGCACTACAGGAGAGCGTGAGACGCGCCTATGTTCTGGATTCTCATGCTATTAAAAAAGATCGCTATATCATCACTAAGGGCATTATTAAGGGTAATTAAAGGCCCTCAGTCCGACGGCCAGTCCGCGAGTTTAATCTCCGCAACCGCGTGTCTAATGTCGTTCAAGAGGATTCACGAACGGACCAAAGAGCCAACACTAGACTGTGTGCAGGTACTCATGGGAGTTGTAGTGTCATAGTGATAGATAGCAATATGTTTGTTATTTCAGATGTATTTTGACAAGACTACAATTTTTCAACAAGTGGCTAGTGGGAGTGTCTATGTTACCCGCCACGCGTGAAATCCACCCGCATTTGGCGGGTTGGCGGGTGTTAATGTCAAGCCCTTATAAAATACTTCAGGATTTAGCATTATGCTTTGTATTAATAGAAAACCTGTAGTATTTTCAAATTACCATGCTTTCCACCCTCATATCCCCCTGAGATGAGACATTTATGTATTTTTTGTCTGGAAAACCTGCAGTGTGAGAGCCGGAGTGTAGTGATATATGCTCATCTCATGGATGAAGGAACATCAGCACAAACACACAGTTCAATTCCAAGGGCCAAAGACACGGTGGAAAATGGTCATTAAAAGTAAAAACTACATATGACAACTTGGATAACATTTGACAAAAATATCAACATTATAAGTGGACTTTAGGTATGGATGGATAAAAAAATAAAAATTACTCCTTTAAAGTCAGAGAGCATGTTAACGGATTTGTTAAATGTACGGTGCAAACTAATTTAAAGCAAATATTTTAATTGCATTACAGTAGACGTGCTAATGCACCCCAGATGCCTACCATTAATGTAAAACGGTGTCTGACGGGGCGTATCTGAAGGTATTTCGGGTGACAACTCTGCCGGAGCTCAGCCGGATTTAATGAGCGTTTAGGTTCAGCATGTTGCTTATAGCAGGTTAGAGCTACTCTTCCTCTCTCCCGCTGAGGCTGAAGACGACACCGGATCCTCCTCATCCAGCATGCACAGCCCGTCTGCGGCTAATCACAAGAGACTGGAGTCATCAATTATGAAACTTCCCCTTTTCACTTTCTCCTTTAACAAAATGACAGTAGTTTCCCACTGATCAGATGCTTTATGGTTATATTAGCGGCATGTCTAGTTATCTCCCTGTTGTGTTCTTGTACTCAATGGATTGTGGGCGTTGTAGCGGGATTGTTAGCGGGGTCCTGATGAGGCAGCGTGGCAGCGTGAGCCTGTCATGGCTTTGAAAGGAGGGAATGATTTAATTGATCCAATTTTTAATGCATGAATCATGCGGGTGAGTCTCGCACAGGGGGCAGTCTTTCTGAAACGCCTGGTTTTGCAGGAGAATCATTCATCTTGCTTAGAGTCTCATGAAGACCCTTCATTTCAGCATAGGTCAGTTCATATCACAGTTTTGAAAAATGCGAAACAAGTCGGTTTCAGAGTGGGAGGGAGGATGGGGTGATGGGTAGGGTAAGAACAATTATAAACCACATTAGCACGGCTCATGAATATTAATGAGACGTCATAATGTTTGCCCCGTTGTCAGGGGGTTTATTTACCTTATCTTTTTTGAAACTAAAGTGATACACAGATTTGTTCAGAGAAGTGGTTCCGAAGTGGTCATTAATAAAACACGACTATTGACCAATCAGCATCAAGAACTGGAACTATCATTAGACTGGGAAAACCCAGACAACTTCCGCAGACTGATCTCATGAAATGGCATATGTATGACACGCCAATCCGTATTTCCATATTTGGCGAGCTATAAACACACATTCATTTAATTTCTGCGTGTTTATGAATGCTGTTGACTTAACGTTACGTAACTGTATATAAAATATATGACCTACCCCAACCCTGTCCCTAAACCTCCCAGTCACTGAGGTTAATACGATTTATGAGTCTACCCCTACCATCCTAGGAAAAAAAAATATCGCTCCCCAGATGTCGATCTACATTTTGCTTCGTTTCGCTCGGACATTTAACGGCGTGTACATACACGTGCAATCACTCGGACATTTAACGGTGTAGACATATGTGGATAGCTCAAAATGCATATAGATAACACGTCACTTGACTTGAAATTGGCGTGTATGTTTACTCAAAAGTCATGATTTCATGTAGATTTGCTGCAAGTTAAGGCCATTGCACACCGAGTCCGAAATTCGAATACGAAATTTTCGCACGTTAAAAAAAAAATTCGACCTCACGTTATGTCAATCACGCTTGCACACCGCCTCCGAAACTTTCGTCCGTCATAAAATTAATCGGATCGGGTTCGATTTTCTGCGTTTTTCGCATCCAGAGCCAGCATTTTGAGAGGTCTTTTGACAATTCAGGGCCGGGGGGAGCTCATCCTCAAATCATATGCGCCGTGCTTTCAGTTTCGGTTTTCAATTCGATCAAGTGTTTATGTTCTCTTCTCTATATTGGATTATGAAATTAATAAACCTCCCCTTTCAATCCGATTGAAATTTAGGATCGAATAAGGTGTGATTGAGCAGCCAATTCGATAACGTATTATTTGGGCACAATACACAACATACAATAACAGCCTAGCTGTTCTGCAGCGCTTCCACCGGGCCGCGCGCGGGTGTGTGTGTTTGTGTGTGTGTCCATACCTTAGACACACTGCCAGTCTCCGTTCAGAATCGATTGGTTCACGGAAATTGGTGGTCTTGTTTTTAATATGTGGCTCCAGAATCACTAGCAAAGCATCAAACTGTCCCACTGACATTCTGAGGTAAATTTTGAATCGCTCAGGATAAATTCGCAACTCCTTGATTAGGTACGTGGAACTCTCCTTCCTCTCGGTGCAATTTCAGGATGGATGGACGTAATATTTTCTTCTTCTTCTCTTTTCAATAAGAGAGAGGGCAACAAAATCATCCTCACTGCTTGACGAATCCATTTGGTATTTTTGCTTTTTTTTTCCCCGCAAAGGTTTAATAAATACGCAACGGACTTGGTGTGCAAGGTTTCTATGCGTGACGAATTTTTAGGCTGACGAACACGAAAATACGCATACGAAAATTTCGTACTCAGTGTGCAATGGCCTTTAGTCTGGGAAAGAGCTGATTCAAGCCCATTTCTAATCCGTCGAAATCGCGGCACCAATTAGAAATGCTGGGGTGGACTTTACACGATGACTACAGCACAGCGACAGTGAAGCAGATTTTGTACATTTACAAAGATGGATGTCGCCATGGATCTAGGGGGTTGACGGTTATAGTTCAACATAGTCATTATAACCGCCAAAATCATGTTTCACATTTTTTTTTTATCATAGAGAATGTTTAAATACTAATATCAGCTTATGAGGGAAACGTAGGCGGAGTTAGTGGTGCTTCGGAGTCTGTTACTGCTGTAGAGGTCTGTGCAAGAAGTAATAAATGGAGGCCTGAAATCTCTACCCCTTTACCGATCAGAGCGCACACTGACACAGAGTAAAGCCTTTTTTATACTTGAAATTGTCCGCACGAGCGCGAAGGTCCGCACGTCAAGTCGAGTGCAAAAATGATACATTCGGAGCGCAAGACCCCATTTCGCTTGGCTTTGTGCTCAGCTTTTTTTGTAACGCGCTAACCAAACTTCAAACCGAATCTGGTCAAGCATATGAATCATATGATCATTTAAACGGATTTTATGACGAGGTTAGTAAGGATGGGAAATATCTTACATTTCTGTGCAAACTGCCCGTCGATAAAATAATTGTTGTCTGTGGTTGTATGTGGCCTGTGGCAATAATAATAAAAAAAGCTCGCAACATATGGAACTATAAATGAACTAGTTCATTTTTTGAAGTATGAACTATGAACTGAACTAGTTCATTTTTGAAGTATGAACTATGAACTGAACTAGTTCATTTTAAAATGTGTGAACTGAACTTTGAACCACTTCATGTAGAAAGTGAACTTTCCCAACACTGCTTGCTGTTAATTTGAAATAAATGTAGAGTAAGTAGATAATCAGAGTCTGCTCTAAAACAGACGAACGTCGCTCTGATTTGTTTTAGGTCTATCCAATTGCGCCCAAAGGCGTTTGAGCGACGTCCATTGGTGAAGCCCTTTTGGAAATGATTTGTCTATTAAGCTTTGCCAGACCATAAATCAGTTACATACATTGGTCTGGTTCATACAAAAAAACATACATTCTGTGGAAGTTAAAGGACCAAACATTGTTCTTCCAATCATTCCATTTGGTCCAAATGCAATAATGGATGTCCTACGCGCCTGTCAACATATGTGTTTCCATACCTCCGCGCAGACATCACACATCATCAGCGCGTTCCATGAGGCTATGCAGAGTTAGACAGACACCGAACGATGCAAACAAACAGGAGATGCATTTTACAGTTCCCCCTGAACCAAAACAATGAGCTTATGCTGCATTTACACCATGTATAAATTATACCTCTGAAGGAAGGTTAGGATCTACGTAATGCTTTCAAAGCCAGCCTCTCCAAAATTGCCTACCCTACCTTTAAACTTCAGAATGAGTCAACTATGCCTATCTGTACATTAAAAGGCAACCATTGCATCCATAAGCTCCAACTAAAATATAAACACTGGGAGGCAGAAATTCACTTCTCACTGGCAAGCTGGGCTCAAACAGCCACGAGCCAGAAAAAGAATGCGGGAGTCAAGTGAGTTAGAAACTGAAGAGAAAAATCAATCAAGGTTTGACAACATGAGACAAAAAAGAATAATTTTCACAACTCTGAGTGCAATGTTTAGCCATGCAGAAATGAATGTTTGCCTTTCACCATGAATTCCACTGATCATTCATATTTTTTAGAGCCACTGCCAATAAGCATAGTTTGGTCTTTTGTGCATCTACATAGAAATAATAGAGAGTGATGACTCTCAATTGAGCCAAGGATGATGAACCTAGATGAACGCAAGCAGCTAAGTGTGAAGGAAAATGACAAGAATCAAATGCAGAAATGTCAAGGTGGATTAAATGAAGTGAAATGATGAGTAGGCGGTGAAGAATGGCTTTGGGTGTCACAGCAGAGGAAGAGTTATTGAGGCTGTTTCAAAACTAAGATCAACTCAATCAGAACTCAATGCCGGAGATATATGTGAAGCTTTGAATGGCTACATTCACACAAATCAGAGTTTGAGACTGACAACCTTATATCCTCCTGAATTGCCATCATAAAGGAGCAGATCAATCATGGCAACATAAGTTTTATATTATTTTGACTTATCAAAATAAGTTAAGCAACTTTTTTTGTTATACAAGATTCAGCTTAAGTCAGTCAAGTCTCAGTTTAATACACTCACCTAAAGGATTATTAGGAACACCTGTTCAATTTCTCATTAATGCAATTATCTAATCAACCAATCACATGGCAGTTGCTTCAATGCATTTAGGGGTGTGGTCCTGGTCAAGACAATCTCCTGAACTTCAAACTGAATGTCAGAATGGGAAAGAAAGGTGATTTAAGCAATTTTGAGCGTGGCATGGTTGTTGGTGCCAGACGGGCCGGTCTGAGTATTTCACAATCTGCTCAGTTACTGGGATTTTCACACACAACCATATCTAGGGTTTACAAAGAATGGTGTGAAAAGGGAAAAAACATCCAGCATGCGGCAGTTCTGTGGACGAAAATGCCTTGTTGATGCTAGAGGTCAGAGGAGAATGGGCCGAATGATTCAAGCTGATAGAAGAGCAACTTTGACTGAAATAACCACTCGTTACAACCGAGGTATGCAGCAAAGCATTTGTGACCCCAAGGGGTACCACTCATCTCCACTACAAATAGGAAAAAGAGGCTACAATTTGCAAGAGCTCACCAAAATTGGACAGTTGGAGACTGGAAAATGTTGCCTGGTCTGATGAGTCTCGATTTCTGTTGAGACATTCAGATGGTAGAGTCTGAATTTGGATAAACAGAATGAGAACATGGATCCATCATGCCTTGTTACCACTGTGCAGGCTGGTAGTGGTGGTGGTGGAATGGTGTGGAGATGATTTCTTGGCACACTTTAGGCCCCTTAGTGGCAATTGGACATCATTTAAATGCCACGGCCCATCTGAGCATTGTTTCTGACCATGTCTATCCCTTTATGGCCACCATCTACCCATCCTCTGATGGCTACTTCCAACATGATAATGCACCATGTCACAAAGTTCAAATCATTTCAGATTGGTTTCTTGAACATGACAATGAGTTCACTGTACTAAAATGCCCCCCACAGTCACCAGATCTCAACCCAATAGAGCATCTTTGGGATGTGGTGGAATGGGAGCTTCATGCCCTGGATGTGCATCCCACAAATCTCAATCAACTTGCAAGATGCTATCCTATCAAAATGGGCCAACATTTCTAAAGAATGTTTTCAGCACCTTGTTGAATCAATGCCACATAGAATTAAGGCAGTTCTGAAGGCGAAAGGGGTCAAACACAGTATTAGTATGGTGTTCCTAATAATCCTTTCGGTGAGTGTAAAATTTAAGTTAAGGGTGTAAGTGAACATATAGAACGTGGTGTCATTCTTATTTATGACCAAACTTTGTGTGAACCGAGCAGTATTTATCACTTTTCTCTCTATGATTCTTAAATTTCAATAATTTATTAGTAAAATTTTGCTAAATTTCAAATCTAAATCCTAAACATTTCGTCACTCTTAAAAATTATGGAAAACATAGAAGCTTGTTTCCACCACCTAATAAAATAATTAGGGCTGTCAAATGATTAATCGCGATTAATCACATCCAAAATAAAAGTTTGTGTTTACATAATATATGTGGGTGTAGTGTGTATAATTATTTTGTATATATAAATACACACATATGCATGTATATATTTAAGAAAAATGTGTTCTTAATATATGAAATATTTATATTTATACATAATATTAATTATGTATAAATATATATAAAGTCTATACTTTCAGATTTTTCTTAAATATATACATGCATGTGTGTGTATTTATATATACAAAATAATTATACACACTACGCCCACATATATTATGTAGACACAAACTTTTATTTTAAATGCGATTAATCGCGATTAATCGTTTGACAGCCCTAAAAATAATAATAAATAATAATAATAATTGTGAGATTTCCCACAATTTGGATTGTTTTTTACTCCTTAAAAAAGCAAGTTTATATCTCACAATTTTGACTTTATTTCACACAATTCTGAGTTTATAGAATTGTGAGATAAAAAGTTGAAATCACCTATTTATGTTTTTATTCTGTGGTAGAAACAAGGTTCCATGGAAAGTTTATAGCTTAGATTAGTAGAAATCATTACAATCTGTCCTTTAAAGCAGCAAAGCTTGGGTTTCAGAGAAACATTAATCATGACACGCAGAATAATAAAATGATACTCTCACAAAGTGACACTGTAAGACCCTATACGGGGCAACAAAGTTTTACAATTGGTAATTTAGATTCAGGGTTCATATGTGCTCGCTTTTCACCATTTATATGTCGACAATTACGGAGGAGTATCTTTGAACCTGAAAAATATACAATTCGTATTATTATAACTTGATGAGGTGAAAATTATGTGGTGTCATTTCAGTGGCAACCTTTTCCTGTTCAATCCATATTTTACACTAAAATATGCTGCTGTGGAAGAATGAACTACTTCACCCTTAATATTCAAAATAATGTGTGGTATCATCATATACCCACTTAAAAATGGTGTGTATGAGTGGTGTATTTAACTGGCATTTGAAACACAATTTCTGAGATGCTGAAATGTTGATAACTAATATTTATATTTATTGTTCAGCGGACCGTCTTGCCATAGCGCCTATAAAAATGTGCGTGTTGTGACAATTACATCAGCAGATAATTACATCGCAGCTATTCTGAGAGAGACGTAATTTGCCTACTCGCTAGAAAGAAAACCCAAAGACTGAAACCACATTCTGAGCAAACCTCTTAATAACACGTCTCTCTTTCTTGAATTTCCCAACGTTTTAAACACACAATGATGTTTATGAAGGTAAGCGAAACAAAACAAATCAGCCAGGAGGGAAATAGATTGGACACACGGCACATTAGCGGAGAGCTGGAGAAAATGGAGAGAGGAGGGGACATGGGTCATTTCTGTCATCTCGCTGCCTCTATTACAGTGTGTTGCTGGTGCTTGTTTACAGAGAGCTTTTACATGTCAGAGGAGAACAGAGGAATTGGCCATCCAATTATGAGCCAGTGTAAATCATTTGACATTTCAGATGTATCATGCATTGTGATAAAAGCTGTTAGATCTTAAGGCTGTTTGAAGAAAACATCAACAATGCTGGAAACACATTTATTATGGGAATTACTGTGTCACCAATCAAGAGAAAAGTCTCTTATGCTCACTAAGACTGCATTTATTATATCAACAATACAGTAAAATAGTAATATCATTAAGACTGAATATATATATATATATATATATATATATTTTTTTTTTTTTAATTCAATATATTTTAAAATGTTATTTATTCCTGTGATAGCATCATTATGCCAATCTTCTCTTCAGTGTCACATGATCCTTTAGAAATCATTTTAATATGCTGGTTTGTCGCTCAAGAACATTTCTTATTAGCATCAATGTTGAACTTTTTTTTTTTTGAAAGTGAACTAAAATAAGAAGTTTCAACCAAAAGACACAGGCCTGACCTTGGATGAAAAAAACATACTGGATCAAATAAAATTTTGATGAAGACTGAAATATGATTTTTTTTGTGTGTGTGTTTGTATGTGTGTATAAAACGTACACCAATAATCTGCAACTTCGAAAAATCATTTTTTGCAGAGTGAAGATAACACAAAAGAAGATATTCTGCACTCTAAAAAATGCTGGGTTGTTTTAACCCAATTTTGGGTCCAATATGGACAAACTCAAACATTGGGTTAAAAATGTCATTTAAAAAACAAAATGTAACCCAATGGCTGGCTTTGTCCATATTTGACCCAAAATTGGGTTAAAACAACCAAGCATTTTTTAGAGTGTGAAGAATGTTGGAAACCAAACATTTCTGGTGACCAGTGAAGTCCATTGTATGCCGGACAAAAAAACACTGACACATTTACTCACATGTTCTTCAGAAGAAAGCAATTTGATTTGAAACAACATAAAGGTGAGTAAATGATTTTTTAAAATAATTTTTGTGAGACTTACACTGTTACAACCAGACGTGATGTGATGAGATTCAAGCGGCAAGCAACTTGTTGGTCCACACCAGACGCAACGAAATAAAAAATAAAAATAAAAATCACAGTCAATCAGAAGAGTGTGTGGGCAGTCATTTTGCAAGTGCACTGCACTCACAACAACATGAAATTGGTATAAAAGTGAAATAAATATTACACTACTTTAACATTATTAAAAATGCATACTGAGTGAATGACCAATCTTTGCTGTAAAGTACTAAGGGTGTAACAATATTCGAACCGAACAGAAAAAACGCGATAGAGAACTCGCGATTCGAATTCGCTCTATGCACGAACCCTGCTGACGTATGTCAGAAAGAATCTCAACCTGCTTCTTAACTTCCGCTAGCACATTTTGCAGGCAAAGTATATAGTGGTAACACTTTAATAAAATGTATTTTCTCAGAAACGGACACAACGATTTCAGAAACTGATTCGCTAGTCGGATTTCGCACGATATGAGAGAATACTCACCCTCAAAGTTGTTGATACAGCTCGAAATATATAATTTAAATATCTTCTCTTTTTTACTCTAATGCGTGACAGCTAACTGCCTCGCAGTGTTGTTAACATCATTCACGTTAACAGCAGAAAGTTTTTTGTAAACAGAGAGTGTAATTTGACACTACAGTATCTCCACCTAACGCAAAACCGGCTTCTGACCATAGACTGACGCAGCACCGGATGCAACTGGGCGTGCTGAGACAAACCCAGAAGCGATTGTGCATAGAGTCTATCACGCTACTCTCATTGCGTACCGAACACGCCTCAATGGACCTCATGTTCAACAAACAATGAATCAACAAATACAGTTTTATAGGCTAACCACCATTAACACCAACTAACAAGCTCTGTGTTTTATTAGTTTCGATAATAAGCAAGGTGTAATCTTTCAAATTCTGTCTATTTGATCACGAAATTCAAATAATAAATGGCGTTTTGGCGCTCTTTGATGTGGCGTGACAGATCGCTGTACTAGCTCCACATTTCAAGCGGCAGCGCGGCGCACGAGTAAACGTGATCATCTCATCCTCAGTTACAGAATTGACACCTGAAGGTATGTTGAAAGATACAGTATACCTACTGAAAGGCATCATTACTCATGTAATCGCTCAATCAGTGTTTCAGCAGCGGAAAGACATCAATAAAACAGCATAGCTTGTCACTAGCATTATATTTACCTCAACTTTGGTTCCTATAAATGAACTCTTACACTAAATAAATGTTGTATGTTAGCCTATATGCTATATTTTACTTAACCTGTTAATGATTTCTTGATTATTTAATGTAAGTTTAAAATTTCTTTCATGGAAATGACTGTGTAAATTATAATATTTCAATAAAAAACACAAGTTAATGCAAAAACTGCCTTATGTTCAGTTTACATGTTTTCATACAATGTGTTGTGTGTTGATTATTATATCTAAAAAATAAATAGCTAAGGATTTAGGTTAAAAGTCTAGGCTACAACCTTTAATGTTTTAGTAAAGTGTGGCTCCCTATTTAGTTTACAGCATTAGCAGATTTTTTTTTTTTTAATCTTTTTTTTTAATCCTCACCCCTATAAAGTACTATAGACTGTACAGTATATAGACTGGGGGGTTGGAGCTGGGGGGCTTTGTGCCACGGCGTCGCAGAAAAAAAGAGCACTTTTCTAAAACAGATTCATATTTTATCACCGTCGCAGCTCAGCTGATTAGGACAAAAACTCTGATTGACAAGGAAAATAAACTGTCGAGTCAGGTTAGGACACAGTGTTAGTCTGAACAACATGTGAAATCATGTTTTGAAGCCTGCACAAGGAGAAGAATTAAAAACACCAGGATCAGTTAACTCAAGAGCAAGAGAGAAATTAAAACATTTTGAAACTTCTACTTTTGCTAAATTCTCTGACTGAGAGAACCCAAAATTGGTAAGGGAATAACACAGGCCCACCACAATCAGTGTGACAATTTGAAAAACTTTTCTTCAAAGGTTTCTGAGGACTGCCATAGACTCCCAGCCAGAGGAATAATAATAAAAATAAAAAAAAACAGCAGGGACACGCAACTGGTCCATAACTATGACAGTAAAAGGCTTTAATTTGGTTCCCTTTATGTTGTGCAATGACATTTGAAAGTTTTATCTTTCACACAGAGGGCAGGAAGAAAGACTGCCTCATGCTATGCTTGCAGAACCCTGTGAAGAGGCAGCGGAGGGAGTTCTTATCTCTGAAAGTGAGTGGGACAAATTGGAGAGCGCTCGAGCAAGTCGCACAATATCATTTCAATAATGAGGGCTATTTGTTTTTGTTCTTTTTTTTTAAACCAGTGAAAGTGGGAATTTAGTTTCCTTTAGGCGGAAAACAGAGATACAGAGGTGGACAATGAAAAGCTGTTTGTTCTGTGACAAAATAAGACTTCAGACAAACACACGGGACAAAGATCAAACCTGAAAAACACAAGGGTCATACTATTGGCAAATAAGAGCGAAAATTGTTTTCTAAGATGTTCAGGAATCCTCAAAGCTGCTGTAAGACTGGACAACTGGAAACTGGTTGAAAAGATAGACCACTGGTCTATGCGACAAAGGACATTGGCAAATTAAACACGTATAGTTCATTTAAAATTCAGTTAAGGAAATGGCTTATTGATCATCAGAGCTGCCAACATTAACCTATTTCTACACATGCTCTTGATGCACACTGTTGACTTTTTTCCTTATGTGTTTGTCATGTTTTTACGTGATGTTTGTCCGATTGTTGTTTAGATTATATACTCTAACATAATAGATATTTTACTAAATGTATTTTATTTTTTTAGTGCTATGTACTATGTTTTTTTTTTTTTTTTGTTTTGTTTTTTTTTTAGGGTGACTCTTACCAACTGTCTAGGGACTGCAGATGAAAAATAGCCTTTAGGCTAATTCTGGCATATTGACAGAAATGTTTATGAATATGCACTGTCCCTGTACTAAATACATAAATAAATAAATAAATTACACAGTAAAAAAATAATCATGATTTAACGGTAAATGTCTAAACGGTAAAAGACTAACGGTAAAAATGCTACATTGCAAAACCATTAATTGGTTAACAGAAAATTTCCGTACTATATATGATAAATAACTGTGATATAATTTTACTGTAAAATACTGTTAAATGTACAGTTTTTGAAAGTGAAAAAGAACAACTCATTGTATAATTTACAGTGAAAAACCGCAAAAACAGCAACAAAAAAAAAAAACGTAAAAAAACATTCCCACAATTCCCTGTGAGACATTTAACATTTTATGTATATTTGTTGAAATAACTATGGTTCCTCATAGTTTTCTTGTTGTTGTTTTTTTTCTAATCAGTTATGTAAATTAGGGTTTTATGTTACATTTAATATTGTTAAAGTAATGTTTATTACATTTTTTTTTAGATTTCATGTGTGTTACCTTGATGGTGTGAATGAAACTGTGCAGCTTCTTAAAGGGATAGTCCACTTTTTTTTTTTTTTTTTTTGGAAATAGGCTCATTTTACCACTCCCCCAGAGTTAAACAGTTGGGCTTTACCGTTTTCGAATGTATTCAGCCGATTTTCTGATATTCAGAAGAATATCAGTAACCGGACAGTTTCTGGTCTCATTGACTTCCATAGTATATTTCTTTCCTACTATGGAAGTCAATGAGACCAGAAACTGTCTGGTTATTGATATTCTTCTGAATATCAGAAAATCGGCTGAATGGATTCGAAAACGGTAAAACTCAACTGTTTAACTCTGCGGCAGTTGTAAAATGAGCCTATTTCCAAAAAGAGTGGAGTATCCCTTTAACTTTCTAATGGAATATTACTTGTGATGAGCTTTGATTGGTCATGTTACTTTCATCACTGATTATTGGTTTGTCAGTGTATTGCAATGGTACAAAACAGATATCAATGTTTCAAAAGATTGGTAAATCAATATTTATCAGAAAATGAAATATGGTTTATTACTGTAAAATTTAAGCTAAGTCTGTAAAACCATTAACGTTCCTAGGGCTGTAGTCAACCAAAGAAATCCTTAGTCGACCAAAGTCTCGTCCTGCGCAACGATTAGTCGACTAAAAAAAAAAAAAAATACGTGATGTTTTGAGTAAACATTTTTTTAAGCAATTGTTGTCATTGAGCATTTATAAAACATCACAAATAAATAAAACTATAATAATAATACAATTAAGTGATTTTTTTAGCTGCAAAAAGTGAAGAGCTCTGTCCTAGGTCTACAATAACAGTCACAATCGCGCACCTGACCACATCACACGCTACAAAAATAACTGCTATCTGCCACATTATAAAAAATCCCAACAAAAGCTCTCGTTTATACAGGCTTTATATTCTTCTTTACTTTCAAAGCTTAACTTTCGTCCTGACGATCAATGCGTTTTAAAATAACACACAAAAGAAACAAATAGCCTAAAAACAATCCTATAATAGGCTGTAGGACCGCGTATAGGTTTATTTTCGTTTTGTTGCATTATTTAGGCTATTTTCAAATGCGTCAAGTGTACAAATAAAAACGAAAACATATTAAGAAAACAATCTATTGAGTCAGCATGATATAGCCGTTAAAAGGGCTGCTCACGTCTTTTGCGCGCTCAAGTTCGGTTTCAAATAGGCGCGCGACTTGCACGCCCCGCCTCCCTACACAGTCTCGTCGTCTTTGTTTTAAAATGCAGCCATACAAAAGATTTAGATTTCCTGGACATTTTGTCGACTAAAGCCAAAACAAGCAGCATTCCAACTGAATGAATACAGCATCCCTTACTGAGCGCAAGCAGCAGCGCAGCCGGCCACAGGCGCGTTCCCAAGTGTATTATGTGTGTGCGCTAAACTGTGGCGCAGTTACAAAAATAGCCTAAATTAAAGCATTTTAAAGTTGGGGACAAAACATAGGCTAATTATATTCAGAATACAGCAATAAATAACTGCTTATAAAGGAATAAATATCAAGGAGTAAATCATTGAAAAATTCTTTCTATTGGTAAAAAAAAAGCACCTGGTCGACCAATAAGAATGTCAGTCGACCAAGACGGCATCGACCGATTAGTCGACTAAACGACTAAAGTTGACAGCCCTAAACGTTCCTACTGTATTATTAATGGTAAAGTTTTGGCAACCACAACTGCCGGTTTTTTACCATAACAAATTTGAACTCTCACCCCCACCCTTGCATCACCCATACTCACACAAGAATATACATGGTGTTAATTTGAACAACTATCATAAAGTTTTATGCATGTGTTTAGTATTATTTGAAATGTCTCAGTGTGAATGGTACAAATTTCTATTTCCAAAATAAGTAAAACAAAAGATAAAAAGGTTTTCAAGAGTTTAGGAATAACTGGCACACAAAAAGAATGTGGTCTCTACGCATGGTCCTTCTTCCAAAAGGTGTAAATTCATGATTCGGGGGGGGGGGGGGGGGGGGGGGGTGTCTGGCTATAGAAGGTAAATGCAACGAGAGCTCAGGGCTGTTTTCTGTATTCAGATTAGCCTGTGTGGTTGAGGATCTTTTCCTCTTATTCTACAGCATTTGATGTTTGTATTGATTATCTTTGAACTGATTATGAAATTGACATGATACATTTACCTGCCATAATTGTTATATTTGATTTTTCTAACAGAATTTGACTTTATTGTCATTAGAGTTAAAAGGAGTAGTCAAACATGAACATATATTCAATGATGCACAGATATCATTGAAAAACCTTTTAATTTTATGGAGTCAGATGAAACGAATTAATACATAAGTTAAAATGTAATGCATTTAATTAAAAATCCCTTTGCCATGGGAAGAGACGGAAAACGTGTGAGACCTTCACCTCTAATCGATTACCGCCATTGGATCGATTTGGCAGGCCTTGCACTGCCATCTTAAACCAGAATACTGGTTAAAACATCACACTCAGTTTACGTGGACTGAGAGTATCAATCAATTGACCATATGACACTCCTTACATTTTCAGTTCTTAAATACACTGTCTAATGTGATGATGCTTTTCCCTATCAATATAAATGTACGATGTTACCATGTTTAAATCCATCCTTCAGGCTTTGTAAGCAATGAAACAGTATGTGCCTGCTAATGTGTAACGGCTGCATAACACTGACACTTGTCATGGCATTCATGTCCCATGGTAAATTTAGGAGCAAAAATATACAAGTAAATTGTTACATTATCTAAAGAATTTTTTTTTCTACATTGATATGTGGTTGATAAGCTGTTCTGGGCTTATCAACTAGTTGCTTACGAGCACAAGACACCAAGAGCCCACATAAAGGTCTCTAGATATGGCTCAATTCTTGACTTTGACTGAGGATAAAAGTGAGTGTGTGTGTGTGTGTGTGTGTGTGTGTGTGTGTGTGTGTGTGTGTGTGTGTGTGTGTTTGTGTGGGGCCACTCACTTAGTAAGGGTCGACTATGGTCCATGACGTCGTCCTCCAGATCCGGGTTGAAGCTGCAGCTGCTTCGATCGCTAAGCAAGCTGGAAGGGCTTTCCATGTGAAAGCTGGTTAGAGTTTGACTGGTGTTACTGGACAGCAGGGGTGTTTGCACTTGGCCTCCACTTGATTCTGAGTGAAAAGACTTTCACAATTAAAAACATTAAAAATCAAAAGAAAATTCTAAATTCAAATCCAAAGTTTAAGCTGAAGAGGGGAGTGTTTTAGGGAAATGTATAAGGAAAGAGTCATCTTTTTACAGTCTATTTTTTAGCACAATTATTACACAAAGCAGTTATAAAGGCAAGCTTTAATTCAACTTGGTGATCTTTAATCCAAGAATATGTGTGTGCATCAAGCTGTAAAACAAAAGTGAGCTTAAGTGGGATTCATGTTTTCTGTGAAACATGGTAGATCTAACAGACAGAGTTGTATACAGTAAGTTCGTACAAGTTGATGTGAGTGCTTGTGTGTATTTACTAGTGAATTTCTAGGAGGTTTGTCTTACCGGAATCTCTCCTTTGATCGGTCTCGAACGTGATGGTCTTCCTGTCACTGCTGCACTCACTGAGCTCGGAATCACTGCCATCACTTTCACTTACGTAAACTTTAGAGAGAGAGAGACAGAATGACAAAATGAGAGAGAGTTAATAAAAGAGAAGAAAAAACAACAACAGTGGGTAATACAAGATAAAAAGCATAGTGTTGTGTATACACAAAGATATAAAGAGGTCTGTATGAACATTAAAGAGATAACACCAAAAAATTTAAATCATATCATCCTTTTCTCTATGAATTTCTTTCTTCTTCTGAACACAAAAGAAGACTGAAGAATATGGGTAACCAAACTGCTCATGGGCTCCATTGACTTCCACAGTATTTATAGTATATTAAATAGTAGTCCCAAACTAGTTTTGTTAATACAATAAAGTTAGCTGTAAAGTTGATACGAACCACCAGTCATTAAAAAAATAGGATTTAACAATAAATAAATAAATAAATAAAATAGTGGTATTTTGGGTTAACCCTTTAAAGTACGCACCAAGAAAAAAGGGATGGATTTTTTTTTTTTTGTATGAATTTCTTATCTTCGCTACTACTGACTCCCGGACGAAGGCTTGCATGCCAAAACGCGTCAGAGTGTTTTTATAGTGTTGATTATGACCAAGCCATAGAAATAAAGGCTTTTTAACTTTTCTAAAGAGAGTGCCTTGGATGTTCCTGTTGATTTCTAAGGAATATACTTTGCTGACATACTCTGCCATACCTTTTCATTGCCCATCATATTACGATCAAAACCTTTTCTAATCTCGACAAAACATATTATATATTTGGACAATATTTGGACAGAAATGTATTAATTTGTTACAGCAGAATGCATACAATTAAATTCAATGGAATTTCTGTCATTTTTGGTATTACGCCTAAACAAAATCTCATGAGAACTTCAATTTTTGTGATATCAACTTCAAATTTGAAACAAAACTTGGTTAGATATATAGCTTTGATTTTATAGTAATTTTATAGGAAAAATTTATTTTGTAAAATATATATTTTATATAAAAGAAAAAATATTTTGAAGTGTTTCTTTTGAAGCGTTTTCTTTAAAACAATACTAAACTTAGGTCTTTATTCCAAAGAATACTTGAATTACAACCAAGTGCATTCTAATGTCCATTCTCAAAAAAGGGGGTGACAATTATGTAAACAGTTATGTGATTTATTTGTTTCTGACATTCACGTTAAAAGAAGTGTTGCGACAAGTGCTGTTCTTTGACACTGTGAAATCTAGTGGATTTTTTTGGGCATAATATACGTCAACAAGATGATATAGATGGCTCAATCAGTTTGTGTAAAGTTAGGTACTCCTCTCAATAGACCATTTTGCAAGATGTAAACAAAACTGGTCCAGAAGCACTTCCTGTTTCAGCTTTTTAACAGTACATAAAAGCTGGGATAAAATACAACCAACAGGACATATAAAACTGAATCAAAAAGTTAAACAAACATCTTTAAGACTTTTTTCTTTACATGTGAAATAAAGAAAACAGTTACAAACTAAAACAGGAAGTGTTTCTGGACCAGTGTTGTTTACATCTTGCAAAATGGTCTATAAAATATAGTGACTCAAAATTTGCTCAACCATTTGGTTGAGAAGTCAGTTAAAGGTTTAGGGTTACAGAAACCATGTTATCATGGTTACCATGTTATCATGATAAATACACTAACATGCTCTAAACATATGGACACTGATTTTGATTAATAGAATATAAATCCCTCCCATCAAACAAACAGCTTTCTAATTATGTAATGTATTGGTATTTTTGGTAATGTGGTACCAAAAACATCCTCTTAATTTCATTTATTCTTTTTATATAGTGAAGTGATACACCGTGTGCACTTGCATATTAGCATAAACAATTAGGGAGTAAGAGCCGAGAGCACAGTATACTGAATATACTAAGCGAATATTGAATCAGGACAAAGCATCCTTTACTTAAACTGCGTCTGACAGAAAACTTAACAGAGTTCATGTACTATTCAAAATAAAAGTCTTGCATCAGAAGAACATTAAGAATGACGTTTTTTGTTGTCATTGTTTCTTTGACCACACACTCTGTGACCCACTCAAAAGGTCTTGCAACCGACCAGTTTAGAAACGCTGTTTTACAGCACAGTGAAATCAAGCACATGAATGCATCCATTCTGAAACAATCTGTAAAACGGCTCATGGCAGCATGAGAAGGTAAATTGTAAAATAATAAGCAGGACAGAGGCATGGGTACTGTGCGTCTACAGTAATATCATTCACTTCTTCATTCCACTGTTTCTCCTTTCATTTTCTGAGCGGAGGCATGTAAGAATACCCTGAGGAACTTCTGAGTGGCTTCAAGTGGACATGGACCCTGAGACTGTCTATCCAAAGCCTTCATCATACCAGAAGCACATGCTTGCCCTCGATCAGCGGCTTGAGCCCAAGCTGAAAATTAATATTTTTATCGGAGAGAGAAAAGGCAAGCTTCGGATCAGCACTGTTCTGCCTTCCAATTTGCTGCACTCCATCTGCCATGGTTTCAATCACAGAAACGAGGATGGAGGTACAGTGTTGTGGTGTGTGAGCGAGAGAGAGAGAGAGAGAGACCCATCTCCAGTTAGACACTCTCTCTCATTCTCTATACCGCCCGTCTGATACCACCCACCTCTCCAATCTGGTATGATGAATACGACTATAGAGCAGCAAATTCTGTCGTCATGCTAAATAATTGTTACACACACGGGTTTGTTTGCCTGATCTACGATTTAAACCACCAAAACACTTGGGTTTATAGTGTGGTTGTGCATGCATTTTCATGTTTACATTAACATTTATTCATTTAGCTGACACTTTTATCCAAAGCGACTTACAATTGCTATATACAGTATGTCAGAAATCGCATGCCTCTGGAGCAACTAGGGGTTAAGCGTCTTGCTCAGGGACACATTGGCGTCTCACAGTGGATTTGAACCAGGGTCTCACACCAGAGGCATGTGTCTTATCCACTGCCCCATCACCACCCCATGTAAACAAAAAAAGAGTCATGGGGAAGGGGCTAAATATATTTTACAAAAGTATTTCTGAGACAAATCTAACAAAGAGATTAAAAAAAGTGTGCATGACATCATGAGTAAAGATTCAGTTGATACTCAGTTGACCCGGAACACAATAAGGTGTTATGTCAAATTGTTGCATCTCTAAAGCCTTGTTTATACTCGACGTGTCCGCAAGAGCGCGAAGGGCGCGCGCCAAAAATGACGTCATTGCGGTGTGGGCGGTTGTGCGCGTAGGGTCCGCAAGACTCCATTGCGCCTGGCGGTGTGCACGGCACTTTTTGTAACTTTGCGCGTGGCGCCGCATCCGAAGATGGACGACTACGAGCCGAATCTGGCCGAACTGGTACGATCTGTACCAGTATGTTTATGATCCTTCTATACACAGAGACATTTGCATTGATGGGCGACCATAACATCTAATTTTGTGAACAGGAACACATTTGCATAAGCAACTAGTTAGCACTTGTCTAAAGTAATTGGTTACATCTACAAAATAAGCCTACAATAGCAGAATTAAGCCCTGCTGGTAAAATTAAGGATTAAACACTCCAATAAGGCTTCAGTTGTTTAACTAGTTTACATGCAGTGAAAGTAGGCTACAATAAACCTACTGCATTTACTCTTTTATGAATTAGCAATTAATACTACTAATAAACGGCAAACTACTTCTTCACTGCTGATTCCTGGTGGTTTAGAGGAGAATTTCTCCGAGTTCGCCCCCTGTCGTTTCACAGAATAGCACAAAGGCGAGCGCGTCAAGTATAAATGCCTCGTCCGTTTGGAGAGGTGCGCGCGCAGGCAGCGGAGACTCGCGCTCTTGCGGACGCGTCGAGTATAAACAAGGCTTAAGAAACTGTACTCTACAGTCTAAAATAAAATACTCTAAAATGGAGAAAACAAAAAACAATTACTTTTATTTTGATAGCCTTAGTCCAAGTCCAAAGTCCAAGTTTCATTCTTGAACTTAACACTATAGACCATTTTACAAGATGTAAACAACACTGGTCCACAAACACGTCCTGTTTCAGTTTGTAACAGTTTTCTTTATTTCACATGTAAAAGAATCATCTTAAAGATGTTTGTTTAACTTTTTGATTCAGTTTTATATATTCTGTTGGTTGTATTTCATCCCAGCTTCTATATATTGTTAAAAAACTGAAACAGGAAGTGCTTCTGGACCAGTGTTGTTTACATCTTGCAAAATGGTCTATAGCAGTGTTCAAATTCAAATTTATTACAAAAACATGTAATTCTGATACATTGTAATTCAATGTATTTGTAATTCTATGTAATTCAAAAAAACATTACATAACATCCACTAGAGTTTCTTTGTCATTATTCAGATAATAGCAAAAAAAAAAAAAAAAAAAAAAAAACAGGAAAAAAACACCACAAACTATTTACAAACTGAAATCTGTGAAAATGTGCTCTGAATTCTTGGATATTTCATCTGAACCAACAAAAATGAAATAAAGCATAGTATTATTATCTCTACCTAGACACCATGTGTTACTAAGACACCTACAGACAATTGTCATTTCCCTCAGCCTGTTATTTACAGTTGCCCCCTGATATTCAGAAACGTTCAGTCACATGACTAGTAATGACAGCTGAGACCAGACACCAGAATGAAGAAAAACTAACCTCTGCTAGGGGTACTTCAGCTGACACTACTTCAGCAGCCAACCCAAATGTCACTAGACTTACAGTTAAAGGTCTCTGCAAATATGAAGTGATTGTTTATTTTCAGTCAAACAAGAGACAGGAATCCACAGGGCTTCAGTCATGAAGCAGATGTGTGGAGCAAATACAATTAATCTGAAATGCATCTCTGTATGTATCCTAACCTCTGTCTCTCTGTAACAATAAAGAATGGCTTACAGACACCATTTAATTGGAGATCCTGTATACGGAAGCTTGTTTCCGCTACAGAATAAGACTTTTTCTCTGACTTTCTGGCAATTCTGAGTTTATATCACCCAATTAAAGCAATATCAAGTAGGCCATTATAAAGATATAAAGTAGGTCAATTTCCAAAACATTGTTTTCTCTGGATTATACCATTAAATATATTAAATTATCCTCACCGTGATATAAAAAGATTTTATTTTAAAGGGGATACTCCACTTTTTTTGGAAATAGGCTCGTTTTACCATTCCCCCAGAGTTAAACAGTTGGGTTTTACCGTTTTTGAATCCATTCAGACGATTTTCTGATATTTAGAAGAATATCAGTAACCAGACAGTTTCTGGTCTCATTGACTTCCATAGTATATATATATTTTTTTTTCCTACTATGAAAGTCAATGAGACCAGAAACTGTCTGGTTACTGATATTCTTCTAAAAATCAGAAAATCAGCTGAATGGATTCAAAAACGGTAAATCTCAACTGTTTAACTCTGAGGGAGTTGTAAAATGAGCCTATTTCCAAAAAAAGTGGAGTGTCCCTTTAAAAAGATCTACTAACCTTGACACACATGATCTATAAAAGTCCTTTCTGTAATATAAATTTCTGTTTTATGGTATCTTGTCACATGAAAACAAATTGGCTTCTTGCATATTAGATGAACAGATCATATGCACCATGCAAGTAAATAATACAAGTGTCCTCACGACACTGCAAAGCTTGCAGAGATTTACAACAACCAGTGCCCTTTGGCGGAGACAACAGACAACAGAGACAACAGCATAGTGCTGTAAATGAAATACCTGTTTGGTCCAACAATTAAGCCAACAATGCAACCACACGTCCCTTTGGAGACTTCAGATGTGTCCCAATCTGTGTACTTATGCACTATCCCATGGCGTTTTCTAACATAAATAATGCGAGTAGTATATTAACACAAAACTAAACATAAAAAGAGTACACTTTAAAGGCTCACTATGCAAGATTTGTACCTTAATATAACAATTTAAAAGTCGTTCAGTGGTAAACAAAGTCATAGTAGGGCGAATCATCCTGGTAGTAAAGCTTGGGGGGGGGGGGGGGGGGCACCGCCAGAAAAAAACAGCAATGCCAGTTTGAGAGTGGCGCCCCCGACAAATCCCGCGAGAATCACAAAATGCTTTACGGCAACGACGTCACACACATCAACAACAACATATGAAGCCACTTGAGCGCATCCAAGAAAACTCGGTCAGACTCAGAAATGTCAAGAAAAAGGAAAAGAGAATCGGACTGTGCTAGAAACCGGACAAGAGTCCCACTCGGTCAGGCTTTCACTCGTTGGCACAAGCTTAAAAGCAGCACTGGATGCAACAGCGATGCTGACCTGGCGATCTTGTGATGGACTTGTAAGTAAATCTCTTATTTGTAAACTTGTTTGTGTTCTATGTTGTATGTTGCTGCGCTGACTTGTAGTTTGTCATTTTTTACGGTTCTGTTCTTTCATCCGTTGTTGATAATTAGACCAGTTCAATAATTCCCACATATGTCTAGCTTTCGATTACCAAAGCTGTAAGCAGACTTCCTAACAAACAGTCATTTCTCTTAGTTTTGCCTAGCTTACCCTAGCTTGGCACAAGAGCTAGTTTGCCAGCTGAACTCGGGTGTTGTGATGTGTATTTATCACGTAACGTTAGTCCTGTGTCTGGTTCGAAGTTCTTATGGCGTGCACAAGTTACTTGGCTAATACAGACTTTAACAGTGCACTTCCCGACTGTAACTTTACTTCAAATTGTGTTAATTATGAGTCAATAAAATCTTGACGCTGTTGATGTTGATTCCTGCGATTATCATGAGGACATAGTCAATATCTCACATAATTATTAAGACATATATAAGCCCAGAGGTTGTAAATAGTGTAATTGAGCACAATTTGCTAACTATTATGATAAATTGTAATAATCATATCAAATGAAATCATAACGGTCGATGTTATGAAATAATGTGATGTACATTTAACTTTATTGATGTCATCTGACATTTTGTAATGTTTACATTACAATCAAAAAACACAAATGAAATTATGCAGTAGTCCTACACTATAGGGTATTTACTTTATTTTGTGATTTAGCATAAATCATGTAAAAACGTTATAAGCCAGAAACGCGATAGGCAACTTTATTATTATAAAGTAGTCTAACACTTGACATATAGTTATTATTAACCTATTACCATCATCAGTAGTTCAGTAGACTATGCAGTAACTGGAGTTACGGTTATTCACGGCAGTGCAAGTACACCACAGCAGCTCTAGGGGTCACTGTTTCACAAAAACATCAGAGCTGCATAGTGTGCCTTTAAATACCTGGATGATGCACTTCCGAAAAAAACGAAGTGGAACATTGGACATGAATGCTGCGTTATTAACGTAGCAGAGGTTATCAGTCTCCGATGACGAATGACAAAATAACCCTTTTAAATAAAATTATACTCAACACATTTGTGCGCATAGAGTTTTGCTAGACATCATCAACACTGGTCACATAATGTCTGTTGTCAGCTCCATCAATAAGCTAGAATATATACCAAAATCTTTTGTTCCACACTGATGTGATGTATTTACTGCATGCAAACGCTCACCTTTGTACAAGCTGCTCACAGAAACAATGACCAGTCCCGAGGCAAACCTACTTGAGCCCAAGGTATAAATTTATAATTTTATAATTTATACCTTATAATTTATTTAGCTGTGTGTTTAACTTTTTGATTCAGTTGTTAATGTTCTGTTGGTTGTATTTTGAGCCCAAGGTATAAACTGCCATGATGACCTTCTGAACTGACAGTGTATAAATGTTCTTAAAGCAAAACAATGCATCAATAACAGCTGAACAATCTGAATCTGAATCATAAATTTGAATTCTTTAGGTTTGAATGGTTGATCCCCCCTGTAAGGTTAAACACTCTCACCCCCACATGCCCTCAGGTTAAGGTTTCAGTATACTGTAGACCACTATACACTACTGGTGAAACTCAAAAAATTAGAATATCATGCAACAGTTCATGTATTTTAGCAATTCAAAATAAAAGGTCAAAGTAATATATTTAGTAGTGGTGCACGATATATCGGCCGCCGATATAACATCGGCCGATTTGGTCAATTTTTTACACATCGGTATCGTTCCGATGTCAAAATAGGGCCGATGTGAACAGGCCGATGATCATCCCTGTGTTGTATTTGACGTGCGTGTAGATGTGAGTGTGGGGGCGGGATGTTTTTGCACGAGCGTATTAAAAGCGCAAGTGCGTTTAAACATCAAGCGCATGAAGACTGGAACTGTTGAGCTGTTTTCTGCCAGCCTTCCTAATACGTATTTTTGTCCCGCCAAAGCCATATTTGACCGGTAAGTGATATGAGTGATTGCTGCGCTTGTTTAACTGAGGGAACAAGAGAGAGTGAAAGCACCGGTCACGCGCGCCGTCTTCAAAATGTTTTGCGCGCTCTCTCTCTCCCTCCCTCGCGCATGTTTATGAATTGAGTTGACTGAATATCTGTGAAAATACACGATGGTAAAAGGTCGGAAGACCGAAGTTTTTTTCTTCTGAACTACTGGTTGTGAATTGTGCTAAAATGACTCACTGCCTTATCTTCTCTGAAAAGCTTTCTATACATTTAGATCAGATGACATAACCACACTTTCAATAAACCAAAAAAGTCTACCTGGTGATGAAATGTTTTCTGTGTCGACTGTCGAGACCATAGACTGTAAAAATAGGTCGAGACAAATCTCGTGCGATGTTCTAAACTGCCTGGATAATCACACAACGTGTGCCGTGGTTCGTCCGATTCGCGAACTAATGACTCCTTTGAACTGATTCACTTTAATGAATGGTTAAAACAACTGATCTGTCCAACACTGAGCTCAAGAGACATAAATTATTAAAGTGTACATTTGTTAACATTCTATTAATATTAGTTTCTATGCAGATTTACTCCATGACAAAACTACCCCAGTCATTCTAGATTGATTCATTCTTTCCAAATACAGCTAGGCCTATTCAAGTAATCTGGTGAAATTGTTTTTATATCACAATATATATCACAGAAAAATAAAAAATGACTGTCATTTTTTACCAATATTGTGCAGCCCTAATCCTCGCAATGTGTTTTCTATGCAGGGATATCGACATCGGTAAATATCGGTATCGGCCGTAACAGCAATGTTAATATCGGTTATCGGTATCGGCCACAAATTTTCACATCGGTGCATCACTAATATTTAGCATATATATATATACATATGCATGATTATACTTTTCAGAGGGCTGACATTTCTGTATTTAAAACCCTTTTGTAAATTTTTATTTCATGTAATATTCAAATTTTTGGAGATTTTGAATTTGGGGTTTTCATAAGCGGTAAGCCATCATCATCAAAATTATAGCTTTTGCAAAATATTCAAGTTTCACCTGTACATCAGGGAACGTTATTCCTGGAGAATCACTGTCCTAAAGAGTTTAGCTTCAAACCTAATCAAACACACCTGAAAAAGCTAATCGAGGTCTTCAGGATTACTAGAAAGTTACAGGTAGGGTTTTTTTTTTTTTTTTTTTTTTAAAGAGCATATTGCAGGTAAAAAAAAAATCTAAATTAATAGATAACCTTGTATGAAAATACCATATGAAAAGTTAATGCAGGATTTAAAATGTTTTAAAATAACATAACATGGTAAATTATTGTGTTTGTGGAGGTTGCAAACAATCCGGCCTGTCAGGACTTCAAGATCGAGTCCACAAGTTTCCATTACAAGAAAAGGGACGGTGCTATAGCCTATATCGTTCGCTCCTGGTGCGGTTTGTGCAGGTGAAGTGACGGGATTTCTCTTCCACATCGGCTTCGGAAAACGCGGTCGTGTGTAGCGTTCACTTCAGATCAAATGATTATCAACCCGGCGATATGATGGAGTTCAACATGGGATGCCGAAGCAAGAATATTGATCATCGTCTATACTATACTAATGGCATCAAATAGTGTGATATAGGTAGTAATGCCCTAAATAGAGGCAACTCGTAATTGAAAAACAAAATTGGTTGTTTAAATACTCAAATCTTTAATTTTCTGTTTGTTATAACCCACAGGGTTCATACACATTTTAACCAATACTTTTCCATGACTTTTCCATGACTTTTCAATGACTTTTCGGCACATTTCCATGACTATGTATTCCTGAAAAAGTCCGCGAGTGACAGTACTGCCTGGTGCTTGTCATCTTTCGCATGCTAGCTGGCGCTGATTCTCCCATTTTAAATATATTAATTATCTTAGTAATAGTAAATGAACATAGTAAATGTTACATTGGGATGCACCAATAGTATCTTTTTCAGAATCGATCCGATACGAAAAATTCTGAGTATTGACCGATACCAACGCAGTTTTTTTTATTAAGTAGAATTTCTATAACTCTGTGTTGAACTAATAATCACTCTTGTGTGTGTTAATCACAATCTACTTAATACAGACAACTTCATTATAAAGATAAATAACAAATCCAATATATATATATATATATATATATATATATATATATATATATATCATAATCTATGACAAATGCTATTATAAAATAGATTAGTGGATAATACGCATTGCTCTTTGTATTGTTGTAAAGTACATTAATGAAAAACAAGATAAAGTAACAAAAATCAAAAAAGATTATTATTTTAGATATAGCCAAGGCTACTATAAAACTAACTGAGACATGTTTTAAATGCATAGCACAGGTGTTTGATGAGGCAGCAACATATGATAGATAGGACAGAACAAGAAAGGCTATTAATTAGCTTTTATTGCGTCACTGCATTATGATATGCCAGACTCCAATACAGCGCGGCACAAAGCGCTTATGCGCATCACGAGCGCAGAATGATGCGCTTGAAGCCACATAGCGTGCAGCGCGTCGAGTCCGCATTCATTGAGAAGTTCAAAGCACAAAGGAAATACATATTGAAGGACACTGGACAGTGACGGGTATTATACAGTATCTATCTATGCAATCGTTTATTGAGCCTTTTCTTTTAACAGTTTTAAGTGTCAGTTACTGTGTGCGTGAAGAACAATTATAGTGCTCTGACTCTCCTCTGGTGTTGTGATCTAACAGTGTCCGACACCCGGTAGAAAGTAACATGATTAAGTCCAGCAAGATAAAGTTTCTTTATTCGAAACCATACCTTTATCTAGAGATCAAGTAGTATTAACATTAAATCATCTTGAAGATAGTTTCATCATCATTGACTGTACTGTATATCCGAACCATGATCCGAACGTGACGCGCTGTTCGAACGCTGAATAGAGAAGGACTGACAGCTGCAGAGGAGGGACAAGTTACGTGATCTTGAATTTAATGACTTAAATATTAATTTCTAATCAAACATAATGGCGTCAGAACACTTATAACAGAGTGCACGAAAACCTTATGGTACTTTAGAATGTTTTGTGCCTTATGTGGGGTTTAACAATAACACAAAATAGTAGCCTGCGGCACTATTTTAGGATTTAGGATTTAAATCAGCCTTGGCTGTTCGATAAGTTACCTGATCCAGCAAAAATGGCAGATTGCCTATTGGAGCCGTCAGCACAGAATTCGCCTCAGGGAACAAGTAAGTTAAGTGAATCGGAAGTGAACTGAACGTATGCCGCCCGAATTTCAGGACGTTAAGACAACGCAAAATATTTTTTATTAAACAGTTTTTGTATTAATCACATATTATGCGGAGTTAAAAATAAAAATTCAAGGACTTTTCCAAAACTTTCTGGGTCTTTTTAATTTTCCAAAACTTTTCCAGGCCTGGAATTTGCATTTTTCAAATTCCATAACTTTTCCAGGTTTTTTCAAAACGTACGAACCCTGAACCCAGGTGAAAAAATATGTATTGACCATTTTGCAGCACTTGTCAAGAAACACTTCCTGTTTCAGTTTGTAAATGGTTTCTTTATTTCAAATATAAAGAAAAAATCTTAAAGCTGTGTGTTTAACTTTTTGATTCAGTTGTTAATGTTCTGTTGGTTGTATTTTATTCCAACGTTTATGTAGTGTTAAAAAACTGAAACAGGAAGTGCTTCTGGACCAGTGTTGTGTACATCTTGCAAAAGTATTTCTGAAATGGTTCAGAGAGGCCATTTCTGTTTGGTTATTGTGAAGATTTATGAAAAATCAATAAAAAAAATGTATCCCAAAAAAAGGCACTACAGATACACATAAATGTCACAGTACTAATAAATGTGGAAGCAGGAAACAAGAGGCTTCTTGTGCACTGATTTAGGGGCATAATTTACTTCTCCGATTTGATATGACTAAATTAAATTCTAGGATCAATATGTGCTTAAATGAAAAACATTGTGCTACTGTAGTGTGTACTTACAGCCTTTAACACTTCACCACAAGACACTGGACCAAAGATATGTTTACAAGCAATAATCCTTTTGCTATGATGAGAAGAATTTGTTAATAATCTAAAAGATATTTACCTAACCAAAGCCCTTGCCCAATAATACCGAGCATGGGAATGTGTTCAGGGCAATTTCTAGTATCATCTGAAGAATGTTTGTAATAATGATTCCTTTTTAGGCATTTAATTTTTAAAAAGCAGACAAATAATCTACTCCATCTTTAGCCATCTTTTGCATATTTGCAGCTTTTCACTAATAGGTGTTACCTCCCAATGAAAAAAACAAAGTTTAGAAATAGGTAATGTTGGTCGAAAATGTTATTAATGTGATTCACTGCAGTAGTCAATCTAGATTTTGTTTTGTTATATTGATTTTTTTAGCAATTAAGATTTAATTGAGCAAACAAAATGCTGTTTTAGACTTCAACATGGTAAAACTCTTAGAAAAGTTTTTCTTTTCTAAGAGTCAAGATTCAAGACCCCTGCATTTTGTTCCATTGAGCACAACCACATGTTTGATAATTAAAAAAAAAAAAAAAAAAAACTCCCCGAAAAATGGATCCAATCAGGTTCAGCTGAACCTGAAACCAGGCAAACCAGGTTTTTTGACAGTATTTTTTGCATCCCTACAAAATATTCAAGCAAAATATTCACATGAGCTAAATATATTTACCCTTTTAGAATTCTGTGTCACTAACATACACGTGATTAAAAACACATTTATAAGAAACTCTCAGAGCCCATCAATACGTCACAAAATGTGTGTCTTCTCAGACAAAATGGGATTCAACATTGTCCGCGGTCAGACTCCCTCGTGATCAGTTATTCTAAATAAGTGCTCATTACCCATCCGACGGGCGCATTATCATCCCAAATCTGTTATGGCTGCCAGTAGCTGGATTTTCATGAAATTCCAATGAGTAGTATTTTACAAATTTACATACGTTTAGCCTGATTAACCCACCAAAATTAATTCATGAGTATATATAAATGATTCTGGCAGGCATAGTCCAGAGAAACATCAGTGGTGATGAAGATAAGTTTTGCTTAAGCTGTGATTATGATTTATGGTAATATGCAGTGTAAGGTGCTTCCATTGCCAGAGTAGCTATTGGAAAATTATTTGTCAAATCAAGTAACCTTTACGTGTATAGTGCTTTATATGATACGGATTTCTTCAAAGCAGCTTTAATAAACAAGAAAATAAAAACCAATAATTAAAAATCAAAATTTGTCCTAAGTTTGTGTTCACGCTTGGTTTAGGCCAAAATAAAATTAAAAATTAGTCATGGGGGCTGGTTGCATAAACTGCTAAGACTAGTCTTACAAGTTAGTCATACTTTTTTTTTTCTTTAAGACTGTTCATTACCTTTTTAAGTTCATTTTGTATAAAAATGTCGAATGGTCTAATTTGATACCGAAAAGTAAGACCGATTACCTCTAACTAACTGCTAGCTGATAGGGCTGGGTAATAAATATCGTTTTCTCGATATTAATCGATTCTCATTTTTACGAACCGATATCGATTCTCAAATCTCAATAATCGATTAGTCATCCTGTTTCATTTGAATGAATGGAACGTTGTATCGCAGCTGCACACATCTAAAAAAAAATCGCAATAATCTTTGTCCTTTGTTTCTATTGATATGAAACAAAGTCTCAATTTTCAAATTATGTCCATTTTCTTTAGAAAATCAAAAACATAAATAGCGTTTTGGCGCTGTGGCGTGAGATCGCTCTGGCGCAGCTCAAGAGAAACAGCAGCGCTGATCTCACTTCCGGGTTAATAATACCAGTTACAGTGCGAAATAAACATGAATGAGCATCTGCAGGTGTGTTAAAATATAGAGTACAACTTATCAAAATCCGTATCATGTCACATTGATTCGCTCAATCAGCGTTTCAACCGTGGAAAGACGTCAGTTAAACAGCTTGTAATCAATGTCATGTATCGTCATATTTACCTCAGAAAACCCACATAAACTCGTTAGTCAGCTAGAAAAAATAACTCTAGAGAGGAGCATTTTGCTAGATATATACACCATATTACATATGCATTATAATCTTAATGTTCTTCAATATTTAATGCATATTTGAATAAATCTGGCAAGTTTTTATGACAGCCACCATTTATATTTCATATAATCTTACTATAAAAATAGATAAAAATGTAATTTAAGTGTTTGTATAGCTACAAAACAGTTCATTATTACCTTCATATTAGGCTAATGAAGCCTAGGCTACAACTAGACTCCCATAGTTTACAGCATTAGTTAAGAGATTTGATTCCCTTGAGAAAAATTGCCATTTATTGTAACTGATATCCAAAATAATCGATATTGAATCGAAATCGAATCGAATTGCAAGCTTGTGAATCGAAATCGAATCTAATTGTGAAATTTGTCTCAATACCCAGCCCTACTAGCTGATCATAGTTCTTAAGACACATTATTAACATAATGGCTGTGTTTATGCAACTGGCCCCTGTGGTTTTCACATTGGCATTTTCAACACTGAACCTAAAGGCACAGGGATATGCTCAAACCTGATTGGTCTAACTTTTGCGACAGAACTTACCGAACATCCAAAACAATGCTTGTATGTGAGTTGCCTACATATGATGGTATTTTGACCCGCTGAGAACTCATGAAGAGCTTATAAAATGTGTAAAGGAACTGTGATGGGAAAAATGACTATGATGAGAAAAAAAACAACGCATTCTCATCCTAGGGTGTCATATACGACGCTTTTGACAATGCGTATACATCGCACATGGCACGCTTTGGTGTCAATATAACACGCTTCGGTTATGGGTAGGTTTAGGTCTGGGGTAGGGTTAGGGTTAGACCACTAGGAGGCGCCTTCTGACCCATATATATCTGCTTCTCATACTGACGCTAAAGGGTGCCATGTGCGTTGGATGTATACGCATTGTCAAAAACGTCAGTATATGGAGCCATGAGATGAGAACGGGCTGAAAAAACAGGTTAGCATTCTGTCCTTTTTAAGGTTGTGACATCATGTCCCATTTTTGGTTTGTTTGGAAGTGGAGGGAGATTCATCTATTCAGTGATCTCTGTCCGCTTGTTTAGTGGCCCCCAGGGTTCGGATGGCAGCGGTCACACTTATTCAAAACACCCGCACTAACAGAGCAATCACTCCAGGGTTCGTTTTAATCCAACCAAACATGCCAAGTGTGAACACACCCTAAAATGACCGAGTCCTGTAAAACAACTTTACCAAGCAGAAGTTTGATTTATGAAATCACTGTTTAAATATGAAAGCAGCTGAGCAACATGATTAGATAATAATTATCTTTTCTGTCGTGTCTCCCAGTGCATCTGGGACGGGAAGAGCTTCATGTGCATGTCCAATCACATCAGAGTGAATGAAACTGCACCTAGTCTAAACATCAGCGGAACGGAGATATTCAGTCAAAAGTGTATCTATATCGCTCCGTTATATTTGTTGAGATGTGAGGATTTTGACCAGTCAACATTAAAAGATTAAATACAAGCTTTGTTGACAGCATCGGCAGCGAACTGACGGATCCGCAGAAGGCTTAATTGAAGAAATCTGAAGCTTCAATTAAGCGCCGGCTTAACTGAATTCAATTAAGCACCAAAGTCATTTTAGGGTGTGAGGAAACAATAAATAGAGAGTTATGAAATGTTGCTATCTGGTTTCGGTGCAATAAATTATCTCAACACAAATAAGACTAACTACATCGTGTTGCATTCCAAACTAAATCAATTGGTAAATAAGTATGTCTGTCTTAAAATAAAGCAACAAATTATTGATAGAGTAAACCATTAAATTTCTTAGAGTCTTTATTGATGAATGTCTACAATTCAAATGTCATATTGACCAGTTAATAACAAAACTATCAAAATACGTTGGACTATTTTTCAAAGTAGGACATTTTCTCCCGCAGTCAGCACTTGTTATCTTATATAAAACTTTGTTTGAGTCCCATTTATATTATTGCAATGTCATACGGTGTAACACTTTTACTAGCTACCTGAAAAAAATACAGTCTTTACAGAAAAAAATTACATGGGTAATGACGTGGTCTGAGCAAAACACCCCCTTGCGTCTATTGTTTCATCGCCTGGGTCTATTAAGACTAACCAAATACAATTATTTTCATAATGCTTGTATGATATTCCAGGCTGTTCATAAGCTAAATGACCGATTGTGTGAACTTGTCCCAATCAGTCGACCCCAGCATAAATATTAATTACTGGTAAAATAAGACATTTGAAATGTACGAGGCTGAGTGTAATCTGTAGAGGTCCGCAAATTTGGAACAAGCTTGAGGAAAACCTTAAAGGGATACTCCACTTTTTTGGGAAATAGGCTCGTTTTACCACTCCCCCAGAGTTAAACAGTTGGGTTTGACCGTTTTCGAATGTATTCAGCCGATTTTCTGATATTTAGAAGAATAGTAAAGTGGAGTATCCCTTTAACCCCCTGGGGACCAAAAACGCGCCCCCGCGTTTTGATCGTTTTTTTCACACAGCTGCAACATAGACTTAAAATACTCCGTCATTGATGGTCATATAAATAAAATCGATACATGATTATAAACTATAGAGGGTCTTCTTTTTTTATGTACACTCTTATTAATATCAAAACCTTGTGTTTTTGTAAAATAAATAAATTAAACAGGGTGCGCTTTCAGCTCACTCTGTCTCCGCAAAAATCTTTCTGAAACGCGTCCGAAAAAAGAGCTGTAACTCATTAAATACTTGTCACATTCCCTAACATAACAGTCCCATACGAGTGTTGCCAACAGGGACAATGTTGGTAGAGTGCCCTCTGGTGGACAAACTATATAACTCCAACACTCATGACATGGTTGAAGCGTGTTTCGTCCGTTTTTATTTTATTTTTGAAATATTCATTTATCGGCCATTATAACTGCCGATACCGATAGTTGGGAAAATGCCTAATATCGGCCTGCCAATAATATCGGCCTGCCGATAAATCGGTCTGTCTCTAGAACAAATAAATGTAAAGAAAAAAGACACAATACAGAGGTACATAACTAATCAGAAAAGATTACATTTTAAAAGACTTACATATTTCAATTGTTTTCAAAGCCTTCTTGGTAAAGTAGTGCCAAAGTAATGTTGTACTTGCAAGCGTTTCTAGCTATGACGTATGGCGACATACACACTGACGTAATGGCGTCGTTCCCTGGGGACTCTAGTCCGTGGAAAAGCGAAAAGGTTCTGAAAGGGTTCGCAATTTGAACCAACTCCGAACCAACAATGAACCAGTACCAGTTCCGAACCAGTTATTTTTGGGTGAACAAAGGAGTATCAGACTTTCTGCAAATAGCAACAACTCCTCCAAAATTTAAAAAAAAAAAAAAACAAGTTAATAAAAAAAGATGTAGAGTACTCCAGCATTTAGAATAAAGTTCATTAATCCTACAGACCACTTTTGCAATTTCCAAGCTTAAAAACTCTAATCCTAGTTCAAAACAAATACCATAAAGGGAAAAGCCAGCACTGAATCGAGCTTGTAAAGCAGTCTCCTTTAGGAGACTCTTTCAAAATTCTCCTTTAGGCCGTGTGGTTTTCAGTAAGCTGGAAACAGCAGGCGCTCTTCTGAAAACGCCTGCAAGCGGTTGAGAACTTCAGCAGCACAGCATTTTTTTTGTTGTTGTTTTTTCCCCCCAGTTTGGTAGTCTGAGTTTCCCCATGCTGCCTTCCCGCAGCGCAATTTTATTCACGCTGAAAGGCAGTCTGGATACCATGGCCCAGATTTTCGCCTCATTTAGGGAACCAATCACAGAACGGGGAGGGAGCAGCAAGACGATGACGAAATCTATGCGACTCACCGAAGCAGTTTGTTAATATCTATGGAGTCAACATGGCAGCAGACGCGAAGCTACCTTTTGATGCAGCCTTATATTGTTCTAAGTAGTTTAGAATGCAAGTTTATTTTGAAAAAAGAGCAGCTTTTGGCATTAAACTTCGCGAGACCCCAGTCGTTATTGCTGTCTCGCGATTAATCGCCCTAATGGAGGACCATTAGCAGCTCAGCTCAGCTGTGACCAGAGAAAGAAAATGTGATAAAGAATTGTCGATACCAACTTTTGTTCGGCAGTCCTGCGGCCTGGATGAGCGCAAAGTGGCAAGACATGTTAGCCACTGAGCTGCATAGTACCAACCTGCTAGGCATTGTCGTCGACGAAGTCTATTTAAGTTATAAATGATAAGTGGTATTTATTAATATACTGTCATCATGCCTGTAGACTACCTACTGTGGTTGTCACAGTGCTACTAAGTTGTGTTGCTTTTCAATATCAATATACAGCTACCACTTTAGTAGCATAACATTCAAAACGTCCAGTTTTTTTAGATTTTATATTAACGTTTTTGCTTTGTTATAAGAATATTATTAGAACGTTACGAAATAACAATTTTACATTATACTGGGCCCTATTCTATTCTACAATATTAACTAATGACAATAAAATAGACCATCCTAAGTCAATTTATTGTGGTAATTCCTCTATCAACAAGTAGAAAATGCTTTGAACACCTGATTATGCATGATAAAATAAAATCGGAAAACTGGCTTAATTTAGAAAAGAAAAAAACGTGATGCATTTTTGGTCAAACCGCCCAGCACTAACAATTTCCCATTTTCACCTCAAAATTTTGTATAGCCCGTCCCTTCATTGCCTCCCCTGACGAGTCGCCACTGAACTCAAGAACCGTATATAGCCAAATATGGTTATTATGAACAAAATTCTTTGTTGACCCTAAAATGCTGCGAAAACCTCTGGGGATAACACAGTCTCATCCCAAAAAGTCATATAACTGACGTCTTGGGACGTCTTTTGACCATACGTCAATATCCGCCTTTTTAGGGCCCCCTTAAACGTCGGTAGATGGCGATCCCGGGCCGTCATACAACTGACGCTTTACCTTTAACGTCAGTTAGGTGACGGGTTAGGTTTAGGGCTAGGTTAGGGTTAGGTTTAGAGTTAGGATCCCATAACCTCATCTACCGACGTTTAAGGGGGCCCTAAAAGGCGAATATTGACATATGGTCAAAAGACGTCCCAAAACGTCAGTTATACGACGTCTTGGGATATGACTGCGCTGCTGGGGAACCCTTATAAGAGTGTATGTAATTGAAGGGTCAAGAAGGGGAAGTTCCTAAATCAACTTGCACTTTTATCATGCTTTATTCAGCAACAGCTTCTGATGTACTCATAATGGCAGCAGATGGTATGGAGGTATCACTCTACTTTAGTCCCACAACAAGCCTTTCAGTCCTCATTTATTCAATTATCCTTTAAGAATGCAGTCAGAAAAGGTTTCCACCCCCACGACACTAATGCACCTCATACACCTCTCACTCTAAAGCACATGTGGAATAAATACCAAGCCACAGTTGTTACTCTAAGGCTGGTTTAACAAACAAGGAAAAGAAAAAATATTACGTCAACTGCATATGAATTACAGTCTATGAGCATATGAACGGATGTGCTCCTGCCAATGTAAACCATTCCATCGATACATCTTTGTAAAGCTATAAAAATATAGCCCCATATGTGGAATTGATGAACGTTCCTGAGCATCGTATTTGCATGTCAGAGATAATCAAATGCATGAGATAGCGTGTGACTGTAAACTCTGATGGGCCACAAGCTTTATTATAGGTAATAAAATGATGATATATTGGTCCTCTGTGTGTCTTTACTGTGAGATACAGCATTCGAGGGCCGTTGGTTCCTATGCTGTAGCACCGCCTAATTCTTCTGATAAGTAAGCTTATCACACACTGCAGATGGGTACATTTAATTCGTGCCATCGAGAGTTTATTTTTACATATATTTCACTTTTCATTCTCTCTTAAATGCATTTCTGCAAGGTTAAGCAGAACTGTGCCTGGAAGCTATTAAACGTTTCAGCTTGAAATGGATGTGAGTGAATGTTTATTTGGAGAAGGGGTTAAATGGGGTTACCTTAAGATTGGCGGAGCTCATTAAGAGCACCACGGGTAGAGAATGGGATGTCCCATCTAAAGTGCAGAAATGACTAAGGGGTGTATTAATAAGCCAAATGACCTTTATATCTATCGTCTCACTAGTACATTTCGATACCCGCAACAATTACCTAATTGCAGACAAAATCCAGTCAATTGTGGGTACATAACAGCAAAGTAGATCTAACGTTTTTCTATTTTAAACCCAACAAACTTCTTTTTTGTGAATTGGTTTGGTTAAAAAGTATGGTTGTCCTACCTTTGTCATCTAATGCAATGGCCTTTATTTTTGTGTCCAAATGTTCCAAATTCAATACTACTATCGCATTTTTCCAAATATAAGACATCGTTTTTTTTCTTGGAAAAATATAAAAAACTGGTGTTTTCTAGACTTTTACATGTCAATTATAGACCATTTCAAAAGATGTAAACAACACTGGCCCAGAAGCACTTCCTGTTTCAGTTTGTAACTGTTTTCTTTATTTCAAATGTAAAGAAAACTTCTTAAAGATGTTTGTTTAACTTTTTGATTCAGTTTTAAATGTTCTGTTGGTTGTATTTTATCCTAGCTTTTATGTAGTGTTAAAAAACTGAAACAGGAAGTGCTTCTGGGCCAGTGTTGTTTACATCTTTTGAAATGGTCTATAGACCCGCAATTATAAGAAGCGCCAAATACGTGTAAAACAAGTGAATCCCCAGGATTAATAAGCGTAGCGGAGTCAAACAACTCTCATTGGCGAATGAGGTCAACCGATTAATCGGTTTTGTCGATATATCGGTACCGATAGTTGATTGGTGGAACTATCGTTCTCGGCAAAAATCCACACCGATAGTTTTTCCGGGTTGTGTCCGTTGCTGGAGTGGCTTAGAAGTGCACACGGTCATTACACAGCACGAGAGCGCTCTGAAGAGACTGCTGGCAGTATACAGAGCGAGAGCGGCCTTTAGAGGACAAATAACAAACTATCACTGGCTGAGTTGTTTACATTAACACGTAAGGCAGCGTGAGCAGAATTTGATCTTATTACCCTAGTTAATGTACAATAAACTAACATGAACGATCAAGATACAATTGTATTGCTCAAATAATAATGCATGCAGTAAAACTGTATATTGTATATTGCAATCATAGTTCATGAAAGCTGTATTAAATCCTTGTTAACAAATGGGTTACCTATGAAATTTTCAAGGTAATAGCTAATCATTTATATGGTTATTTTAGGCATTCCATTTTCATGGCAATAATGTTATAAAATTGGACTAATTTGGATATAACTAAGAAAGAAACGGTACGTGATTTCCTCACACCAAAATCATGTTAATACGCATTGTCTACTACATTGACTATATTATTGAAAGTGAGTATTCAGCTTTACTTTGTTTAAAACTGGAAATACATTTTTTTTTACAAAAATGCTGTTGAATGAGTTTAACTTGTATATTCATTTAAGTCCATTTTATAATATTTTGTTTTGATCTTTGCGTTTAATTTTGGAGAAAGGGAAGACCAGGCAAAAAGTAATGGGAGAAAGAGGATTTAATCCTGATACTCCTTGAGCACAACGGTCTTTTTTTTTTTTTTTTTGGTGCCCGAGTACAATAATTTCAGTCTTTAAAGCTCTGTGAATTCCATGGCATTTAGCATAGTATAGAAAAGAATAATTAGCATCTAACCTTTGCTTTGAGCCCATGTGTAGCTGATTGGTGCACTCCTGGCCACTGGCAGCTGCTCTCCTCTTTCTATTACTGACTTCCTGTTATCTAGAATTGAATCCTTAATGGGACGAATATGCTTCGGCAGGGCTTTGTAGAACCAGGCTCCAGAACGTTTCCACACCTTTGAAGAGCAGGGAAAGGAAAACAAATTAAGCACAGCTCATTGTGGAGTGATTTAGAGCAGGTACTCAAAGGAACAAAGGAACCTCATGTGGCCAAAGAAATGGAGTTATGACAGAACGCTCATTTGGAGAGAATCAAGCACTGCTTTTAAACTTTATCTTACATTAAACACAAAACATTACAGCTGTCTGTCCAGATAGCCAGCATACTCTCAAAATCTGTGTAGTTTTATTTATTTATTTTTTTTTAATGTTAAAATACTGTTAAAAGATCTCCTATACCTGCTACATAATATAATATAATATAGTATAAATTATAATACATATTATATATTCTATTATATTTTGTATTATATTGTTTTATTTTATATCATATTATATGGGAGGCACCAAAATGAAAATTCTGAGTTGAAACTGAAAATTCTGCATGCACTTAAACTTTAAACGCTTTTTAAAAATTATTTATTTATTATTTTAAATTAGCTTTTTTTAAATTAAATGATAGACTCATTCAATTCAATAATATTAAATGATATTGAATTTAACCACACTTTTATTGAAATTAACACTAAAATTGTGACAGAAAATATTTTAATATTAAATATCAATACAGTACATTATTCTTTATTTAGTTCTAACAATCAGATTTAACAGATTTATTTTTTGACTAATCCAAATATAGTGTCATTCCGCACGGCTACGATTGTGATATTGAATCTATACAGCAGTTTGATGCCACAAGTGAGTAGAAACAACAGAAACAAGAAGAAACAGCAGCAGTGTCTTTAAAAAACCTTTTGTGCCGAACTATACTTCCTTCCAAAGAAAAAGTATTAGGAGAGAGAGACCGACTAAAGGGCCGTTCACACCAAGAACGATAACTATAAAGATAACTAATATTAGCGTCCACACCAGCGGACCCTATCCTTCTGTCTATTCTAAGTGTGTGTTTGTCTGTCATTTTAAATACTCAAGCTTGTGAGCGCAGGATGGATTCTGATTGGCTGTCAATATTTTAATCGTTCATCAGCTGAATAAAATCGTTCTGAAAGGGAACGCTTTCATTATATCTATGGTGTGGACTATTATTGAGAATGATTTTTAGAACTATATCTTTAAATGTTATCTTTATAGTCATCATCATTACTGGGATCAGTGTTGGGTGTAACTAATTACTAAGTAATTAGTTTCTGTAATTTAATTACTTTTCCATTGAAATTGTAAAGAAAGGGATTACTCTTCATTTATCTGTAATTTAATTACAGTTATTTCTGATGTAATTGAGGTAAATACTGTATAGATCAATCCGATCTCACAGCGATTCGTATGCATTTTATGAGGTGTCTAAATTGTACGACCGCACTCGTACAAAATTCGTATGAATTATTGTAAAACATCTATGAAAAAGAGTGAAATGTCATGAGATCAGACATAAAACAATAGTGGGTTTAACATCAAAATGTATTGTGTGATATTAAAAAGTATGTTTTTATAAATGTAACCTTCTCTACCTTGGTCAGTTTAAGGATAATTCATGCAATTTTATAGTATTTATTTGAAAGAATTAAAACAGATTCATGTCTATCCTTGTATTATTCAGCTGGTTGAGATTGATATGGGATTTTGAAAGTAATTAGTAAAGTAATTAAATACTTTTTAAAGAGAGTAATCAGTACAGTAATCTAATTACACTGTTGAAGAGGTAATTAGTAACTATAATTACTTTTTTAGAGTAACTTACCCAACACTGGCTGGGATGCAAGTAATGCACTTCCTTAAGATATGTTCACACCAAACAAATTTAGGTTCTGGAAACGTTCGTTTTTGTTTCCCAGAACGTTCCTAGAACTTTCCCTTATGGTTAGAGGAACGTTCCTGGAACGTTCTCCTTAAATTATAAAAATGGAACCTAAAAATAACCTACATGGAACGTTCCTATAACATTCTTGTTTGATTACCCCAAAAAAATCTCATGGGACCATTCGGGAACGTTAGGGGAACGTTCTGGGTTTGCTGGGATCTAGCTGATATTCTTCAGGTCAATTATAAATCATAAAATAAGTTTGAATATCCACTGAGGAAAACAATGTCTATGTGCTTTTAACAGTTAAGAGGATTTCCCATGACAACGCTAGTCAAAGCATTTGTTAAGTTGCGTCTGGTGTGAGGACCCTATTGGATTTGCTTCGTTTATTATTATTCTTCTACTGCAATTTTTTTTTTTTCTCGTTGTTCTTTATTTTATTACTGACTGCTGTTTTAAATAATTACTTGGACAAACTTTAAGCTACGTTCAGTTATATGTATGATAAATATGTGAAGGCTATATGGCATTGTGTAATTCTATTAATTTCTGTGGTATTAAATACAGGTACTACTGGAATTTTGGTCGGTCACAACACCACGAACCAGAATAATGGCCGACGGTGGCTGAGGGGAGTGGGTGGAGTATATCTGAAATCTTTCACTATCTTTGTTATATGACATTTTCATTTGGTGATTCACTGAAAGTCGAATCAAGAAGAATGAAAAATGGTTATGCTCATTCATGTTCATTTCATACCAAAGAAACCCAGCAGACAAGCAACTGCAGGACCATCATGCAGTGGCACTTAATCAGTCGACACACACATCAAAAATTCAAACAGTGCTTTCAAAACACGTGACCCCCCTCAGAAACAAACACCACAATGCTCTAGAGGTGTTCTGAGCACATACAGTGATATAACAGAGGCTGATGCATGGCAGGCCAGGCCCTGTTGTAGCCAGGAAGACAATTAAGAAGTGATGGACAGCAGACTCGGAAATGTCAGGACTGACAGCGGCTGCTGGAGTCTTGGCAAACACCATCCCTCAGCTATACCTGCTCAGTTACAACTCCATTTGCACAACACTGGCCAGACAAAATCACGCAAATCTAGCTTGCAGGGTCAATAAATCATGTAAGAATATATAGCCTTGCTTGTTTAGCATTGGTCTTCACCTCTGGCAGTTTTTGATGTGCGTAACAATCATGCAAAGGAAATTAATGTTAAATATTCTTTGAGCATAGATGAAAGTTTTGTGTTTAGTGCAGAAGCCAAAGGCATGCAGGAAGCAAGCGTTTTGTACTCCCCAGGGTACCAATTTGTGCTAGCCAGCAAGGGGGAAAAGTACATTTTAAACTACTACTGCAATCAGTTCATTCACAGTGAAAAAAACTTAAGTCATTTGTGAACAGTCATTTTCACAGAACTGAGATATCACAGGGATATAACATGTAATTTAGAAAAAAACGATCCAATTGGAAAGACTGGAACGTCTGTTTTTGACCCCTTATAAGTGTATAGCCCCCTAGTTTTTATAGTAGGCACATATTTTGATAGATTGCCTATTTGATATATTTTATCTGTTTTATTAATTTAGTTGCTAGAATGGTGTCTAACAAGAGACACATTTTTTTCATTGTTTTTTATTTACATTTATTTGAACATCTCCATTTATTGTGAAGGCATTAAATATTTGTCGCATTTCAATCAGCTCCACTGTGGTGATATTTGAGGCGGTTCTCTTTATTTGGGGCTTAGTCTTTTAATTCTTACGTTTTTTTTTATGTTTATGTTGATACGGATGGTTGCTAAGGGTGTTGCGCCGTGATAAAAAAAAAAAACGTTGGGTGAAGCGCTCATAGTCGTGTTTTATCGTGAATAAAGCACGGCTATTGACCAATCAGAATCAAGGATTGGAACTAACCGTTTCATAAACATAATATATTAAGTAATCCATCAGTACATTGCATGTTGACAATTTTGTGTGAATTCGTCAGGAGTTTGCTGACGGATATTTGCGCACAGTAAACTTCTTGTCCTATAATAATGTATGAAACCGCTCATTATAAATCACGTAACAGTGCAAGTTTTCATTTACATGTACAATTTAGTTTTGCATAAAAGCAAAGCAAGCTCAAGTGTCTCTGTGCCGCTATATAGGTTTAAATATTTAATTTGTTTAACATTATTTTAATTCGATACATTGACTTCATAGATACAGTATATCCATTCTTCTCTGTTGTACGTGTTTCTTTGTCACACTTAATTTGTGTACTGTACGTGCTGTGTGGTTTTGGTTGTTGTACCACACAGCATTTTGAGTACGAGTCTCATAAGTCTCATGAATGATGACGAACAAATATTCAATTAAAAATATAAAGCACCACCTGTATCTAATACAGTACATCTGTCACATAAACCAACAACTTAAGACATCATTGGGTGAATTCCACTTCCAATTCCCTGAAATGGGGGGAGAGGCAGAGAATAAGAGAGCATTTGGGAAATGTGTGTGTTATTTCAAGGTCAGTGAGGAGTATAAAAAGATGAAATACAGAAGTATCCATGTCTATGTGTACATAAATATCTAGAGACTCATTATCTCTAGGCATATACCAATGAATCTCTCTCCTTCAACAAACACACGGAAAGCATTCCATCAAAGCTTGTTCACCTAATGTATACAATCACACACACACACACACACACACACACACAGATTTAAATATAATGCGTCACATTTTTCATTGGAAATTCGGTTGTATTTCTATTCCCTATTTTCTCTATCACTTCATTAAAATAAACTCTTTTACAGTTGGGAAGGGAACCTAATCAAGATCTCCATTTAATAATACTAATAAAAAAATAAATAAAAAACATAGGCCTGGTATCACCAACAAGGTTTAGATTAAACCCTCAAAAAATTATTATTTCAATACGCATTTATTTGTATTCATATTGGAATAACATGATTTTGACAATAACTTACCCTTTTCACCTCTCTCTCTCTTTTTATATATTTTTTAATCTAAAAGAAGTTAAAGATTAGATTTTTCATTTCCACAATTTCATATCTTAAAGAGGCCTTTTGTGAATGGGCACTCAACATATTGTAATTGGATTTTGAATGCATTTTTGAATTTGTTAATAAATTCAGATGAAATATAATTGACCTATGAAATATCAAGCTTACAGTGCGGACCCTTAAACTATGTCTGCTATGCAAATGACCATTACAGACCTTGGATGTGACGAGACAAATTGCATTGTGACAGGAAACACATGTGCTTTTATGGGAAATATATGAAATGGTTTTAGTCACATGGCTGTGCAATGTCCAAGGCTAAGAGGAAAGCAAATTGCCCTTGTCATACAACCCAATAAATTATGGCACAGAGCTGGATCAGATCCAATCCCATTGGCTAGAATGAGGAATAGAGGTGTAGCCAGTAATATTAACCCATACAGTATCTCTGCTCTTGCATTCTGTCCCACATTATCAGAGCTTAAGGGTGTTAAATGACTGAACATCTCAAGATGCACCTGATAAACATACTTTTGCATTCAGCAAATTTGGGATAAGATGAATGAAAGGCAAATCACACCGAACAATTTCCCTCTAGGCATTTTAATTAGTCTTGTGATAGCATCGCTAATTTGAATGGGGAGGCAGTGTCTCGTGAAATTAGTTTTTGTAGCGGGTGGGTGTGCAACCACTGGTGACCAAAAGCACCGTTTGAGCCCTGCGACCCAGGACAAATCAGACAAAACTTCATTAGGCCACTCAGGACCAGAAAGTGTCATGTGGTGCAGATATCTGGTGGTTGTGAATGTCAATCAAAGCCGGGCCCGGTGTATTTGACCCCAAAACATTCAAAATATATCATTATTTCATATTTCTTGTCATTCCAAAACTCAAAAGGTCAAACTGGAACTCAAAAGGTCAAATTTTTTTTAAGAACAATCTGGTTGTTTTGTTGTAATGTGAAAGTGAATGGAGACTTGGACTTTGAATTTAAACTTTTGGATGAAATGTTTCTTTAGTCATCATTTATTAACCCACGTGTCATTGCAAACCATTAAACCTTTCATTTATCTTTGAAACACAATTGAAGATTTTAATGAATCCCAGGAGATTTCTGTTCCTCCATTGAAAACCCATTCCACCAAAACTTAATCTTAAACAATTCCATAAAGTCGTTTTAAAAGCAATCCATATGAATAAAGCAGTTTAATCCAAGTCCTCTGAAGGACACAATCATTAGTTAGATTAATTTAGGGTTTTATTCACATCAAATATGGTCAACGGCAGTTTTTTGATGTGCAAAAAAACAACTCCTCACTGGTTCTTGCTCAAACAAGCTTACATGACAAGCTTAATGCTTTACAATATTACCATTTTATAACCGTTCTCAATTTTACTATATTTTAAAATGTAATTTTTTCCTTTGATGCAAAGCTGAACTTTCAGCATCATTACTCAAAATGTCACATGATCCTTCAGAGATCATCCTATACCAATTTGGTGCTCAAGAAACACATTGTAAATGTTGAAAACAGTGCTACTTATTTTAGTGGAAATGGTGATTTTTTTCAGGATTCTTGAATGGGTAAAACGTTCAAAAGAGCAGCATTTATTTGAAATAGAAATCTTCGTAACATAATAAATGTTTTAATGGCACATTTAACTGTACGTTCACACCGCCGCCGACTTGAGCTTCGTCGGCCAGAAGGACGTCTATATTCTGATACTATTCAGAATAGCGGCCAGAAGTCATTCATTTTTAATGGAAGCTGGCTTTTCTCAGCTGCAATGAGCGTCAAATCCATCGGCGTTGTGTTTTGGGCATTTTGAGCGTCAATCGGAGAGTTGAAAGCTCAACTTTATGGTAATGAGCTGTGACGCAGTTCAGCGGCAAAACGCCAGTAATCAATCGGAATATAGACGTCCTTCATGCTGGCTGATTCCGGAAAAACATACAATGTAAACGTTCGTTCCTACCAAAACATTAGCTCTGAGAAAATGGAAGAGAAGCTAATAATCGTCGTTGCTGTGTTTCCTACTAGTTTCGTATCATTTATGATATTACGTTGTTTGCTTATAGGGACCATATGAGCGTAACTTTTATTTGAAATATTTACGAACGCTTGTTTTAAAGCGGTAATTATGTTGCTCACGGTGACACCAATTTGACCGCAAATAATAATAATATTTTTTCCCGACCAAATCGGTTATAAAAATGCTGTCATTATAAAAGGTTTGTTCAACGTATTGCTTGTTTTTTTTTCTGTTTATTACATTTCATGTTGTGACACTTCTATTCTCCCTGCAACGTCAGAGCGTTCAAAGCGTCAACAAGCTTCCCCGTACTTTTTGACAAGCGTCCTCGACAGGGCGCCCAGAGCTTCTTTGACGCTCAAGTCGGCGGCGGTGTGAACGTACAGTAATGCCTCCTCAATGAAGAAAAGTATGAATTTCTTTAAATAAATGTAATTAGATATTCATACTTTGTACGGTCCAGATTTTCAATAAATATCATCCACATTTCATCATGTTCATCAAGCGCAAGCACAAAGACTTGGACTGATACTCGTGATTTCCTTTTGTTCGCACAGATCTCCGCAGTTTACTTTTTTTTAAATGGAAAAGAGTGGTCAGGACAGTCTTCTGAAATGCACCATTTTGTGTTACACACACACTAAAAAATGCTGGGTTGTTTTAACCCAATTTTGGGTCAAATATGGACAAACTCAAACACTGGGTTAAAATCTCATTTAAACATGTAACCCAATGGCTGGGTTTGTCCATATTTGACCCAAAATTGGGTTAAAACAACCCAGCATTTTTAGAGTGTACTGTAAGAATGAAAGTCATACAGGTTTGGAATGACATAAGGGTGAGTAAATATTAACAGAATTTAAAATTTCCCGCAAACATTCCCCAAAAGACATCCATTAAAACTCAAAGCACCAGCACTCCTCCTATTTCCCTTCTAACAGAGACTCAGTCTCCTACAGGAATAAACCAGTTCTGTGCCCAAGCTCTATATCTGAGCAGCAGCACGAAAGGGAGGGTATTATAAGAAGTGAGACACTGTTTATGCCTCAGGCCCAGCTCTTCTGTGTCCACATCATAAGGTGTAAGAGCTCATGATAAAACATTCTGCTGTGACCACCGCTTGACGGACAGCTACATCCTTAAGCCTTTTCTTAGTTCAGAGTTACACTGAAATATACTTAACAACGAGCATCCCAAAGGTCAAACAAATTCTCCAACAGTTCAGTTCTCTAAAAATAGTGACGACTCATTAAAATCGCTAAAATGGGTTCTTGACGTACATTGTTCAGCAGTGTAATTTGGAGTAATGAATCATTTAATTGAATGCTTTTACAGTTAATAGCAATGACTTTTGTTCACTGAAAAACAACTTTCATTATTCACATTGTGTGATTTCTGAAACAAGTTTTGATCATAAACAAACAGAAAGCCCAAAAACATCTCATTCTGAAATAAAATGATCGAGGGAAGTCTGTGAATAATTGCGTATATTAGTCATGACCGTGGCATTATTGGGTTATTTCCGTAATATCAGGTTACATTGCCACCATGCAGGTCATGAATGAAGGCAATTACTGAATTAATGATTTGTAAGACTTCATTACAACACAGCAAGACAGAGTAATTCTGCCACCTGTCAAACGGCGACAATAGGTACGATTACAGACACAGTGGCACAATGTTTTTCTATATATTTTCGATATGAAATGCTTTGAGATTACCATATTTCTCAGCTTGACTAGTTTATTCAAACTTCACTACCACAGTGATGATGTAAAAAAAGAAAAATTCTTGATGCATGCATATATTTAATATAATTGATCCGTTTATAATTTTGTTAGGAGCTGCAGTGCAACATGTGGACTCAAAATACATATTTTTTTTCTGTGAAATAGTTAATATATTAAGACATCAAAATAAAATTGAGATTAAGTCCCCTATGCTTAATACAGTAATAAAAGAAATTTGTGAAACACAAATACAGTTTAAAATAACTGTTTACCATTTTAATTATGTATTCCTGTGATGGCAAAGCTGAATTTTCAACAGTCTTCAGTGTCGTATGATCTTTCAGAAACTGTGAAACATTTTTAGGATTCTTTAATGAAAAGCAGGTTATTAACCAGAAATTGTTGGTAACATTACAAATGTTTTAATGTCAAACTTGATCAATTTAATGCATCCTAGTATTACTTTTAACAAAAGCATACTGAACAGTAGTATAGATATGGAAAATAAGCCATTTTTATTTGAATATCTGAAATTAATCTATTGGGATTAATCCATAGCGACTAAATACAGATTTACTAAATTTATATTTACTGGCCATTACTACTCTTTGAGCTAAAGGGAAGTATCTAATTTTGAACCATACCAAAAAAAAAAAAAAAACAGGATATCTGGCTTGGGTGAGGACATCTAACAATATATAGCATCAAATGCAGGGCAATCTATCGTATATACAAGCCATTACATTTTTTATTATTAATAAATCATATTTTATGTGGTGATTAATTAATCACACTCCGAATTTGGCCCCCAATAGATCATTTAAAGTCAAAAGTTAAATGAGAAAAGCATCAAAGACATTACAAAAAGTAGCTTTAGCAAAAAATTAAAAATAAAAAGAATTTCTTTATATATATATATATATATATATATATATATATATAATTTAATTTTTTTTTTATTCAACATAGAATTAAATTGCACAAATGTTTCAACCGCCATGGGTTGAAATTTCACTTTTGGGTAAATATAGCTTTAACAGGTTTTCTATAAAAATGAATTTTATTTTTAAAATAAATGACACTCTAAATAAGACACTAAAAATGCTAGTTGGTGGCAGTAAAAATCTAGATGAGTAGTCATTGAATCATTCATTAATTCGAAGTCATTTAAATGGCTGGTTCTTTAAGGAAAGAAACACATGGCTCTTCATAAACGGGCCACTGAATTATTCGCTCATAATACAGATTCATTCAGCAATTAAACACCGAGTTGCTCGGAGACGCAAAACTTTACCCCTGGCTTTATAATATTTTCATTAGCAAAACTGCGTAAAACAGGCAATATTGTGTCTTAAATATAACACAATACAAACTCATTTATTGAACTGTTGTATAAAATCAATATCACATTTGCACTCGAGCTATTCGGGACAAAAACATCACTCGTGTGACATTGCACTAGTTACTCTTTTGATATTGCTGACATAAATGATATATAAAATATGCTAGCCTGCCCTGCATTCGATGCTGTGTTGACAGATGTCCTCACCCAGGGCATTCACATTTTTGTACAATCCAATACTTCTGCAGAGACTGTAAAAATAAGTGAACTCTGACAAATCTGCTCAGCACTTCTCCAACTGTCAGCCCCTCTTCTCTGGCACTGACTAATCAAATGAACTAAACTGTTTGTTTCACTGGCATGAAGGATCCAGCCTCTGGGCAGTCTTTGTTCCCTGGAGACCAGAGCAGATCAATCCAATCCCACACTCAGTATAGATTTAGACGGCAGGACATTTCAGGGCCTATCCTATCCGTTACCTAACAAGCCTATTCATTTGCATGAGCACTTTCTGCACTTGGCACTGGCAGTATTACGACTCTAACCGAAGTGATATTTCTCATCATATTGGACTTCTTGCCAAGTAGAATTATTGGCTTTGGATCATATTGGTTGCAATTTGTTCTCCATTTCAGCACAGAATATTATGGCAAGTTCAGAGCAGACGCTGTGGCTGATACAGGACTGCACTAATCTCTGCAAAGCAGATCCTTCCGGCTTAAAATAAAAAAGTGAAGTATTAAGAGTGGAACAGGGCTGAATTTATATCTGAAGGCCTTTCAAAAAGATGGAGAAAATTGTTCTATAAATTGGAGAAAAAGTTTCTATAATGATAGAAATTTACGTAACGCTTCCTTTTACAGTCCTGTTACCCATGTACATACTTGGTACTTATTAAAGTAATTACAATTAGTGGGTAATAATTAAGTATTTACCACCTTACTATCTTACTAGCTACTATTTAAAGTGTACATATCATGCTTTTAAATCATTAATTTTTACTTATAAATCATACATTTGTGGTCTATATAAAGCATAACTGCAATGCTTGGGTCTGAATTCCTCATTATTATAGCTCAACAGGCCCCTTTTCTACCCCTTTTCTGATGTGCTTCTGTGAGCAACCCGTTTCGAAGCGTCCCCTTTAAATAAAAAGGAGTTGCGTCTTTCCCCGCCCGCTCTCCAGGTCGCTGAGTTCACGGTCGGTTCAACTCCCCGCGTTCAGCCATTATTGTAGTTTGATAAGAGATATACGATTACTATAGTTTCAAAGAACATTTTTATTCACACGTTAACAAAATGTCAACAACGGAAGACTTGTCCATCAAGCGTTACATATTCAAGCCAGAGCGAGCGATTTGAAAAAGACGACGACGAACCTGCAGAACAACGTCTTCATATGGATGCAGTGGTATGTAAAGTTAAGTTAACTAACGTTATGTTGTGTTATTAGTGAAAGTCGACTATTTCTCTTGTTAAAACAAGCACTCTGACAAGATAAATGACTGCGGTCTGATCTTACCACTAAAAATCTGTATGATAATAATATGATAACTTACGTTTAGAAAGCGTCAGAAAACACAGCAGCTAATGATAGAAGGAATTTACACCTCATTCAGACGAAGTCGATCGGCAAACCCTTCTGTATACTGGCGGAGGTTGTTGAAGTGGGAATCCTTGAAGTGCTTCAGGTCACTACATCCAACAACCGAACATTTTGACTAGCCCTCTTGTAACTTCTGCATCATTGAGCTTGGACTACAAAATCGGAGCGAGAAATAATAATGGCGGATTGCTCGAAGTGTTGGACCGGTAGTCAATGTCCTTATTTGGCAGTTCCGCTGCAAATACGGTGACGTAATTGTTCAAAAAACGTAATAGACAACAGGAAATTCCGAACAGGTTGAAAAATATGACCAAAACAGAATATAAAGATATAAACGAAGCACCTGAAGAGAATAATTTAATCTTTTCTGTACTTATAAACACTCCAAACATACAACAAAATGCATTTAAGGGCTAAAAAAGTGGATTTTGCATGATATGTGCCCTTTAAAAATCCAGGGTGTTATGACACTTTTGCTTTTAGATCAACAAATAAAAACCCAAAATTACTGTCTTGATAATGGCATGCATACTTTTTTTTTCCTGTCCTGGACTCGGTCTCAAACCTTTTTGGACTCGGTCTTGTCTTGGACTCGACTAGTCCTGGTCTTGGACTCGACAAAGGTGGTCTTGACTACAGCCCTATGCCAAACATATAACATGCTAGAAACATCATAATCACTGCAATAATGATCCAACCACTGAATCTTAAGCATTTCCCTATCTAAATACAAACAGTGACTTCTTTTTTGCCAGGCAGTGCATTTCACAATATTACTGGTTTTGATTAAACAAATGCAGCTATGTTGAGCATAAGATACTTTTAGAAAATTTGTTTAAAGGGGTGGTTGATTCCAGTTTAGAAAATTTGTTTAAAGGGGTGGTTGATTCCAGTTTCACTTTTTTGATTTTAAATAGTGTGTAATGTTGCTGATGGTGCATTAACAGTATCTGCAAAGTTGCAGCGCTGAAAGTTCAATGTAAGCAGAGATATCGTCTTTTAAAAACCAGGAAGTGTAAACGCCTACAAAAACGACTTGATTGGGACTACAACGGGTTATGGTACGTCACTAACCCGCACATTTGCATCAACCACTCCCTTCGGAATATGCAGGAAAGGGCATGTGCATATTCTGCAGCATGTCGAGTGAGTTGTGTTTACGCAGCTGTCAGGTCTTCTGTGTTTCAAGCTTCCCACGGATGCTATACTTCATCAACAATGGATACAATTTATGTTTGATTATGTTCCTGAAAGTGACGATCGTAATCTAGCTCTCTGTGCTGCGCATTTTATGGAAGACAGCTTCCAGAATCTCCACGATTTCAATGCAGCAAGAAACTGTTAATAAACCATGAATCAGATCCAACTTTAAAACCAGAGGCAGCAGTTGTTGGGCCACAACCTGTAAGTAGGCTAAGACTTAATTATTTTAAATGTATTTGCATGTATAATTCCAGACGTAACGTTAGCCTGTGTTTTATTTATGTTTTATTTTTTCAAAATGCCAGCGCTGGCTTTCTAGCCACTAGGCTACTAGTTATGCTAGTATTTTGTGTCTACGACAAACGGGTACAAACATTATGGACCTGAATTTTGTATAAGTACTAATGTTTTAAACGTATTTTTCATGTATATATGCTTTATGACGTTATTTTCGATTTGATCAAGAACGTAAACTTGCCACCGCTGTTTGTGCTTAACATTAGTAGCCAGTCAGTTGCTATCGTTGCCAGTCAGATGCTATTGTGTAAAACAAACGTGTATATGGTTAAAAAATATGGCAAATTATCATTCAGAAACGTTTAGTAAGAGCCGTGTGTGGTGTGGTTCTGTTTGACTCGCTTCATCGCGGCTTTCTCGGTCTGATTCTGCCTCAAACTGATACTGCAGTTCGACACCATTATTTACATCTGGACCGGAGCTGGCGTTTCCCCATTAAGGTAATAGGCATTAACCTTCCGGACAACGTGAGCGACAGTTTAGCCAATCACAACACACCCGCCCAAACGAACCAATCTGAGCCCACGACGTGTTTCTGAGGGAGTGTTTTCATAGAATCAGGAAGTAAACCGCTCGTTCAGGGGACAGGGGAGAGCGCGGCTGACGATAAAGATGAAGTTTATGAAAAATAAGACTTTTTTAAAAAAAGAAAAACCACGAATACATGTTATATTGCACCCCATAAACACAATCATGCAAAGAAAAAAAGCAATCAACCACACCTTTAAAAAAAAAAAGACAGCCCCAAAACTTTTGAATGATGATGTAAGATATTTGAATGTCTCCTACTTTATCAAGTAATATAATACCATGTCTATATAATTTAGGATAATAGGATCAATAAAAACAAAAACTAAAAACTCAGGGGGTGCTGTAAGTATATGTGCATATACTTATGACCGTATTTTTGAATGTGGATTGCTTTTTAAACGGTTGTAAATGTTGCTTTCACATTTTGCATCTCAGAGCATGCTGTGAATCTCTCTCCTGTGTTGGTAAGCTATTTCCTGTTGATGAAAACGCTTGATGAAAACAGAGCTGACTTTTAGTTCAGCCTCCTGGGACAATATCAGCGGGGCTCGAGCCATCTGTGTTTATTGTGGCTGTGTGTTTAACCTGAGAGGGCAGGGGCTGCACCGGCAGAGGGGCAGTGTATCTCTGATAAAACCACAGGTCCTGCGAAGAGAGCAAGAAGTAATCTGATAGCAGCACAGGCCGAACGAATGGAAGATGAATTAATGCGGGTGATTGCTTTGTGGGCCTTGTGCTTTCCAGATGAGCCGAAAGACTAAAGTAGCATTTATCCTTTAAAAAAGCAGCTATTGTCCATCCACATTTTTGTTTAATGCATCTTGTGTTTTGATTAGCATTAAAACAGCAAGTTCTGACAAAATAAGGTTAGTGAGTCGTAAAATCAGCCAGTGGATTACTTATAGTAGTCTCTGCCTTTTATGCTAATAGAAACTATGCAAACATCAACAAAGACACGGGCAGCCATGAATTAAATTAATTTCAATGATTAAAAAAACACAATCAAAAAAAGGGATTAAATGACAGTGTCAAGTATTCATCTCATGTCTGCCTGCCTGAATTAACATCTGTACGACACACTGATGCCCGCCCTGTACACAAGTATAAATATGGTTTGGCAACACTGACATTTCAATGAACTTTCTGCTTCATGACCAGGCAAAAAAAATAAAACAATAAAAAAAATAGAACTATGCCGATATTCAATTTCTTGCTGATACCAATAAGCATTTATGTTCTCTTATGGTCTCTGTAGAGATAAAACACTACAAACAAACTAAAATCAATCATGTATCAACATTATAAAATGTACAAGATGAAAAATGAATGGAAACAATATATTGTGAATCCCTAATGCCAAGTTCAGACTGCACGATTTTCTAAGTAGTCGGGTCGCTGTTCTTTTCACACTGCATGACTATCTTGGCCAGCATTCAGTCACTGCTGTGTTCACACTGGACGATTGATCGGCGACAGAAGGTTTCACACTGCATGACTTTACAACAGGAAAAATCGCCGACAGACTCCATCTAAACATGCTGCGCGCAAACTACGTTTCACAACAAACACACGTGAGATGTGAAAAGGAAACGACGCGACACCACACGTGCAAGACGGTCCCCGGAGTTCTCACGTGAGACTTTTTTTTTTTTCGACCCGGTTGTGGTACAGCTCAGGTGAAACGTCAAACAGACATGAGTGGTCCTGCCAAATTTCTACTAATTTTTCTTCGATTTATTGTGTCCAAATAGATCGAGAAGAAGCTTTTTTTCTGAAACAATGCCATATCATGTTGATATGTGATCTATAACTCCTCCCCGAACTCCCTGCTGCTCTCTCTCCCTCTTGCTCTCTCACTGGCTGCCTTTGATCGCCGATGTAGTTTTCAGTCAAAACACTTTTCACACAGCAGGATTTTGAATCGCCGACAGGTCTAGATATTTAGCATGCCAAATATCTCACGGGCGTCGGCGACTCGTCGGTGATTCTCTCAGTTCGCATCTTTGCTCATACACACAGCGTGATTGTCACTCGCGCGAACGAGCGCCGTTTTGCCTGTGATTTCGAGCATTTGTCGGCAGTTTCTCAAAACCTGTCGGCGAGCCAAAATCGTGGCTAAAATCATGCAGTCTGAACTCAACATTACACAATGTCTATATTCATGATTATAGATTTTTTAAAACAATAGAGTATAACATAAAATAAACAATTGTTAAATTCTGGACTGGCAGCATTATTTTAAGATTAATCAAGTATACAACTATTCAAAAGTTAGTAATTTTTTTCAAAAGGGATATTTCTGTTCAGCAAAGATGCATAAATGGATCATAAGTTATAATCACAAGTTACATTTTTTTATTTATTTCAAATAAATTCAGTTTGAAAAAAACTCCACGGTTTTAAAATATTAAGCAGCACAACCATTTTCAACATACAAAATATGTTTGAGCACCAGATCAGCATTTTAGAACGACTTCTGAAGGATCATGTGACACTGAAGATGTAATGAGTAATGATACTGAAAATTAAGCTTTGCATCACAGAATCAATTACATTTGATTACATTTTTGGAATATTTTCAGAGAGAAAACAGTTATTTTAAATTCTAATAATCTTTCAAAATATTACTGTTTTTACTGCATTTATGATCAAATAAATGCAGCCTAGGTGAGACTTTTCAACAACCTAACTTTTAAACAGTAGTGTATATTCTACTGCTTTAACTTTATTGTCCTCCATAGACATATACACTAGACCTCACCTTGGCTACGGCAGTTCATTGGAACGAATGCGTCAATAAAGCCGCCATCTTGAAACAGGGGAGCCCCTCCACTTTAATGCATCAGCGTCAATGTAGTAGACACAGGTCTAACGGAAATAAAATCACCATAAATCATCATGAATGCGATTTTTCTTGTTTTTTTGGTTTGTTCCAACGGTCAGACTTGTATTTATCATTGATTCCAGAAAGAATTTTTTTTTTAAACATTCTTCCTAGTTCAGATTTCATCCGTGAACATCATACGCTGCACAAAAGTCCGTCACCATCAATGAATTCGAAGTAAAGGTAGAGATAGCAGCGTTACCTAGCTACTTCCTATGACAAGACCCCTGCTCCAAGATGGCGGGAGCTTTGACGCATGCTTAGAACCCCAAGGTGAGGTCTAGTGTACGTATATGTCTATGATTGTACTCAAAGGCAATTCTTTGTGTAGACAGCAGTATACACATACACATAACAACACAACACAAAAAGTACAATAAATCATTTAAAAACCTAATTGCAGCAGATATAAAGGAATTTCTGTTGGATGAGTGACATCAGAAATGGACTAACTGGCCCCTTCCTAATCATCCTATGCTCGTAAATTTGTGTGATAGTCCTTAAGTCGATCCCCACTATCTTACTGCACATTGTAACTATGCTTGTCAACGTCCTCCTATTCTTAACATTAAGATTACCAAACCAACAAGTAATAGAAAAACTTCGATAAAAACAGATATAAAGGAAAAGCTTCGATAAAACAGGTATAAAACATTTTCATAAATGAAACATCCATGTTAAAAGTTCGAAGTTTCCTTAGAAAAACCTATCCTCTAATGATACCAGAGTTTGTATAATATGTATATACTGTGTAACCACTTCTACCTGATGTCCCTTTATGACAGAAGGCAACAGAGTTACAGAGTTCTTCTTATAAAAATCAATGAACATCTCTTTTGTTTTAGAGGCATTATGATTTAAAAATGAAGCATCACACCAATGGATAAAATGATCCGTCACTGGACCAAAGTCTGATTCAAACTCATTAAGAAGAGACACAATCAGTGTCATCCGCAATTAACAATGTGTCTCCCAAAACGACAATCATCAGTATATAAAGAAAACAAAAGAGGGGACACAACGGAACCCTGTGGGGCGACAACAATACATTCGACAGTACTCCATCGACACATACTCAAATTCAGAAACTTCCCCTATCCGTGAAGTGCAACAGAAGGCTTTTCAGAGTACCATGAACCAAAGTGAAACCCCTGAGGCTAATAAGTGATCTCACATGAAGCTCCATCACTGTCCAACTCTTTCTTTACCCATCGTTCACTGCTCAATATTTCCTGCTGGGCTCTAAATACAGAGGGGAGATAAAGGAGAGTCTGACAACACATATCTGTGGCTAACTGCGCTCTGATGTGCTGTGATTAGCGCTGAAGGTTAGTGTGTTTAAGCGGGATGTGGCCGGAGATGGGGTCATTGAAGCTGAGCTCTGTGCTGGAGGGCAATGTGTTATTTCTGTGACACGGGTAACGAGGACGAGGTGCGTGTCAATATAGATTTCTTTTTGAGGTAAATGTGAAATGCTTAATTTCTAACTGAATCTTCTCTTTATGGGAAGAAATTCAATTATAACATTTTGAATTTAGAGGGATAGTTCACCTAAAAATAAATATTCTGCCATCATTTACTCCCTCTCATTCCAAACCTGTATTACTTTCCTCCTGCTGAACACAAAAAGATGATATTTTTTGACGAATGTTGGTAACTGTTTTGAAAACACAATAGCCCTTTTCAGATGGGACTAGTTTATCTAGTGTTTAGTTGTAGGTAATAGGCACATATCTAATGCTAAAAAGAAGTGTTGTGCCTCTATAAATGCCTTAGGCCGTTTTTTTTTTTTTTTTTAATCTGAAGAGTGTGTGGAAAACACATGAGTTTTGCCTCAGACAAAACAATGTGCCTCCATACTAGAAAAAAATGCGGAAAACTACTTTTAAACAGGAAATGACGGAATAATTAAAAAAACATTGTCCGTATTGATTAGTGAGATGGCACATTCGGACGGGACTAAAATCCAAGAGCAGTTCAGGTAATTATTACTTTGCCCAACTCTCCATGTTAACTAGTCCCGTCCGAATACGGACACAAGACTTTTTTTTTCAGATGCATTGTATTTAAAAAAAAATAAATTATATATATATATATATATATATATATATATATATATATATATATATATAATACAATGCGTTACAAAAAAAGAAAAAAGTCAAAAAAGGCTTTGTCTAAAGTGTATCTAAATAAAATGTAACCCAAAAAATTGGCACAAGGGTGAGGATATAAATTATGTGAAATATTCCTTTAATTTCTTCCTTTATCCTGTACATTATTTCTTCAATATGTTTAAGCTTTATGCACAGAAGCTCTAGCAAAAACAGGCCTTATATTGAATGAAACTATTGGTACTGCGCAGTGGGAAAGCAACAAATCCTATCAAACCCCAACAAACATTTCATTACTTCTTAAATGGGTCTTTCTTTGACCTTTTCAGAATTTAATGGAAACATACTTGGGGAGCATCAGATTAGTTGGCCTTCTTACAAAGGAAACACAGCAAGTAACTTTCTTATTCTGTTCTTATTTTCAGTAGAAAATATTATGACGATAATTTGCACGGTGGCCATGCAAAACTGGTTTCAAGGACACTACTACATGGATACTGAGGTATTCTGAGTGATTTGTTCATGTTGTCAGGGTGTTCTGGGTCATTGCTTGGGAATTGCTACATGGCTGCTTACTTGTCCAATCCCAAGTCTCTATTCTGGTCTACAGATAACGCTCACTTAAATTAAAATCTATGAGATTTTTTAGTTGTCTAGTTGGTAGAGTAATAGTCAAATTAGTTGATTTATACAAGTTTAAAACAACGACACTACTGTCTTGATAATATTATTTTCTTGATTTTAAAATGTGCTTATTATGCCATTTTAAAGGTTCCTAATTTTGTTTAGGAGATCTTCTGAATTAGGTTTACATGCATCATTACATGCAATTTCTCATAATACATTGCAGCATCCCATCTTTTCTCACAATGTCTGAAACAGTTTGATAAAAGATTTGGTCCCTCTTAACACCACTTTTCAAAGAGCCTACTCTTCTCTGATTGGTCAGATGGCCTGGTCTGTTGTGATTGGTCTACCGCTTACTGCTCGTGTCGGAAACAAAATGCCTATTACCATATCTGAATTTCAGCTTCTTATACATCCTCAGCACACTGTGATAAGAACAGTAACGATGGTTCATTTTGATTAGAAACCGTCTTGGCGCTCTTTAATGTGACATGACACTGTAGCCCAAGTTAATTAATGAGTGAACTAATCATCTCTTACACTTTACCACTAGTAAAAGCACAAAATAAACATGAAATAATATCAGAAAATATATTTTTAGAAGTACGAAATTTATAACGTCTCATGTAAACAGCTTTACTGAAAGTGATTGAGTCCACATTACAATTTAGAGTGATGTATTATCACGAGGTAACTAAGTTATGTTTCTCAGAAATTTACAAATACAGTCAGATAGCTAAAAATTTATTAATTTAAACAAAATAATAATTTAAGGCAGAAACAATGAGCTCATTGAAGTAATGAATACTTGTTTGTTAACAATTATGACAAGCAGTGTTTCAACCATGGAAAACACGTGAGGAGAATGTGCAAAACATATGCACTAAATTACACATTCATGTTACTCATTTTATATCTTCAATAAATTCATATATAAACTGCCCTATGAGTAATGATTAAATAAGTTTGATTAAAGTGGTGATGAACTGAGAAATAATTTTTTCCTTGAGCTTTTGACATCTAAGAGGTCATCATATTATAAGAATATCCTGTAAGTTTCGAAACTGAAAACGTCCTTGTTAGTCCAATAAAAGCTTTTATTGACACCAGGCTCAGCAAACGACTCGTTTTTCAAAGTGGGGAACAATGATGTCAAAGAGGATAAAACACCACCCCCGCAGAAGAAGATCAACGCCTACTTCAACATGTCCGGTTTAGCCCTGCCCACCGATTCGCGCATTACACCCATAGCTAAATAACATAGGCCTACCTCGAGATGACAAACCGGATCGAGCTACCGAGCAATAAAGAATATTGTGCAGTGCCTGGTTGTGGAAGAAGACGGTCTCTGGATTCCAATAGGACTGCATGGATAAACTTTATTTTTAATTCCAGCTGATGAGGTAAAACATTGTCCGTCTGTTCGCTTCATTTCACTAAGGATTGTTTTGTAAACAAGACTGAATTTGCAGACCAATTAAAATTAAAGAACGGTGCTGTGCCGTCTATATTGGATCTGACAGGAATGGTGCAACACATGGACTCTGGGTCGAACATGTATGGGCGAATCATTCCGGTTGCCATTTTACAACATTGGACGTTTTCAAAACAATTTCCCCCACGTGCACTGACCAATGAGTTGAAACTCATTATAATATGCACAACTGTTATCCACTCACAGCAGAGGGCGTTTACTTCCATGTCTTCAATGCGATACGCCCATAAAAACCGAGCGTTTTTGAGCTAGGCTCAAAACTAGGGTACAAAATAGCCTATTACTTATTCACTTTGATGTTTTTGAATGTAAAAACCAAGCGAATGTCATATGCTGACCTCAGACGACAATATTAAAAAGATTGAAAAGCCAGTTCATGACCCCTTTAATTCTTACAATTTATTATCAGCTAAACAAACTTTTTATTGTCTACAGTCAATGCCAATGGGGTTCAGGGATGTTTTGGATCCCACTGACTTTAACTGTATGGACGAAACAAGTTGAAACATTTGTTCTGGATAAGAAAGTAAGTCATACAGGTTGGAATGACATGAGGGCAAGCGTTTTAGCTTGAAGCATAACATGCACCATCACTACTAAAAACACTAGAACAGTCAGAATTTCTAAAAGCAAAGTGTGAAAACGTAAGTGAAGCCTGAGCTGACATGGAACAGAAAGATATCATGTCTTCCAGATAAAAAAAAAAATGAATAAAGAATGTTTCGATTGCAAACCTAAAGCACTCATCTTACAGGAAGACCAGTGACAAAAGTGACAAAACTGTCTCCAAAGTCCAGTAAGAAACAAACATTTTGACAACAAGCCACTATTATCTGCCTAACCCATGATAAGACAGTTTGCCAGCAGCTGTCTTGCTCATGGAGCCTCTATCACATTTTGCAGCTCTGAGTTGGAAATGAAGGCTATATTTTTCACAGCGGTGCAGTTTTGCTGAACAAAAAAAATGAACTGCACATTACGTTTTTATGGACCCGTATGAAGGAAAAACGTCATGGAAAGAATTTAATATTTGTGAAAACTGCACTAAAGCATCTGACAGAGGAAACGTCCATACAATTGCATTGTGGTTCTATTCTTGGAAAACAATTTAAACCTCAATCAGCTCCTTGTATGTATTGATTTTTAATGTAATCGGCATGATCACACTGAATGTTTTAGGCTGTAATACAGTCTGTGGTTTTGAACTGTCTGAGGTTGGAAGGCTAAATGATTCCTCTTTCATCTCCTCCTTTCATGATGACCCTGAACCACGCACACACACCAATCAACAGATGCAGCAATTTAATTTATCCACAAGTCACCTTGAAGGAGCCTTCTTAAAGGAGATTTTCCTTATTAATGTCCGATAGTACATCATCAGTTTGACCACAAACAATACGGCCTGATTCACCTTACTGTGACTACTCATTAGTTATCTCATTATTGGTGTCATAACCTTTGTAAACTCGCTGCTGCTGAAAGTTTTCATGATGTGGGGGGGGGGGGGGGGATGTAAAAATAGGCCTAAAAAAGTGCATGTAATGAAGACAAACTGATGCAAAATGTCTAAGTGTAGGTTGTTTTGGAAAAGAACAGTGTGTTCGGTAAGAAACCATTTCACTGAAATGTCAATGGATTTGAGATCACAGTGATACGTTTTTCCTCGTAACCTGGTGCACTCCTAGAAAATAAAGAAGTTCAATGATGTTCTATTTAGAACTTAGTGGTCATGACATTTTAAAAACTCTATATTCCAAAAATGTGAAATGTCTCAAAAGACTGCATTCATGTTCAGGTTTACATTCTTACATTCTTGAATAAAATTATCAATAAAAAAAAAAGAATAAATAATTAAATCAAAACTAATTCTATAAAACTAAATCCACAAAATGATCCCATGATGGGAACCGTTCAATTCTTTGGATCAGCAAGAAAAAGCAATTGGGGGGGTGGGGTAATTTAGCTTTCCATTTATTACTTAAAGGGGTGCATATTGTAAAATTTTGCATATTTTACAATATGCACAACATGACATCATGACTTTTGCGTAAACATACACGCCACTTTCGAGTCAAGTGGCGTGTTATCGCGACGCATTTTGAGCTATCCGCGTGTATGTCTACGCCATTAACGTCCGCGTCATTCTGCGTGTCTGTACAATCCGTCAAATGTCCGAGCGAAACGAACCAAAATGTGCATCTACATCTGGGGAGCTATCTTTTTCTTTCCTAAGATGGTAAGGGAACAGTCATAAATGCCATTAACCCCAGTGACGGGTAGATTTAGGGACAGGGTTGAGGTAAGTCATATGTTTATATATACAGTAATAACGTTAAAGAGTACCTATTTTGGCATTTAAAATGTTCCTAATATTGTTCTGGGAGCCCCAACAACAGTTTTACAAGCATGCAATGACAAAAAACACTTTTGTTGTCTTATAATATGCCTTTATTTTTACCTGAACTGCCCACCAACTCCCATATGAATCGTTTTAGCGAGTCGTTTTCCAAAACCCGCCTTTGCGTGACGCTAATCTGCGGTGATTGGTCAGATGACCTAGTCAGTTGTGATTGGTATTCTCTGTGCAGAAAAACGGAACTCTTATTACCTTAAATGGGTTCTCAACTCCGGTCCTCGAGACCCACTGCTCTGCATATTGTGTATGTCTCCCTTATTTAACACATCTGATTCAGATCCTCAGCTCGTTAGGATAGAGCCGGCTCGCGAATCCATACTTTATAGCGTTTAGGTTTGTGAAGTAATCATCTTCAAAATGACGCGAACACAGAACAAGGTTTGGGCTATACTTGTGTGGTATACTTGTATATATGAACTGCAGCCACTTAGTCTTCAAATACTCCTCACTTGGCAGGTGAAAAAAGTTCGCTTTTGCGTCGCACTTCAAAACATAGCGTCTCGTCGACATGATTGTTTTCCGAAGCCCAGATCTCGAAAAACGACAGAGTCCAAAAAGGTGCGGTGGGTCCAAACCTCCATGCTCTCAGACCTCCCTGGCCAGCCCAGGCAGGGTGGCCCGTCCTGGGCCAGTTTCAGATTTGCCCGCCAACCCTGGAGCTCCGGTTTTCCCTAGCGTCTCCGAGCGCAATAAGTGGGCGTTTCTTATTCAAATAACTTGTCAAGTTGACGTCAACCAGACAAAGGAAAAGCATCGTTCTTCGAACGATTCATATCAGCGACTCAGAGTCGACTCTTACTTTTGAGAGACAATAACTTTGTATACGATGAACTTTCATGTTTAAAACTTTGCAGGATGTTTTCGTTCACTTAGATCTATGTTAAACACTACATGAAGGGCAATTTTCAAAAACCCAAAATAGGTACCCTTTAAGTCAACGGCATTCATAAACACGCTGAAAAGCAATTATGCGTGTTGATAGCACGCCAAAAATGGAAATACGAATTGGCGTGTCATACAAACGCTACCTCATGAGATCAGTCTGATATGCAAAATAAATTTGTTGACCCCAGTGTGTATGTGAAGTTTTACCTCAAAATACAGCAGAGATAATTTTGTTCAGCATGTTAAAATGGTCCCTTTTTGAGGGTCAGTTAAAACGTGTTGTTTTGTGTGTCCCTTTAAATGCAAATGACCTGATGCTCTTGGCACAGAGGGCGGAGCTTCAATAGCATGTTCATGTGCGTGTTAATGTTTGTTTAAGCTGTGTTTTGTTGTTTGATTAACATGACAGACAACAGCTGGTATTTATAGATACCACTTTAACTTTAAGAGTCACTTTAAGAGCCCATGCATCGATTTCTTGCTCAAACACTTAATACTGTATTAATATATGGCACAATATTGTAAGTTTCCGCCACTAGATCGCATTTTCAAATCAATAACAAAGGCGAAGATTGATGATGGAGAGTGGAACGATGGGAGATGTCATTTTCACTATCCAGCGATGTATGGAATTCATGAATTATGTTCGCCGACGAGGTAACTAATTAGTTTTTGTATTACCTGAAGATTTGATCATACTATTTTATGTATATTTCATTACAATATAGCAAATGTAATGCTATATTACCCTGTTACTGATATGTGATTACTTGTCAAATGATTTGGTGGGTTAATGCTGCGCAGTTTTACGTGTTTAAAACAATCGTACTAAAAGTAAATTTGAACGAACCCACAGTATTTGCAAGTAAAGACTAAATATTTTTGTGCAACACATACTGTATTTCCTTTCACTGCCATAGTCTTGGTCACCAGACATGATTAAAAGCGTTACTGTGATAAAAACCTGTGCACCTAGACTCCAGAGTTGCAATGCAACCAGGAAAGATTTTCACAAGAGCTTCCCAGTTTTGACTGCATTATGCTTTAGATGGTCAGAACGTCGGCAGACTGTAGGCGGTGTTGGTTATCAGTATAGAAATTAAATATCTTGGAATATTTCATAATCTATTACAAGTATTCTTAATCCAACTTCTAACATTTGTACAACTAGTTCTTCTAAAGAAATGGGGTCATTTAAAATGAAGAAGTGAAAACATTTGTAGTACTGTACCTCTCTCTGTTCACTGCAGATCTTGCAAAGCCATTGAGCCCTTTTTTGACTGCCTGGTGTCTCGATTCCACATTTGGTGCACACCTTCTGCAACACAAACATGCATAGGTATAGGTCAAACAAACACAACCTGATAACTATTGCAAAATAAGAGTACATTATTTTAAGAAATGCTTTTTGTATGGGAAAAATGGCTACTGTCACTAGTAGAAAGGGGCACTAGGTAACGGACTGTGTCTGGAGTGATGTGAAAAGGTAATTGTTAGCGATGTCTGAGTGCAGTGAAGCTCCGGCCTCAATGATTATAGAGAAGAGTTGGCACTGCTTTTGGTACCGGCACAGTGCTAGTTTTAGACTGCTTTTATTAACCTTTGTTTGAAACAAGGTCTCAGACACGTTATTTGCACATCCCAATTTTAAACCCCCATCTTGCACGCCAGCTACCGCTTCCGTTTCTCATCTCGGTGTGATTCTCCTAATGACTATTTGGGTCACTATTAAAATACTTTTTTCTTTTTTCGAGAGAGTGGTGGACAAAGCACACAAATCAAGTGCTTGAGTAAAAGTAAAGATTCCCAAACATATTACTCCAGAAAAAGTATCAAGTACTCCTTTTCAATTTTACTTTCAATAGAACTTGATTATTAACCCTGTACCTGTCACCCCTCCCCCCCCCCCCCCCCTTGATAATTGATATTAAAATGCACTATACAAACTTAAAATGGTTGTAATTCAAGAATGCTTTGGAATATAGACCTAAGTTTGGTCTTGTTTTAAAGAAAACAATCAGCAGATTATTACTGAAGTGAAAGCCGTCCAAAAAATTAAAGTATGAAAAAGTTATGGAAGTTATAATTCAAATATGTAAATCAAATATACTTTATTAAAAATTTGAATATAAAATAAATATTTTACAAAATATTTTTACTATAAAATTACTATAAAATGAAAGCTATATATCTAACCAAGTTGTGTTCCAAACTTAAAGTTGATATCACAAAAATTGAAGTTCCCATGAGATTTTGTTTAGGCGGTTATACCAAAAAGTAAAAAAGGCCTAGTAAAAAAAAAAAATCAGTTTCTATGGTAACGCAACGTCCAATTTCAAAACGGTTTTCACATGATGAATTCTGAGTTAGTAAGCTTTCAAATGATACCTAATTCATGATAACTACTAAAATATGTGATATAATAATAATTAAAACATATATATTTATTTATATAATATATATTATACTTTTTAGAGGACTTCTTACCTTACTTTAAAATATAATTTTATCTTTTTTTTATTGACAAATACTAATTATGTTTTATTATGAACTTTTAGCACTAAAAACCAAAGTTTCTATAATTAAAAGTGTGTGCGTCGACTTTTTGTGACAAAGGTCAGAAACTCCTGTAATGACGTCGATTTTTTGTGGCGCACTCTTGTCATAAATTCATATATTACTGTTCATTCATAATTTGTAAGAAAAAAAAAACAGAGCTAAAATATCTATTTAGGAGTCTTAGACCTTTCCAATGATAAATAGTTTGTCACGACTAGATAGGATTTAATAATTAGTAATATAGTGACGTAAATTTAGGGTGCCCGTATACGGGTAAGTGACAGTTAAGGGGCTAACCCTTTAACAGTTGTTTTTAAGATTGCATTTGATTTGCCAAGTTCACCAGCAGGATAATTGGAAATGAAATTTAATAAGTGGAAGTAAAAACATGTCCACCCTGCAATCGTGCAGATTGTGAGAAGCATCGTCCCCCACCACACTAAAATTAAGTTACAGTGGGAGATATTACTGTAGACTCTGACGGCTTGGTCTTCAAATCAATTTGAAGTAGAGGGCTTTGATACGCCGTAGTGATAAGAAAAGAGAAAGAACCTTTAATCAGGCTTAATGTAATAGAAGACAAACACTAGATTGAAGTGCAAGTAATTTAGTTTCAGCAGAACTTCTATATCCTAAAACTGCTTTGAGAGAGTGAGCGAAGGAGGAACAGAGAGAAAAAAATCTGTTCAATTTTCGTTAAATACTTCTAAAGATCCCTCTGTGAGCGAGAGCCATCTTTAAAGCTGCTGTAAGCGGTTTAAAACCACGCATAAAATGTCCCTTCTGCCTGACAGATATCACTGAATTGGGTGTCTTGAGAAATCGCACTTCACTCTGTGACAGCTCCAGGCTCTGTAAATGAAAAAAAAAATAATAATAACCTGACTGCAGCCTGCATTTCTTAAAGGTGCCCTAGAATGTGAAATTGAATTTATTTTGGCATAGTTAAATAACAAGAGTTCAGTACATGGACATGACATACAGTAAGTCTCAAACACCATTTTTTTCTCCTTATTACTTAATTCTCATTTTTTGGAAAAAACACCCCTGAAAAACAGGCAAATCTCCACATAATACCGACTGTGACGCAATAGTCGGGATCATTAATATGCATGACTCCAAACATTTGCATTTGCCAGCCCATGTTCAATGACAGGCGAAACTGTGCAGCCGAAGCATGGCAGTTGCTCAGTGTTTGGATGTACACATGAACACAAAAGTATTTTTATTTGTTTCATCCGAGCCTCTGGAGAAACAATGGGTTAATTTTATTTTCTCTGGATATTTCCAAACATTTCACCGACGACTGTTTCCTCAACTTGGGCCAAGAGCTGGCCTCGGATCGAGCTACCAGTACACTTTCTGATGTGTAATTGTTGTTCAAGTTCAGACAGGTAACGTTAATCTTTCTCTCAAAATCGTTCAATACCGTTTATGCATCAGTAAGTCAAACCAGTGACTAAAATATAAACGTTATTTAAATTATGTACAGAAAGTGATCAAAGAACAATCTTTCCACACAGTGCGAGTTTATCTGGACACTTGCCAAACTCTTTATGAATTTAATGACGCACGTCACACTGCACAACGAAGCTCTTACTGTATTTACGTGATCGTGTCTGCATTGCGGTTACTAAACTGCGTAAACTGCGTTACAATGATATCTTCATCCTCGCGATCGACAGACTGTCCTCTGCTTGCTCATCACAGCAACATTTTAAGTGATGGGAATAGATCTAAATAATTCAAAAACATCTCACGATTCGTTAATCTCGATAGCTGTAATAGTAAAAACTAGTATAATATGTAGTAAAATTATTCGAGAGAGTTTCACATGTAATTCACAGCTATTTCATATGCAAGCATGTCAGCCAATCACAGCAGAGGCCGGTTACACACAGCAGACACGCCCCTTCAAACAGAGCGCTCAAATCAGAGGCTAAAATCAGGCTAGGAAAAATGCCATTTATTTCTAAATTATGACTATTTTGATCTAAAAAAAAATACTAACATTATAAGGGCAACCCAGGAAACATTATAAAGTAACTAAAAAAACATTCTAAGGCACCTTTAACCAATCAGAAAGTTTGGAGGCAGCCTTCTGCCAACCTCAGCCAATGGAGTGAAAGTGGGATGGGACTTAATTAACATTAGTATAAATGGAAAGTAATAAACCTGTTCTGAAACAGTCATACTTGTTCATCTGATTAATTTAATTTTCAGGTGAACTATTCCTTTAAGTAGTTAAGCAATTTCTCATGTAGGCTTTTTTTTTTATAGGCTTTTTCCTTGAAGATTTCAACAAGCTAGAAGTGTGTTCGAACTGAAGCAGTGCTGCGCAGACCAATCGGTGTGTAACATCAAAGAACCACATAGAGATGAAACTGTATGAAATATTAAAATCTCATAATCACAATTATAATGATCAAAATTATCCCGTTATCAATGTTATCAGTTATCAGCAGGATTCTGTTCTGCGGCATTACCTTCCTTATAATAAACGTTGTCAATAGCAATTCATAACAAACACAGCACACATGCATAGGTGCTTTCCGATTGACAAGGTCCCTACGCAATGCTCACTACTCCCTCACTGAGCAACTTATATATATATAAGTTTGTTACATAGACTACTTGTATATTTAATTGACTATTGCAGCTACTTTGACTATAAACAGATTTGAAGCTGTATTTGACTTTCAATATGAAAATAAATTTTGATTTGGTTGGTTTGGAACTGAAAATGTTCACCCCCTTCGGATTGGAATTTCACTTAAGATGGCGGAAGGAATACCTGGTGAAGTCTACTTCGCAGTCCACTTAAGGTCGAATGGAACACGCCTCATGTAAATTCAATTCCATTTGAATTAAAAACATGCTGTCTTGCGTTTCAGTTTTTAATTGTATGTAAAATGAAATAAGAGGCCTTTAGTATTACCAGGGGTGTAACGATACCCTCGTGTCACGATTCGATACATATCACGATACTGAACTCACGATACGATATTATTGCGATACTCCAAGATATATGGTAAAAGGTTAACCAAAAATTTACTATTAATTAAAATGCTATTTTTTTAATATTACATTGTGGATTTAAATGCATAGGCTTGGTGCTTGTAACCCAAGGACAATGGTGACTACAGAATAACAATATTCATGATTCTGAAGCTGAAAATACAGAGTAATTTTAGACGAATATGCTTGCACTCTGTCACTAACTAGATATTTTTAAAATAAATGTCAGGTAACATTTTGGCATTTGACATTTGGATCCACAAACATTCCCCCATTGCATTATTATACATTATATTCAACGTTATATAGTAGTTTAATGTAGTACTTACAGTAAAACTGAAAACTTGAATTTTTATTTTGGGGGAACAGTCCACGATACATATTGTCACTATCCACGATACGTATTGTTCTAATTTTGTATTGCGATATATTGTGGCACGATATATTGTTACACCCCTCTACTATAATATTGTTGTAGTGATCACACTGTCTGGATGATTGTTTTAAACACGGTACAAAATGGATTTATATACAGGAATGATTTTAAAAATCTCAATATTTGAATTCCCTGTATTTTTTCTGAGGTAAAAAAATAAAACCAATAATAAGTGTGCAATAAATATACACTAGCCTATCCCTTAAGGGATACTTCACCTTTGGAAAGATGAATGCGTATTTAAAATGGGTCATTTATGTAGAAGAAATGTGTAATTATTTTTGAATTTGGAGCTTTCTAGACTGAGAAAAGCCAGAAAATGTATTTTTGGCTAATGTGGATGAAAGACAACAACTCCCAGAACGCACTTGCTTTGCTGCCCTAGGAGGCCACGCCTACCGGTAACAGAGCGCAGTAGTTAAACAAGTCTAGGCTACTAGTGAGTCTCCGTGATGAGTCTCCCCAAAAATGTGTTTCGAGATTGTCAAAAATGTCCGGGATTCGGCTTTTGTGTTCTACAGTCGCCATTCGTTATGTTTACTGTGGTGAGCGGGATGAGTTAGGGCCGCGGGAGAACGACGCGAGGGCGGTGTCGTGATTACCGATGAGCGACACCTGTGAGATGCACCGGTCTCGTGTCTCTCATGGAGGAGCGGGAATTTTCTTAGCAAAGTTAAAACGCACATCAACCGATCACTTGTTTAGCGTTCATGTAAACACTACATTCAGATTCACCAATCGGAATGAATTCAGTTCGATTGAAACAAAAGGTGTGCAAGTAAACAATGAATGGCGACTGCAGAAAGCAAAAGCTGAATCCTGGACATCGATGGCTGGACATGTCTGGGGAAAAAAAGAGGATGGTAACCCCTACTACTCAGCTTTCTCCACAGAACAAGAGCCTGCTAGCTTAGCTTCCAAAAAAAGATGGCCGACACTATAGCCGCTTTCCGACCAAGTAGTTATAGGAACTTAGTTATAGGAACTGTCCACTTCTAAACAGTTCTAAGAACTACTCTCCCCCAAACTCAGTTTTGCTGCTTGCGTTCGAACTGGCCAAGTGGCCATAGGAACTGGTAGGAGGGGTAACGCAAGCACGGCGACGGTCTTTAAAGCGTCATCACTAGATGTAGCGTGGCCACATACAACAGCAACAAACCAGCAGTTAAGCACAATCAGAATTATTTAATTAATTTCATTCTTTTAATGCCAAAATTTTATTTTCATAAATGCAAATTCTCCTGTAAAAAGCCTAATTTTATTTTATTTAGGAAAGAAATTGAAGTTTATATTGATTCACTCCGATTTTCTATGAAGCAAAAAGCGTTTAAAACATTGAAAATATGCAAATGTTATAATATGTTTATATAAGTTTACAATACCCCCCAAGTATGAAAGACTTTGTAATTTATATATTGAATGTTAATTTTGCTGTATACATAAATGTCTGTTGTTCTTATAAAAAAAAGACCGATTGCAATGTTCCTGTTCTGCCTTGCCGGGACCTTAATAACGGAGAACGAAAGGCGGCGTTTAAAGATTATGAGATTATTAGAACTCAAGTTCTGTACAGAGAAACACAGAAGACGAATGCTCCAGCGTAATATGATATTAAGTAATATGATGGAAGAAGATAAAAGAGCAGAGCGCAGGAGGCAAATAAAACGACGGGTAAGTTTATCTAAAATTAGCAATTAGCTGGTTGAATGCGTTATGTTTGTCTTAATCCTCGATGTAATGTTTTGCAAAAACACGGAGACAGCGCGCTACAAACGCTTCCGTGTTGACAGTGCATGACTTAAGTTTAACCAATCAACGTAGACCTAGGGAAAGGGAACTAAAAAAGTCCTCGCTCTAGACTAGGTACTGAAATAGTTATAGGAACTACGGTCTGAGGAACTAAAAAAATCCCCCATTTAGTCCGGTCGGAACACGAGAAATAAAGGGTTATAGGAACGTTAGGTTCTAGGAACTGCAAAAGTCCCTCCGGTCGGAAAGCGGCTTATGTGTACATTCTGTGAATGAGATCCCACCCTCTTTGGGCGGGTTGAGAACATGCGGGACAGCCCCTACTACTGACTGTAGTCTTTAGCCTAATCTAAATGTAAAAATAGATCAATTAAGCATGCATGCACAATTAAATATTCAATATCAATCAATACAGATAAGACAAAAAAAATTAATATGAGCTGAAAACAGATAAATTGTGCATCTCATACTCATTTGTTTGTTTGAATGATGAATGTCAGAATGATGTTTGTTTCTCACCCCAAGTATTATATTTCAGCATGTTACTCGACAATTTGTACTTCAGAGATGAATGATACTTCAAAACATGCAGCTCTTAGTGGAATGACACTTTTTAAAGCAAAAAGTTATGATTTTTACCTGGCAGATGACAAAACTGCTGATAATCAACCTAGTAACGGCCTAGCAACCATCCAAATCACAACTTGCTAAAAGCCACTCTAATGACCATAGAAGGCTGTAATGCTGCACATGTTCACCACAAATCTTATTTCAGCAATAACCCAGCATCAGATCCATATGGTATATGATCAACACACATCTATTGCACAGATTGTAATATGATGACTGAACACAGAGGCATGATCTAATAACAATCTAATAATAACAATAATGATCAATTCATTAATTTCCCCTCCACTGTTATTCCAGTGAGGTTTAGAAACAGCAGCTGTTGAGAATGATCACAGGTCATGAGAGAGCAGGAGTGTTGTGAGCTCAGGCTCCCTGTAACAGATGCTCTCTCCTCACTGGCACAGACCTGCTGTTAAGGACTTTAGCACTCCTTAGTCCTGTGTCAAGTTACACAGTGTGTGTCTGTCTCGAAGTTAACTACAAACGGTAATCCCAAAGTTCAGTGGAAAGTATCTGTCTGATGCCAAAATGTGCAATGACAGTAAACAGTTGTTTATAAGTTACACACTACCCTCTTGTGGCTTGAAGTTCAAATGGTGCACCGAAATCTTAAGGCATGTTGCATTTTAAAAGAATAAGTATGTTTAAAGAAGGAATATTGTACAGATAAACCGTTTCGGCTAATAAAAATAAAAATAACATGCTTCATCCTGGTCTGCCCTGAGCACAGATCTTAAAGGGATACTCCACTTTTTTGGAAATAGGCTCATTTTACAACTCCCTCAGTGTTAAACAATTGGGTTTTACCGTTTTCAAATCCATTCAGCCGACTTTCTGATATTTAGAAGAATATCAGTAACCAGACAGTTTCTGGTCTCATTGACTTCCATAGTAGGAAAGAAATAATATGGAAGTCAATGAGACCAGAAACTGTCTGGTTACTGATATTCTTCTAAATATCAGAAAATCGGCTGAATAGATTTGAAAACGGTAAAAAAGCTTATTTCCAAAAAAAGTGGAGTATCCCTTTAAATCTAATCAGAAATCCAAAACCACAATACTTAAAACCCATATTAAACTCCTGAGGGAACACGATGCATGCTCTTTTTTTAATGCAGTATATATTTAATGCAGTAATTAATGGGGTTATTATTTAATATTTACATAAATTAGATGTAGATTTCAGGCATCTTAATTTTTATTATAACCTATAATTTTGATTTCACAGTGTTACTATTATGACATATCTTCAATTGAAAATATGCCTGTATACAAGTCATACAATAATATTTACTTTCAGATTAACCTCTTTTACTGGGATTTAATTAATGTCCATATAAAATTGTACTTAGAATAGTGTATTTAGAATTTTACATTAATTTGACACTTGAAAAATATATATAAATATTAAAAATTGTGTCGTTTTACAGGAGGGTCTTCCAACCCATTTTGTGCTATAACAACTAAAGAAGCAAAAGTTTCTATAACAACACATTTGCTGATGCATCATCATTCTGCACATGCTAAACTTATATCTAAATATGTTATTTTAAAAGTAGATCCACATTTGTTCTTAAAGGAACCATCTTCCCCAATGTTACCTACGGTATACACATGTACTGTGCACAGAACACAAATTTCCTGTATGCACAGATTACTTTCAGACCATCCTTGAATATACAGCTCTCTGCTGACACTATGTGGTGTCTCAGAATCACTGCATGAGCCCAAACATAGTTACTGCAAATGACTAAGCACAAGCAGTGAGTGTGAATGGTAGAGAACATGTTTAGAACATTTAGACCAGTATGTACCATGCAGCAGTCCAAACAGAGGACGGACGAAGAGCCCAGCAGACCAAACACCTCTCCACACAGCAGACACTGTGAAAGGCCGTTTCCCACTGCAGACCTCCTCATGTTCTCCAGGCGCTCCACTAGAACCCTGAAACACACACACACTCATCTTTATTTAAAAGAACATAACTGATATATCTTTACTTATCAAATTAAGGTGTACACCTGCTGTCATTGTGAAATCTTTTGGTTCTTTAAGACTGATATCCTAATTATTTGGGGTCCAAGAGACCCCCTATGTTGTATTCTGTTTTAGTAGTCTCTGAATATTATTCTTCAGCTTTTAGTCTGTAAATTGTACCTTATTTGTTTGTATTCCTCAATTTGTTTGCATACCTAAGGTCCTGTTTGTATCCCTAACCTAACTTTGAAAGTGACCTCTGTATTTCACTCTTCAGCACTTGGTATGTTTATTGTGCTTTGTTATGGATGTTTATTTGGTTCTGTTCCTCTAACCTATCTTTGTAAAGCGATTATTATTGTTATTAGAATGATTTCTGAAGGATCATGTGACAAAGAAGACTGAAGTAATGGCTGCTAAAAAAATAAGCTTTGCAATCACAAGAACAAATTAACTTGTTTTAAATGTATTCATATTAGGGCTGTCAAAACGATTAATCGCGATTAATCGCATCCAAAATAAAAGTTTGTGTTTACATAATATATGTGGGTGCACTGTGTATAATTATTTTGTATATATATAAAAAACACGCATGCATGTATATTTAAGAAAAAAATATTATTTATATATAAAATATTTATATTTATATATAATATAAATTATATATAAATCTATATACAGAATATACATGAAAATATTTCTTAAATATATACAAGCATGTGTGTGTATTTATATATATAATAATTATACGCAGTGCACCCACACATATTATGTAAACACAAACTTTTAATTTGGATGCGATTAATCGCGATTAATCGTTTTGACAGCCCCAATTCATATACAAAAGTTATTTTAAATTGCAATACTAGTTCACAATCACACTACTATACTGTTTTGTGTGACTTCTTTCAAAAACATTGATCAACCTCACAGACATTATTATATATCTTAGGCCTTGTGACTCCTCAAACAGAAGTCATGATTTTTTGATGTGGCATTTTAAACAAACTTTTTAAAATATGAAGCATAAATCTTGTTTATAATCAATTAGATAAAATCATTAAGCCAGCCTGACAATATCAATTATTGTTTTTTTGAGCCATTACAATTTAAATCCCTTAAATTCAGAAGAATTACCATCAAACATCAGGCTCAAAGTGTTTATCTGACAGGACATCGTGTGACAAGGCAAAACAATGCATGAAAAAGCACAAATGTGATGCAGAGTGATAAAGTCTCACCCAATCCGGTGTTGCTCAATGAGCTCGAGCTGCTCAGCGCGGTGGATGACACTCATGATGAGATCCAGCTCGGTTTTCTTAATGGTCTGAGCTTTCCTCTGTCTCTCTGATTGGAATGTGTGGATAGACCAACCTGTATGTAACCTGGGTGGAATCAAGTCACACACAAGAGAAAAATCACATCAGAATCAGTGAGAAATGAATTGTTTAATTATAATGCAAACACGTCACAATGAAAATACTTGTCTATTTCAACACATATTGCATTGGGTGGTTTGTAAAATGAAAAAAAAAAAAAAAAAAAACACCTTACTTTGCTCTAAGCGTTAGTTGTCTGTCATTGGGACAAACCCACTGCTCATTGTCACTGCCAAACATAGTGTCCGTCATGTTTCACTGTAGAGCTGTAATAGAGCAGAATGACAAGTCTAAAATCAGAAAACAATCAGGTATTTTATAGAGTAATAGGTTTGAGGATGTAATTATCAGTATATATATATATATATATATATATAGGTGAACGAAATAGCATTCACCTTAGACATCACAGCTGTTCACTGGCTTTGACAGGTATTGTCTGTTTGTTGTGATAGAGCTTACATTCAATTATGTAAAAGTGGGAGGACGCGGCTCAATTATTGGATTTCTCATCTCACAACACCTGCCAAATGAGTTTCAGAGACCAAACACGAAGACATATTGTGGTGTCTGTCTAACATGAGTCCCTTAAATGGAATAATATTATGCATTTACATTTAATAAATAAATGATGAGTTGCATGCAAGTTAAAGCGAGACGGCAGGCGAAATAGGATAAAATTTGAACTTACAGATGTCACCATGAAACTTTACCAGTTGATTACTCGCATAAATAGGAGAAAAACAAATGTATTGAAAGTTTTCTGTAATTTTATGTTTAAATATGCTAATCAGGCTATATCTAATTAAATATATGCTAATTTGCATATATTTTGAAGTCACGAATTTGACCATTGAAAAAAACAAGGTTCAAAATTATGTTTGCATTTTGTTGATATATTCAATGAAAAGACATTTTCAGAGGGGATTATACGAATATCTCCTTTTGTTACCCTGTAAATCAGAAAATTGTGGAAGCTTGTTTCTGCCACAGAATGAAAAATAAAAAGGTAATTGCAACTTTTTATCTCACAATTGCGAGTTTACATCTGTACATATGTAAAGTCAGAATTGCGTGATATAAAGTCGCAATTGCAAGATATAAAGTCAGAATTGCGAGATATAAAGTCGCAATTGCATGTTATAAAGTCAGATTTGCAAGATATAAAGTAAGAATTGCTAGATATAAAGTCGCAATTGAAAAGGAAAAGGCTTAGTCTTTTTCCCCCTTAGGATTAGCCTGATAACTTGCAATTGCGAGTTTATATTATTCTGAGAAAAGATGTCAGAATTTCGACACATAAACTCACAATTATGTGTTATAAAGTCAGAATTGCGAGATGTAAACTCACAATTGAGAGAAAAAAAGTCAGAATTGTGAGATAAAGTCGCATCTCTGTCTTTTTTTCTCAGAATTGCGACTTTATATAATGCAATTCTGACTTTATATCTCGCAATTCTGACTTTATATCTTGCAATTCTTACTTTATATCTAACAATTCTGACTTTATATAACGCAATTCTGACGTTATATCTCGCAATTCTGACTTCATATCTCGCATTTGTGAGATAGGCATAAAATATCATATAAATCAGGCCAAGAATGATATATCAACAAATCCCTCTGAACAAACCTTCACAATATAGTTAGAAATACGGCTGTAAAGTTTGGTGTATGTAGGTGTTACAGAAGTGGAAAATCGTCAAAAAAACTCATTTTGAGAAAACGGCCTTTAAAGATTTTTATGGGCTTGCACATTTCGAGATAAATGGCCCATTTTACTTTCATTATTGGTTGCTGATAAACGGGAAACTACCATATTTGGATCTGACAGCATTGAAGAGGAGAGAAAGAGCTTTCTAACGGTGTGTGCGATGACAGGGTGCGGATTGTGATCACGGAGCAGCGGGATGATTTAGAATGCCAACTTTTGAGGAATTTAGGCGAAATCTACACACGCAAACAGACAAAGTGTAGTAAAATAAAGACCTAAATTTGTATTTTTGACTTTTTTTCAGCACAAGTCTGAAAGACGACATGTTACTGAATACAAATAGCCCAAAATCTCAAAATTGACCAGTGAAAAAAAAAAAAAAGAAAGAAAGAAAGAAAAAGTGTTTTTGCCTGCCGTGTCTCGCCGCCTTAAATAAATAGTTGAGTTACGGAAACAATCCCAATAAAATAATACAATAAAAAAATATTCCATTGAAATCAAATTATTTATTAAGTGATTTAAAATGTATAATTATTCTTATTATTAAGATGCCTTAAAACACAGGCAAAAGATGGGGACATAATTTATTGTCGACACTGTTCTGCGTCATAAACATTCAGTTAACTTTCACCGTGATTCATAAACTTTCAGTTATAAAGCATCTACCCGACATTCTCTCATTCCCTTCCTTTCTAACACACATACACACAGAGAGAGAGAGATACAATCTACCCCTTTACGGTTAACCAGGGCAAGTCTGTTTACTTTTCCATGAGGAGAACTGCACTTTATTTGGCTCTGCTGCACACACAGGCCTCAGGCACAATGAAAACAGCTCCAAAAACTACTTTTGTTACACTACAACACTTCACAGTATTGCGTTTCCTCTCAAACCAACACCTGCAATTCCAGAGAGAGAAAACTTGAAAGCTGCAAACTCTGGTATTTCCTTGAAGGAGTAGAGATATCAAGCCCTTTTCTTATAACAACCAAATTGCACGTTGTAGAAAATCGCTGACTGATATCCAGTAGAACATCAAAGAAAAAACACACAACTCGAACTATTACATTATCTATAGATCTCTGACTCCAGGCAAGGCGACTTTTTAGAAGATGTCAACATTCAGGTATCTATTCAAGTCCAATCCACTCAAATGCTGATAGAAAACAGGCACAGACAGTCAAGAAAGTGTGTTTACCTTAAAAGAGGTCAGACAAAGTGGCGTTACTGCGGGCTTTGTCCCAGCTTAAGAAAGTAAGAGTAGAGGAAACAAGGCAGCCGAGGAGGAGGAAACCCCTGATAACACTGATCTCAGATCAGGTTCGCTGCGTCTCTTGCAATGGGTCAGGTCACATGACCAGAGCACATTTCATCCAAAACATCCTGCTGCTCCACTGATTACAGTGATTGAATAAAGAAACAAAAGAGTGACTGTGATGAAGCCAAGCGGAGACAGGCCACCAAGGTGCCAGAGGCTAAAGGCTTTAATATTGACCTGGCCTTTAAAAATCAGTCAATATAAATCACAGTAATCTCATTCGCTCGGCACTAAATCGTTTAGGATAGCATATTAAAGGACAACTACATTGTAAAACTTCTTGTGGGAAACAAAGTATCAGGTCATGCAATTACTGTACGTCGCATGGTAGATCAACATTTGCAAAGACCTCATCCAAACATTATGAAAAGTGTCTGATGCCCTCAGCTAATTAGTAACTATAGAGCCTAGTCAAGGCTGCTCTAACTGTGCCTGCCCAGAATTCTGTGTAAAGACGGATAAAAGCCAGACTGTAGAACTTTCTGGAAGGTAGAACTAGTGTTATATTGTATATAAAAATACACATTAAGAGATGGATTTTAATATTATGTTCTGGGGTATTTGAGAAAATAAGTGTGTACATTTACTGACTAACTTATTCCAAATGAGGTATATTTGTTTGTGTTAAGGCCCGTACACACCGGGACGAATATCAGCGCGTTATTCGTCAGTATTTTTCAACACGATTTTTACGAGTTACTATGTTGAGGCCACGAGTTACTATATTGAGGCCACGAGATAGTATCTCGAGGCCACAAGTTAGTATCTCAAGGCCACGAGTTAGTATCTTGAGGCCACGAGATTGTATCTTGAGGCCACGAGTTAGTATCTTGAGGCCATGAGTTAGTATCTTGAGGCCATGAGTTAGTATCTTGAGGCCATGAGTTAGTATCTTGAGGCCACGAGTTAGTATCTTGAGGCCATGAGTTAGTATCTTGAGGCCACGAGATTGTATCTTGAGGCCACGAGTTAGTATCTTGAGGCCACGAGTTAGTATCTTGAGGCCATGAGTTAGTATCTTGAGGCCACGAGATTGTATCTTGAGGCCACGAGTTAGTATCTTGAGGCCACGAGTTAGTATCTTGAGGCCATGAGTTAGTATCTTGAGGCCACGAGTTAGTATCTTGAGGCCATGAGTTAGTATCTTGAGGCCATGAGTTAGTATCTTGAGGCCACGAGTTAGTATCTTGAGGCCATGAGTTAGTATCTTGAGGCCACGAGATTGTATCTTGAGGCCACGAGTTAGTATCTTGAGGCCATGAGTTAGTATCTTGAGGCCATGAGTTAGTATCTTGAGGCCACGAGTTAGTATCTTGAGGCCATGAGTTAGTATCTTGAGGCCACGAGATTGTATCTTGAGGCCACGAGTTAGTATCTTGAGGCCACGAGTTAGTATCTTGAGGCCACGAGTTAGTATCTTGAAGCCACGAGTTAGTATCTTGAGGCCACGAGTTAGTATCTTGAGGCCATGGGTTAGTATCTTGAGGCCACGAGTTAGTATCTTGAGGCCACGAGATTGTATCTTGAGGCCACGAATTAGTATCTTGAGGCCATGAGTTAGTATCTTGAGGCCACGAGTTAGTATCTTGAGGCCACGAGTTAGTATCTTGAGGCCACGAGTTAGTATCTTGAGGCCACGAGTTAGTATCTTGAGGCCACGAGTTAGTATCTTGAGGCCATGGGTTAGTATCTTGAGGCCACGAGTTAGTATCTTGAGGCCACGAGATTGTATCTTGAGGCCACGAATTAGTATCTTGAGGCCACGAGTTAGTATCTTGAGGCCACGAGTTAGTATCTTGAGGCCACGAGTTAGTATCTTGAGGCCACGAGATTGTATCTTGAGGCCACGAGTTAGTATCTTGAGGCCATGAGTTAGTATCTTGAGGCCACGAGATTGTATCTTGAGGCCACGAGTTAGTATCTTGAGGCCATGAGTTAGTATCTTGAGGCCATGAGTTAGTATCTTGAGGCCACGAGTTAGTATCTTGAGGCCATGGGTTAGTATCTTGAGGCCACGAGTTAGTATCTTGAGGCCACGAGTTTGTATCTTGAGGCCACGAATTAGTATCTTGAGGCCACGAGTTAGTATCTTGAGGCCACGAGTTAATATCTTGAGGCCACAAGATAGTATCTTGAGGCCACGAGATAGTATCTTGAGGCCACGAGATAGTTATAATTATTATTTTTTTATTTTTATTTTTTGCCAAAGTGGGACTAGGGGGGCTCCGTACAGAAGTGCTTGAAGCAATTTTGTACAAAGAATCAAAGGTGGCATAAAAGCATTTACAAAGCAATTTTAACTGCATATTGTTCTACAAGAGGCTTAGGAACAATTTAGTGAAGCTTGAGCAGGCACTGAGCAGCCTTGCCTCAGCTGCCTTTGTATAACAATATGATGGAGGTAAAATATTGCTGTGTAAATGTATTTAATCCACCTCGGAGTGTGTAAAGACACATAATTGCCACTTCAGGAGAGCTTCTTTGACACATTTGCGGTGTAAATTTGCCACCCGATGCAGCCTTTAACTTTGGTTTAATTAGCTTGTACGAATTATTTCAAGAATTCAGTCAATAAAAAACATAAGCCAATAAAACCCGATTTGCACACTAAGCCACTCATGTATGAATGGCATTGCCCAATATATATATATATATAAGAGTTCAGATGCAAATATATATATATATATATATATATATATATATATATATATATATATATATATATATATAAGAGTTCAGATGTAAAAGCCTCTAAATGCCATTTGAAATTTTCTTCTAAAATGACAATTTTTATCAAACTTGTATGTGGGTCAATGACGTGACGCTTGCTTTTTCTGTCCGACTGAATTTTTTACCAATTAATAAACATTAAAATTAATAAATTTATAACATGTATGTCTACCACTTCCCTTATACATATGCCCACTCTTATTTCTTTAAAAATAATTGGTTTATTGGCATTTTCTGCCATCTGAAGTGTGAAAACATCATGTGGGGCGACCGTCCGGCCTTGAACTCTGTTTGGACAACTGGTTTTAAATCAAACTAAAATAATTTAAATATAATCCTTACCCTATTTGGCATAATTTTAAACTTGTTTTCCATTGATTGACAAAGTTATGAAACGTTTGTACACACATTTCAATCATAACAAACAAACAAATCTTGTCCGAAGATGTTCATTGTCTGAAATATCATCTGGGGCGACCATCAAGAAAATACAAATAAGGGACTTATATTTTGATAATCATCTCAAAGAGGATGTTGCATCAGCCAGCCTCATGGTGAGGGTCCCACAGAGACAACTAGCAGGTGAGTAGTCACTCTCATTTTTACAAACAAATCCTTTTTTAAGACTGCTGCAGTGTATACGTCACATTTTGATATCATGTGGGGCGACCAACCTAAAACTGTAAATTATAAGTTTTACACGCAAATCTTTATTTTTAAATTTTTAAATTGTAAATTTGTCAGTGATATGTGGTGAGAAGAAGCTAGCTTGGGTTCTATAGCTAAGCATTAGGCTGTTATACTTGATTAAACTTGAAAATATCATGTGGGGCGACCAAGCATCATGTGGGGTGACCGCCACTGATTGCTTAAATGATAGAAAACACATATTATGTATTTGTAGTTTCTGTATGCAAATGTTTTCATTCATTTTATGCATTTAGTTGTTTTAAATAACTTTCTACATTTCACCACATATTTTTTCTAAATTTCAATTATTTCCATCCTACTTCAGAGAGGACTAAGCTTACTTCTTTTTGATTATTATGTTTTTTTATCAGAGAAATGTGTGAATATTAAGCATTCATTCTACTTTTTCCTTCTTTTTTCCTAACTCTGTGTATATTTAAATATACTTTTTTTTCTAGATGGCCCCACTAACAAGCAAAGAAAAGACTGCTTGCTACAGGCAGCGGAAAATGCTGTTCAATGTGTCTGCAGAATGCTGCTATGTTCAATTGTTAAATGAAAATAGTAATGTAAATGCAAACATTGTATGTTTAAGTGATTAATGAAATGAAAAGGAAAAAGGAAAATGCTGTTCAATGTTATGTCCAAGCGTTTAATGCATTAGTATTGATAGTATTTTAATATGATGGTTATGTGTCAAATGAAATAGTGAGGAAACTGTTAATGTTATGAAATGTGTCAAATGAAATGGATATGCTGATTCTTCATACAATTTCATTAAATATGCTGATTCTTCATAAAATTTCATTAAATGTGTTTTAAATATCAAAATCATTGAATAGTCTTAATTGCCTGCTGTTTTTCATCATGTGGGGCGACCAATTGTCATGTGGGGTAACCAACCATATTCAATTCTGCAGTAAATTCAAAAAATTACGTCTGTCCATTTTGGTTGAAATATAATTCACTGGTATAACATCAATAAGTGGATACTATATGTACGCATTTTAAATCAGTTTTATGGATTATATGAGTAAAAAAAATATGTAATTGCTTTATGAGGGTGACACTGCCATTATAGATATAAATGTATTTAACATCATTTGGAATAAATGAAAGGACTCATGAGTATATCTTTCTTAAACAGTTCAATTAATTAATGATACTTCTTAAAATATAACTTATGTAAAGGAAATCTATTAATTTTAAGATAAATTACGGTCGCCCCAAATGACTTTTTTAAGGTCATTGCCCTATTCATTTGAGTTTAAAAGCACTAAAATATCTTTGTTTGAAGTTTTCACACACATGCATGTGTAGACTACACTCCAAATGTTTAGAAAATAGACAAATATATTATTATTTCAAGTATTTTAAAAATGGGCCTCTCAAAGGCCTTATACGTCATTGACCCATATTTAAGTTCAGTAATTTCACTTAAATGACAATTAATAGGTAATCTTCATTGCCATTTAAGTGAAATTACTGAACTTAAATATACAAGCTTGATAAAAATGATCATTTTAGAAGAAAATTTCAAATGGCACTTGAGGCTTTTGCATCTGAACTCTTTATATATATATATATATATATATATATATATATATATATATATATATATATATATATATATATATATATATAAAGTGTAATTTACTTAAAGCACTAAATTTCCAAACTAAACCCTTTCACAAAATAAGTTTGTTGGGCTTTGAAGCACATAAAATATACTTTCTAGTCACCATGTTCACGGTTATTGTGATTAATTCTAGCTTTTTAATTATGATAACTCTGCTAGCACACGTGTAAAACACTAAAATCAGCTTGAGAGCAGATGGTTAGATAAGAGTCTCAGAAAAGAAAGTGAAGTTTGACAAAAAAAAAAAACTTTAGCATAATTTGTTTGGTCTCACACATGGTTTAATATCGTGTTGGTTATAATGCAAGATTTCCTGCAAATCTCCTTTAAAATATCTGCAAAACCGTGAATTTGACAATGTCACATTGGTTTTGTTTTATTTGGGAATAAAACGAGCGTTTTGTTCCCAAACAAACAACATAAATGATAACAAACAGATGGTCTAAAAACACAAGCCTTACCTTTGAGACGTGCTTCCATTGGAAACAACAGGTAGAAGTTATGTGTGTTCCTCACAAATTCTGTTCAGCGGTCGGACACAAAACTCCCACAGGCAGGGACCAAGCCGTGCGACGCCAAAAAGGTAGCAGGTGTCACAGAAAATCCCGTGGATAATAGTGTGAGAGGTGTTAAATGTACGAGGGCGAGTGCTTTGAGGTTTGTTGGCCGCTGTGAACTTGAGCCACACAGTACAGTTTATCTCCAACTCTGTGAAAAGAGTGTGAGGGGGAAAATCTGAGGTCACAGCTTCGATTCCTACCACAGGCACAGCAGATGTTGGAGAGCTCACCACGTGCTCGCTCCCGGTCAAACGCGCGCACATAACGTACGCGGCGCGTGCCAGTTTCCAAGGAGAAAAAAAGTAGTATGGTGAACTGTTTATTATTATTATTATTATTATTATTATTATTATTATTTATTTACTTATGTTAAAGTTAACCAAAAAATATTTTAGTGGATTGTCCTGCTCAATAAAACCACGGATTACAGCCTATTTCAAAAGTCAAAGTGCGTTTATTGTTATTTTTCTTCCGTGGTAAACAAAATACACCATGTAGACGACAGAAATATGAGATATAAAATTGCAATTGTGACAGTCAGAAATATGAGATATAAACTCACAATTGAGAGTAATGAGTAATTGAGATGTCTATGAGATCGATGCACACTCTAACGGCTGATATAGAGAGCCTAAGTCCCGCCCCTTCCGGTCGGCCACCATGGGACCTAAGTTCGGAAAAATATTGAATGGTAGTCAATGGCAAGTGACAACTTATTTTTTTATTCCGTCTGAACTGTGCCCTCAATTACACATATGACGTTTGCCAATTTAAAAGATACATTTTAAAGTAAAGAAAGTCGCAGTTTGATGTAAAAGCGTTGAGGTATAAGACTGTGAAAATACGTAATTACAAAGACTACAAACCCCAAAGGCGCACATTTTCTCTCAATGACTGAAGCTAACTTTACTGAGGCTGTCTGTCATTGTTTCTACAGCCTTACGTTATAATCGTAACGTTACGCCGTCATACCTGAGTGTTTTGAACCAGACTGCACACACACGAGCAGCGGATCTCGTTTCTCTTCCCGGGAGATGTAGTTCACAGAGCGATTTTCACATAAAACTAAACGTTACTCTTCTGTTGTATGACAAACTGCGACGTTTTTGACTTTGAGAATCATCTTTTAAATTGACAAACATCATATGTGTAATTGAGGGCACAGTTCAGACGGAATAAAAAGATAAGTTGTCTCTCGCCATTGACTTCCATTCATATTTTTTCCGAAATAAGGTCCCATAACCCGGAAGCGAAGGGGCGGGACTTAGGCTCTCTATTGCCCACAATCCTTTGCGCGTTGAACGAGGATTCGGTTAGAACTACAAACACGAGTAAAAAGTGTTAAAAAACTACAGACACCGAGGACGCGCGAGTCCCGCGGTTATGTTGAGAGGTTTAGATAAAGAGGTTTTGAGTGATTAATTAACACTATCTGACCTGACGAAATTAATTTATTCAATGTTCTCCACATTATATTGCATCTGCAGCAGCATTGTGAACTTTTGTAAGGATACGTTTAGCCATTACTTTTTAAATGCATCATTATATTCAAATTGCAAAACACGAGGAAAGTATGAAAGACCCCTGACTGGCAGATTAACGTGCGCCGATACGGTAGGAAATCAATTTAGATTGAATGGAGGATTTTAACTGTGACGAGATGATTGACAGGGCAGTTTATGGTGACCGCATAGACAGTAAAAGAAATGCACGTAAAAGAAAAGGATGCACGCAGCACGCGACAGAGCCGTCCGTTAAAGATGACGTGATAGTATGTCCCAAAGCTTGCCTACTTTTTTGCTACAGACTCAAAAGTATGTACTTTTTCTTAACAAAAAGAGTACATACTTTTAGGCCGTAGTATAAGTAAGCGAATTGGGACGCAGGGATCGTCTATCAATTTAATTGTGTCACTGAAATAAATGACTAATAATGAATATAAAAAAATACCAGCTTTTGCGTTCTCAGAGTTGCCCCAATAAACCTTTACCAAAACCAAAAAATGAATGATTTTTGAAACTCAAATGTGTGTCTTGTTGCATATACAACTGTAACAAAGGAGAAAATAAATGCTTAAAGAGGCTACGTGCGATTTCCTGAAATTTAAACTCGCGACTGACACCTGTGAGCAAAAAACAGAACTGCTCTTCCTTTCTGCTCGCTCCCGCTCGCTCTCGCAGCGCGCGCTCGTACGTGCACACTTCACAAGTCATCTGCAGCAAGGAGGTCAACATTATGTTTACAGAGGTAAGACCAGTTAAATACTTATATTGTTTGAGATAAGAGTTCTGGTTGCGAGTGTAGGCTACTTGCTGACTAGCAGTGGTGGGCTGGCAGAGTGATCTGACTGAGGGTTTTTCACCGACGTCACGTTCTGGGCGGTAACCCGGATGAGCGGCCATTGTGGTGGCACTCGGATGTAAACAACAGCATCGACTGCACTGTTAACGTACGACTGAACACATTGTTACAAAAAAATCCGTGGTAGATGCTAACTCATATAGAGAAGGACCTTATTCATTTGCATAAAGATGGGCATCGGGCAGCTTTTTGACGCGCTGCATTTTTTCAAATGTAGCGCCGCCTGGATGCTTTGCGGAATATACGTAACATGAACGCGCTTGACGTCACATCCGCAGACAGCCCGGGAAAATTCGGACCCGACAGAAACTAGGAAAAATAGGATACAGGCTTATAGGTGCACCCACTGTGAGCCGACAAGGTGTCAGTATGCTCATCCGGAGATGTTTGAGTCATAAATGGTAAAATAAAAGGCTATTGTTATGTTTATTTTGGGGGAAAAGCTGCATATAGCCTCTTTAAAGAAGTCTCTCGTTTCGGTAAACTGGCTTCGACAGCAACCAAATCCGTTATTGACAGAAAACACAATTAGTTAGGTCCATGGCCCTCAACAGAACTGAGTGCATCTGTCATGCCCTCCACACAAAACCAACCACTTCAGTTTATAACAGGCTTCTAGCAAATCAAGAATCCCTTGCTTTCTATTTTCCGCTAATGGATGTTACATAATAACATTATTGCCCGTGATCTATAAGATTGAAGTCAAATAACAACATTAGATTAGAGGTATAATGACGGAAAAAAAACTTGGTCTTTAATAAGACAAAACACCAAGTCAATGTTATCTCAGATTTTATTCAGCAAAGCATGTGCCTACAATATCTTACAAACAGAAACCAGAGGGATTGTCCTCGTACAAACAGGTCAGCAGGTAGAACATTTACAATCATGCATCATGACGAGTCGAAGGGCTCGCGACGCCTCTCGCCAACACGAGGGAACTGGCAAAGTGTGCGACGCAAGTTCAGACAAGGAGAGGACCTTCTACCACATACAAATACAATTGACTCAAATGCTATGAGTCCAAAGGAAGGACGAGGGGAAAGATCAATATGATCTGAGCATCAGGCAGCATTCGTGGAACTCGTTGTCCTTTTCCGTTGTCCTGCAGCAGCACTGAAAGGCCAACTTTAATGATCGCAGAAATGATGCATTAGCTGCAGATCTGAAGAAGTTCAAAGAAAGGCTCCTTCAGCCATCAGAAAGACTAGAACTGATTTTGCAATTACACAAAAAATGAAACTGGCCTGAAGAAAAAAAAAAAAGATTTCAAAACAGGTTTATATGGAAGCTCTTTTTCACCACATAATTAGAAAACATTATTGCGACTGTTACAATTCAGACTTTCTTTAACTCATAATTGTGAGTTGAGGACGTAAAGGATACACTTGAAGCCAAATAAAGGACATCAAACGAAGGCGGACTTTCCAAGAATCTTTGAAAATTGAGAAGGCTTTCGATGGAGTTTAATGACGTGACAGTGGAGATATGCAGCCTTACTTTGAAGCTGCCTTCTGATTGAGAAGCACTTGAAAATTGAGATAAACTTGAAAATAAAAAGAAAATAAAGTCCGAATTACGAGATGCAAACTAGTTTAGAATTTGCAATAGGCTCTATGCACAGCTCCACTACTTCCTGAACTTCAGCCAGCTCCTTGTTTCCTGTCTGGCATTATTGGACACATTGATTAATTCAGGTGTGTTTGATCATTGTTGCCGTGACTACTGAGGTCAAGCACACCTGAATTGATCAAATTGTCCAATAATGGTAAACAGGAAACAAGGAGCTGGCTGAAGTTCAGGAAGTAGTGCAGTTGTGCATAGAGCCTATTGCAAGATATAAACTCACAACTGTAATAAGTCAGAATTGTGAGATATAAATCCACAATAGTGACAAAAAGTCAGAAATATGAGGTATAAATATAACTTTATACCTTGAAATCGAGATATAAACTTGCAGTTGTAGAGGAAAAAAAAGTCAATTGTGAGGGGAAAAAAATCTAGTTTGTGAGAAACTTGCAATTGTGAAAAAAGTCAGCATCTCGCAACTGAATCACAATTACGAGTTAATAACTTGGAATTGCACAATATAGTTACAATTAATAAAAAGTCAGAATTACGAGATGCAAACTAGTTAGTACGAGTTTATAATTTGCAATTGCAAAATATAAACTCACAACTGTAATAAAAGTCAGAATTTTGAGATAAATCCACAATTGTGAAAAAAAGTCAGAAATATGAGATATAAAATTGCAATTGTGACAGTCAGAAATATGATATATAAACTCACAATTGTGAAAAAAAGTCAGAAATATGAGATAAACTCGCAATTGTGACAAAAAAAAGTCAGCATCTCGCAATTGAATCAAAATTAGAGTTTATACCTTGAAATTGAGATATAAACTTACAGTTGTAGAGTTGTAACTTACAATTTTGAGGGGGGGGGGGGGGGGAATCTAGATTGCGAGATAAACTCGCGATTGTGAAAAAAAGTCAGTATCTCGCAACTGAATCGCAATTACGAGTTAATAACTTGGAATTGCACTATTACAATGAAGAAAAAGTCAGAATTGCAAATTTAAATTAGTAATTACGAGCTTATAATTTGCAATTGCAAGATATAAACTCACAACTGTAAGAAAAAGTCTAAATTGTGAGGTATAAAATCCACAATTGTGACAAAAAAAATCAGAAATATGTGATATAAACTCGCAATTGTGAGAAAAAAAAGGCAGCATCTAGCAATTGAATCAGAATTAGAGTTTATACCTTGAAATTGAGTTATGAACTTGCAGTTGTAGATTTGTAACTTACAATTTTGAGGGGGGGGGGGAATCTAGATTGCGAGAAACTCGCAATTATGAAAAGTCAGTATCTCGCAACTGAATCGCAATTATGAGTTAATAACTTTGGAATTGCACAATAAGAAATGGTCAGAATTGTGAGATGCAATGCAAACTAGTAAATTACAAGTTTATAACTTGCAATTTACTTGTAAACTGTGAGAAAATGTCAGAAGTGTGATATAAACTTGCAAATGTGAGAAAATAGTCAGAATTCCAAATGCAAATTAGTAATTACGAGTTTATAATTTGCAATTGCAAGATATAAACTTACAACTGTAAGAAAAAGTCTGAATTGTGAGATATAAATCCACAATTGTGACAAAAAAAAAAATTAGAAATACGCGATATAAACTTGCAATTGTGAGAAAAAAAGTCAGCATCTCACAATTGAATCAGAATTAGTTTATACCTTGAAATTGAGATATAAACTTACAGTTGTAGAGAAAAAAATTCTGAATTGAGAGATGCAAACTTACAATTGTGAGGGGGGAAAATAGATTGTGAGATAAACTCGCAATCGTGAAAAAAGTCAGCATCTCGCAACTGAATCGCAATTACGAGTTAATAACTTTGGAATTGCACAATAGTTACAATGAAGAAAACGTCAGAATTGTGAGATGCAATGCAAACTAAATTACATGTTTATAACTCGCAATTTACTTGCAAACTGTGAGAAAATTTCAAGTGTTGTATAAACTTGCAAATGTGAGAAAAAAGTCAGAATTGCTAATGCAAATTAGTAATTACAAGTTTATATTTAGCAATGGCAAGATATAAACTCACAACTGTAAGAAAAGGTCTGAATTGTGAGATGTAAATCCACAATTGTGACAAAAATATCAGAAATATGTAATATAAACTCGCAATTGTGAGAAAAAAAAGCCACTCACAATTGCGAGTTTGTCACATATTTCAGATTTTTATTTATTTATTTTTTTGTCACAATTGTGGATTTATATCTCACAATTCAGAGATGCAAACTTACCATTGTCTGGGGGGAAAAAAATAGATTGTGAGAAACTCGCAATTGTGAAAAAAGTCGGCATCTCGCAACTGAATGGCAATTACAATTTAATAACTATGGAAATGCACAATAGTTACAATGAAGAAAAAGTCAGAAATATGAGATGCAATGCAAACTAATAAATTATAAGTTTATAACTTGCAATTTACTTGCCAACTGTGAGAAAATGTCAGAAGTGTGATATAACTTGCAAATGTGAGGATAAGTCAGACTTGCGAATGCAAATTAGTAATGACGAGTTTATATTTAGCAATGGCAAGATATAAACTCACAACTGTATTGAAAAGTCTGAATTGTGAGATATAAATCCACAATTGTGACAAAAAAAAAATCTGAAATATGAGATATAAGCTCGCAATTGTGAAAAAAGTCAGCATCTCGCAACTGAACGGCAATTAGGAGTTAATAACTTTGGAATTGCACAATAGTTACAATGAAGAAAAAGAATTGTGAGATGCAATGCAAACTAGTAAATTACAAGTTTATAACTTGCAATTTACTTGCAAACTGTGAGAAAATGTCAAGGGTGATATAAACTTGCAAATCGTGAATGCAAATTAGTAATTACGAGTTTATATTTTGCAATTGCAAGATATGAACTCAAAACTGTAAGAAAAAGTCAGAATTGTAAGAAAAAGTACATTGCGAAATAAACACAATTGTGAGAAAAAAAGTCAGAATTGTGAGAAAATGTTGAGACAAACTCGCAATTGTGGGACAAAAAGTCACAATGACATTTGTTTTAATTACATGATGGAAACAAGCTTCCATTGGTTGCTCAACGCAACAATTTAGCATTTTATAAACTTTATCAAACTAATTTTGGTAGCATGAATTAAAAATGGGGAGTAAAAAAAAACAAAACAAACAGACATTCCTTCGTAATTATCAACAGAAAAAGCACAACTGAATCCCACTCTTTCACAGCCATTACTGCAGTTTTGACTTGGACATGAAATGGGGAGGAAATCAATGAGAGCAGATTTATTTATTTCAACTCAAAATTAAACTGAAGGAGGAAAACTGTATTGAAAAGAAGACAGCGATGAACATGACTGACACGGTGCAAAGGCACATTAGCGTTTGGATGCCTGTTTATTATGGGCTGTAGTATTGGGAGAAAGAAGCCGTGACTAACGCATCTTAAGGAAGGCATGATGGGAAAATGGGTTCGTCGATAAAGAGCAGTGAATCATACAAAGATGCAATGCTAAACCAAACATGGAACTACACAGAACGGATGGGGAAAGCATTCGTAACAAGTCTCATGCACATCCACTGGATATGATCACACATGCATGATATGAGTTTCATTGGGTGGAAATGAAAACCTAAACAGACAGTAAGAATAACGAAACGATCGGTTTGGAAGGCAAAGATTAAAACAAAGCTAAAAGTATTAAACGAAACAATAAAATGGATGGTTGCGAAACGGATAAGAGTTCAATGAATACAAAAAATAAGATATCTACAATAACGATTTACATTTTTTTTTATACTTCAATGTTAAATGTACAAGAGATTGCTGCTGCATCACTGCTGTTAATTCGCTGCTTTTGCAAATACATTCATTTGAAACGTCCGGAAGCAGATGTGGACCAAAATGAGACGTGAAGGCCACGAATCTTAGCGTTAATTCAGATTTAAACGCACAAATCCATCGCTCCACGGATAGGCTTTTTATTTCGACTCACTAACACAGTAACATTCGGAGTAAAATGATGTTTTGTCATGTTTTATACCCATCTATTTGCATTTAAGACGAATTTAATCGAGCACTGCGTCCACATCCACCCAGGCATCTCTTTTAGACACGTTCGCAGTGAAACCAGCGTGGGGTTCGGATGATAAAAGAATCCGTCATCACTAGAGGAACTCCTTTTAAAGATCATGATCGTTGTACATGGCGGAGATCCACGCGTCTGCCCGTCCTCAAAAGAGGAATCAGAAGAAATGCCATTGCAGAATCGCCAATGGACACATAAGAACGGGTCGGTTAAGACAAAGACACAAGAGGAATGACAAGGCAAAGGTCACCTCCAGAGAAATCAAATGTCACAGGAAGCAGGATACACATTTGTGATCCGATCAAGAACACAAAGAGCAAGCATGAGAATGGATCAGATTTAATGGAGGCGATATTCCTCATCTCTAGTCAAACACTTTCCTCTGTTGGTACTGGATATACTGAACATTTACAGGATGGTGCAGGGGAAGCTCAGGCAGACTGCTTCTGTACTGAATTTAAGAGTCCTAGAATTATTTACACAGTAGATACAGGCACTTAAAAGTCTTTGGTTGGAGTGACCCAACATTGCAGAAAAATGCATTCACAGAGCTTTTTTTTTTTGCACCCTTCTCCTGGGTTCAGTAGGCAACATGTAGTTTTCTCACTTCCCTTTCCGATATGCTTAAGTTCAGATGTTCACCTTCCACCCCGTTTATCCCGCCGACAAGGCCACCTGTGTGAAAAACAGGCACTTTTAGTATTCAGCTAGAGCACGTTTGTGACAAGAACAGCAACTACAGGCTCAGTTACAATTTAACCAGCAGAATCATCACACAGATCGTCTTATACACCAGGTCGTACCTTTTCTGGACAAAAATCTGGGTTGTTCTGTCGGACTTTGCCAGGCCTGCCCTTGATGACTGCATAGCAGAACATTGTGATGACCATCACAAATAGGAAGTAGCTGGTGTGCATGAGGTGCAGGTTAATGAGAGAGCGATCGTCCTATCGGGAAAGAGAACGCAATCTGTAAATACATGCTTTTACAGACATTTATATAAACTGTAACAGTATAGTTCATATTCTGTATAATAATTGTAAATGATAAAAAGTAAATATCTGTGACCATCACATTGAATTACAAATTCAAATTTTATTTGATTTTTTTTTTATTATTATTGGCATCAGTCTGATTAGGAAGATACTGTAAAATATCACTGATGTTTTATGTTACAGGGACTGATAAATGCAAATCCCACTTTTCTGATTTAATAAAAGAAAATGTTATGCTTAGGTTTTGAACATATTATGGTGTTATTTGTGTCAGATTTTTCTAAAATTAGATCCTCTTTCTAAAAAAATACTAATAAAAAATATATTGCAATACATCATATCAAAACCCATGTATCGTAATGCGTATAATATCTCCAGATTTTGGGCGAGTTTTATTTACACAGTTTTATGGGCGAGTTTTATTTACACAGCCCTAGTAAATAATAGATTCACTGTGCAGACTGATACTTTTATTATAACAAAAGAGTCTTCACTTGTGCTGCTGCTAAAATGAAGTGATTTCAGTCTCATTGATTATAAAAGGGAGGTTTCTGTACATTAACCATTCATAATTTGACAGTACACGCTGCAAATTGTGTATTAAAATGATAGCCTGGCTAACGTCAGACGACATCTCAACAACGTGGTCTGGGAACCGCGTTCATTTTCTCGTATTTGAGCCGTGGTTTACGAATGCCCAGAGCCGTTTATTGGGTGCTACGAATGTCTATCAAATGTGCCTGTACGTAGCTCATAGCCAATCGCTTCAACTATATCAGATGATATACTTAATATGACAGAAATTAGACGAGGAGTCCGAGATTTGTGTGTACACGATGGCGTATGAATCTAAGGCTGCATCGAAAGGTAACTTTGCATCTGCTGCCATGTTTGATCCATATTGATTCTGAAACAAACTGCTTCGGTGTGACGCATAGACGTCGTCATCGTCTTGCTGCTCCCTCCCCGTTCTGTGATTGGTCCACTCGCTGAGGCGAAAATCTGGTCCATAGTATCAAGACTGCCTAGCAGAAAGAATACAATTGTGCTGCACAAAGGCAGCATGAGGGAACCCAGGCTATTAAAAATGCAGGACTGAATCTGAAATTGTGATGTTTGACATTGTAAAATCTAATGTCAAAATAGATCTGTGCATTAAGTGTTGCAGTGTGAATGCAACAAACCTGACACCTATTATGCACCTGTGTGCATTTTATTTTGTGATTTCACCAGAATGAATAGACGCCACAACGGCAATAGATTGTAGAGCACGTCCGAGTCGGGCCGTGGGCTGGGTTCGGGCAGATAATTCATGCTGATGTGTCGGGTTACATCGGGTCCGGGCTTTAAAAGCCACAGGCCGGGTCGGGTAATGATTTTCAGGCCCGTTGAGAACTCTAACTTATTCTGTTAACTGTAATGTGTTTCTCATTACTAACTTTTCATTAAGGATGTGTGCATCGACTAATTTGTCAGTCGTTTAAACAGAATTTTTGTCTAAAAGTCAGACAGCCTCTAAAAGACTTGTGTGTGTATATATTTTTTAGCACTTCAATTCATCAAACAGACAAATCCCATAATAAATGCCGCACACTAACAAATCGTTCATTCTGATTCTGAAGCTCAGTTATTTTTCCAGAGTTCAAGTGAATACATGATGGGAATTTGCTTGCTTCGGCTATCATACCTACGTGCATGAATATGGTGACGCATGGCTCTGGTGGAATAATGCCATTTAGAAATGGCACAGCAAACATACAACTTTGCAGTTTTATTTCTAATTCAAAATACTCCCTGACCTTTGTCTTTTGAACATAATTTCTGTGCTCTCCGTGACATGAAGAAAACCTGTAGAAAAATAAAAATTTTAAGCCCTACCTCTTAAGTTATTATTTTTCCTAGTGGTTTATTTTAATGTACGATTTAAAATGCTTTTAAAGATAATTGTAACAAGGTTCAAGGAGCAGTGAAGAAGGGGGAGGCGGTGAACGGTTAATGGAAGTTTTAAAATAAATAAATCAATGGCAGATGATTTTGACTGCTGCCCATACATAGACAAAACACAACTTATGAACTTATAAATGTGCCAGGCCTGGTCTTTTCTGGTCTTCCACAGTTGTCAACTCCTCTTATCTCTCAGTGCTCCAGGGACATTACACTCGCGGCACCGGCCTCCATTTCCCAGGCTTGTGCCCTGCTCTTCACAGTAACATTCAAACGACAGTAATTTAAACGCTAAAATCTTGTGTATTTTTTCCCCGTGTGATTGACTATTGTTTTCTGTGTCAACTATATAGCAGCTGTACTGCTTAGTCGACTAGTCTATCACATCCCTAATATATATTGGTACTGTACTTTCTAGGGAAGTAACGATTCACTCATCTCACGATGCGATACGATTCACGATACCGGTTTCACGATACGATTCTCAAGATTTTTTTAACAAATGAGATTTAAGACAAATTATAAATGAACAAGGGTCTCTCTTATTATTTCGCTGACAAAATGCTGCACATTTGTTTTTTGCACATTTTGAAATATATTTGTCAAATAATAAAACTACATTGAATTTTTTTTTTGAAAGAGGTTGTTTCAACTCAGTGTTTCTGTCTGTCTGGTCAAGAGGCTGGACACTGGTACCTTCGCACACTAAGACTGTAAAATTTTAAATTAGTACCACATTGACGGGCGTTTTACATTGTAATAAAGGAAAGATTTTAATTTTGTCATAATTTGTATCATTTAACTAGAAAGAGTAAAAAAATTAGAACACATTTAGCAAAATATGCCATAACCATCAACAAATTATTAAAAAATAAATGTACATGGCATTTAGAGAAAGAGATAAAATAAATACAACACATGGTTGCCATGGAAACACTGACACACCTTGTGATCTCCGTAGCTCTCGGACTTGTCGTGTTAATGACTTTTACGTGAAAACTGAGGTGATGTGCTTCTCACGGTGGTGATTATTATTAGACTACGAAGAATCAAAATGCCGCCACAGCTCCGATTTGAATGAGTCAACATCAACGCTTGCCGTCGCCATGTGTTTGACAGCACATGTACACAGTCTATGGCACACACTGGCGCGGCGCGAGCGGAGTAGGGCTGAAACGATTCCTCGAGTTACTCGAATTACAAAAATTCCTCGAGGCAAAATATCTGCCTCAAAGCCTTGTTAAATTCCTATGACGCGCACTTTTACGCGCACGCAGGGATCTGATTGTTTCACACGGACCGTTGTTCAGGAAGCACACCATAGCGCATGATACATTTGACTTCATATATGGCAGAGAATGTCTAAAGTTTGGGATCATCATTATAAGTTTATAAAGGAAGAGAACAAGATGCAATGTGTCTACTGCAAAGTATACCTGGCAGGGCTGCCAACTCTCACGCATTCACCATACCCCCGATTTCTCACGCTGAAGTGTCAATCCCTTCGGTCAAATGCATGAAAGATGAGTTTGTCTATAGATCTACCTGTTGAGCCACTCGCGATCGACTAGTTTTCCCGCCACATATTAATTCGCGCGTTAAAATATCCAGTAATCTAGTGCAAGCGCGCATGCGAGGTGTCAAGCTCCTAACCGCGGCCCGCGCACGACGGCAGAGAGGTAAGCGAGCGCGTGCACCCATGTCTCTCTCACGTGCCAGTCAGACCAATTGCGGCAATTCATCATATGCTTAAACTTTTATGTAGTCACGCAACAAACATTTCAGCATACATTCACTGTATCGGGACATGATGGAGGAACAAATATTGTGACACACACACACTGATGTTTGTCTTGAGATTACAGCTGAAAAAGTCTGATTCTTATTTATAATTGTTTTCCATTTTTTTTTATAAATTGTAATCATTTGTGTACCTGTTTGGCTTGATATTTTATATTAATTTATTTTTGTTTTCAGGTGGGTAATTTGCAGAAGGTGCAATCCTTTTTTTGTAACGTTGTATTAAGAAGACAAAACTAAGGCCATTTAAGTTTGTAGCTATTCAAAGTTTTACATGTTATGGGCTACATGTAACATGTTTTACAGCATTTTTTTTAACTGTATTGTTATATAATTGTTGGCACTGGCACTTATAAACACCAAATGGGTAAAAATTGCAATAATTACTTGTGGAGCAAAATGTTGGAGTTGGAATAAACACCTCTAGTTTTTTAAAGAAATAAAAGCCAAACACCTTATCATTTTCGTAATACATTATTTGTTTTGGTTGCTTAAAAACACACATAAACAAATTATCCGATTACTCGATTAATCGATCGATTAAGTGCTAGATTAATCGATTACAAAAAGAATCGATAGCTGCAGCCCTAGAGCGGAGCAAACCAAGTGTTTTCAGTTCATTACTATGAGTGCTCACACAAGCTCAAGTTCCTTAGGAATGAAGTGAAAACACTCGCAAGGTTCGTGCCAGTGTGTGCTTGCTGCTATTGTGCAAGGTTCACAACTTCACAGTAGGCTATTCCGTAAACGCCCCTGCTGTTTAAAACGCGTATCGCGATTCGTTTAACATTTCAACCGACTTGAATCGTCACACATTTTTATCGATTTCCAACCGGTTGCGAGTGAATCGTTACATCCCTAGTACTTTCACAAAGCACTTATTCAAACAATGTTCCTAAACACTCACATCTGGAACGACGACAGTGAGCTTGGGATTCAGGGTGTGATACACCTTCCCAATGGCACCTTTGTAACACCAGAACGGGTTGTACTCCTGTGTGTACTTTGTGTCCGAGTCTCGTGCTGTGGTGAAGATCTTGTACCAGGATGTGGCATTGCTGTAGGTCTCTGGGACACAGTGAGGCGGCTGCCTGCAGAAGATTTGCAAAACAAGGCATGAATTACTCATCCTAGATGAAGGGATCTCAAGTCAGTTTTCTCAAAAAAAAAAAAAAAAAAAAAAAAAAAAAAAAAAAAAAAGCTTCAGTTATGCAACACCAATTTGAACTATGCTGCCCCTCTGTGTTTATTTTATATTTCGCTTTGGCAGTCTGGGTCAGTTAAACACTAATTTCTGAGTTGTCGGTTACACACAAACAAATTAACAGAGAAAATCCACAGTTGATAGCCTACAGCAGTATTTCAGAGCACATCTTGAAGATAAAGAACACATAGTATGTGAGAGTGGGGTAAGATGTGTCAGTAGGTAAGTTGTACCACCCCATTATCTAACAAACTGTGCATATACATTTGAATTTAGAAAGAGCCCATAATACCAGGTTCATTATATTAAAAAAAAAAATTGATCTATATTTTTGGGTAGACAGCGAATAAATTCGGTTAAAAACATGATACGATTTTTTGCAAATTCAGAACGATACATTTCAAGAGGATTCCCAATGAAATTTGATGGGATTCGATTAAAAACTTGATTCTGCAGTTTTAAGTGCATTCACAGTATTTGTTTAAATGCTTTCCCTAATGTGTCTGAGGGTACGTTTACACAACAACTATCTACTAAAAACTTAAAAGTTGTATAAAATAAAATATATAGAATTAGATAATGTTGTAAACAGTTTCATTACATTCAAATTTAGTGAATTTTTAACTTCTCTATTTTCAGTTGACACCCTGATATACAGTAAAACGAGCAAGTAACCCCACGTTTCCCCTACACGACTGACCTGTAGTGTGATTTGGCACATACGCTTTCTATAGACACTTACACTGTGACTGGGAAGACATTACTGACTGCTGTGATGGTCATACAGGTGCTGAAGACCATCTGCTCACAGCGACCATGCAGAACACACTCATCTGAGTTCCAGGCTGCCGGCAGAGTGAAAGTGATGTTCATCTCTTCATGGGCCTCTCTGCCTTTAATGACACAAACACACCCACACAGAGTCAGCATGTTCTGTAAAACAAAGGGAGCTTATATGTGCCTGCAAGTGATATCTAGAAGGTATTCAGTTCCGCCCTCTCTAACACGGGTATCTCTTTTTGCACAATGGACCATTGTTTTAACTGGACTATGTTCAGTCACAACACCAGGGGAAAACATAAACACACAGTGATGGCTCTCCACTCTGATCTCTTTGAATAAAATAGACAGTCCAAATTTCTAAACGGACTGAATGTAAATGTCACTACAAATGCCTCAATGAACTTGAAACTTTTGAGGTCAGCAAAATTGTTTTGAAAGAATTGAATACTTCTATGGGCTATATGCACGCATAAGTTCCGCATTTGACGCAAGGATGCTCAACAATTTCGGGTTGGGGAGATTTAAGCGGATGAAAACGGGATTATGGCAGAGTCTTCAAAATTTACTGTCCTCCAGTCTTTGAAACGAAACGTTCGTATACGTTTAGATGTTATTTTATATATAGTTATGTTTTTTTAATATAATTTTCAAAAGAAGCATAAATACAACGAGGGGTGTCTGTTTTATCTGTTTTTGTGACTAACGTTTCTTTAGTATAACCATGGAGTATAAAATTCATTATATATTCTCGGTATCGCATTGGACTCTACGATCGGCGGAAGTTATTGAGCATTCCTTAAACCTTTACCGGAAATACCGCCTTGCATAGAGCCCATTCAGCAAAGATGCATTAAATTAATAGGGCTGGGCAAAAAAAATGTGATTTTTCGATAACTCGGAGTATTCACTTGAACAATCGGGCCAGCATTACATCGTAACTAACGTTTATCATTTTTATGTCTGTTTAAATCTTACCAGTTTAAACATTCAAGCAATTTTGAACTATCCCGTGCTTGCGCACTCTCAGAGATATTTTTCACTGTGCGCACATACATAATCTAAAAGTTAAGCAATTATAAATGTAACTAGATGCTAGCATTCAAATGTAGAAAACAAAACATGTTCTCTGGGTCAAAACACATATGGAAGAGATGGGTCCCTCTTATAATTTTCTCCTTGCATACTTTGCATAGCCTGCCATTTTTTCTTTAAGACGCACATACACATCCAGACCATGTTTTTCAAGGCATTATTTTAACCAAATTGTCCTCTATGATTCGAACATGTTATAAAAATAAGCTTGGTTCAATGGTCTTTCTTTCCCACTAAAGGAGATAAAATTACTGAGACATACCAACAAGGCCAACTTGCTGCCCAAGCGCACTGGCATAAAGGTGTGTAATATTGCGCGAGTAGCCTCCGAATGGCCTCAGTGGATCCAGGGTCAATGTGATGGCCACTGAGATGTTGACCAGACCGAGGTCCTCCAGCAGGGCTGGCGACTGCGTGCTGGATCGCGCCTGGCTACTGGTCACTGTGCTCTCCGGTGTAATGGACTCATTCAAGCTGTGCTTGAGGGTCTCGTTTTCCGAAATGCAAAAGTCAAGCTCGTTGAATCGGAGAAGGAAGGTGTTCCAATCCTGAGGAGAAAAAAAAGAAATTGTACAAGTCGCAAAAAAGTAAATTCAAAGTATCGCCAGCATTTCCCAAACAATATTTATGTAGGTTTCATACTTGTATGTCTATTACAGTGTTGTTGTATTAACTAAAACTATTAAAATGATTTTAAATAATTGAAATAAAGCTGGCATAAAAAAAATAAACAAAAAAGTAATAGATGGAAAAACTTTATTTGGCATCGAAATGAAATAACTAAGTTGAAGTAAAAAAAAGAACTAAAAATTAAAACTGAATTTAAAATAAATTAAAGCTTTATTTTATATAAAAAAAATTAAGAATAAAACAAATTAAGAATAAAATGAAAACAGAAAATATAAAAAGCTCATTCAAAATACATATATTACACACATACATAAATGATATACAGTAAATAATACTAAAATAACACTGGTCTACTAATCATTAACTATTTGTTCCCAAGTATTTCCAAAAGGTCAAGTTTTCTTCTACCTCGGTCATTTCAGGTGATTTGATCTCCTTGATCTTAAAGAAGTATCCTATAGTGAGGAAAGCGATAGCCACAGCACTGACGCTGACCATAAAAATGACCAGCGGTGGACGGTTACTTATGTAGGTCTTCAGATTCTCCAGTGGATTCAACAACAACACCTGCAACAAGAAAAAAGTCCCACAAGCTTAGGGAAACTCTGACATACATCAACACTGACATTGAATGATTCTATAACATGGCAGTGAATTCGAATTCATTTTTGTAAGAACTGGTTTGTGTTCTCTCAACCCAACCTGTTAGAGGGCAAACATGGCTATCTTTTTGCCTAAGTCAATATTTGGCTCTAGCTCATTTAATTGTTCTCTCCAATGACAAAAGTTCAACTGTGAAATTTCACAACTTGCTTTAGTCATTTAGACACCTAGACAATCAGTCAATGGCAGATCTTGGTACAAAGTCAAAGAGGGTTAATGGTAACAAAATCAAATATTATTGCAGCCTAAGAATTATTAGAGGAGTAAAGCTTTGTAGATTAAATTCTGTAGAAAACAAACAAGAGATACTGTCAAATGGTTTTAGAAAGTAAGCAGAAACTCCAAACCCCACATGCTTACAAACTCAAACAAACAATGGCTAAATGAGCTGACAAAAATGTTGTATATAATGTGACATGCACACTATCTCAAGTTATCTTGAGGTGCTTCCATCCTTGCATTTTTTGAATATGAAAAACTCACCAACATATTGTTTTTCTTTTAAATATCAGACTGAAATTCTTTTTGTGATGTTCAGCTAAGTTAAATGGTTGATGAACATGCATTCATCATCACATAATCTCATCAATATTTAATTCATTGAGTTACGTGTGAATGTGTGATTATAGCCTAATCTTTGGAAAAATAAATACATTTTTTAATCCCATTTTCCAAAATGTGTAAACAGCAGGCAGTCTGATCAGTAACATTGGCATAATTAAGAAATCACAATTTAGGCTACGTCCACATTAATCTGGATACATTTGAAAATGGCGTTTTCCTTTAAAAACGCTCTCTGTCCACACTAGCGTTTTCAGGCGTTTTCCTACGTTTCAGTGTGGATGAGAAACTTCTAAATTTGCCTTACCGCGCATGCGTGCAACCTCATGAAAGCTCACCGAGATGAAACAGATGGAAAAATGAATAAAGTTATCACGCAATTCTTCAAACAGCATCATTTTATTTAGCAAAATATCTCACCATTACTGATGTGTCCAGGTTGCAATCAGTAACAATATGTTTGGTCTAAAAACTCAACTGCTTTAGAGATATATAAACATCAATATCTATTGTTGGTACAACATGGATCAAATGACTAAACTTAAGTCATCGTTTTGAAATACCTCTGGCTTCACAGTCCAAACTACAACGCGAAAACGGCGTTTTCAAATTTATCCGCTTTGTAGAGAGTTTTCCAAAAGCTGCGTTTTCAGTGACTTAAAACGTCGTCTCAGTGTGGACAGAAAGCCAAACCGGAGAGAAGAATATATACGTTTACAAAACGAAAATGTATTATTGTGGAAATGGCCTGATATTACTTCCAATGTATCCATCACACTGCACAAGTAAACATCGAGTCAGTCAAAAATCAAGGCACATGTTAGTTAACTAATCTAAAATGCATATAGAAACGGGGTTCCTCAAATCCAGTCCAGGTGAGTGAGTGCAATCACTGTTTGAGCTAAACTCTGCAGGACAGTAGCCCTCCATTTGAAAAGCCAGCAGCTGTGCATAAAGCCAATTCACACTTATCTTATCAAGACAATTACAGTAGTATCAGACATTCTACGATCCAACTGAACGTGTTCAATCAGAGAAAACAGGTGGGGACCAACAGGAACAGACCCCGACGGGTGTAACACGCATGTGACCTGGAAACCGACCAAAGAAACCCATCTTGAAGGACATCTCAATTTTCTAATTGCTTCACGAGGAGGCGAGGAAGGAGGAGTGAGGAAGCTCACAGAGGAGTTATGAGCCAGGATACAAAGGTGTATTCTATGCGGAAATCTTTCATTGAGAAACCTGACGCACGTATACATTCTCCTCCCCTTTCACATCTGTCACAATTATTTTAATTTATGCTTTTCCCTTGCTGTTTAAATAAACCATACATCCTAAATATTTCAACAGGGCATCTTGATTTTTATTATTTATTAATAATTTCTTAAATTAACCAAACTTTTACAACATACGGGCGGATCCCTCGAGCGCAGCTGATGACGCTGTGAAGTGGACGCTCGAGTGATCAAGAATATTACAATATACAACTAAGCTTTCCTTCGATTCCTCTGTTCTCGTTTTCTTGCCTCGCAACCTTCCCTCGCTTCCTACAGGGGTTGGAGCTGAGACATGAACAAAGGAAAGGAGGATGCAAAAATTACAAATGAAAAGCAGCCACTGATCCAATAAAATCATTGGAAAATGTCAGTGCAGTGCGAACTGGCCAATAGAATTTTCTTTTGCAGCTGTTGTTTCTGAAAGTATTTCATCCACGTTGTTTTTTTTTTAACTCTTAATTTAATAGTTATAAGTCATGAATCAAACTGGCCATCTTGATGGTGAATCACAACATAAGAACTAGGGCTAGGTAATAAATATTGAATACTCTATATTAATCGATTCTCAATTTTACAAACCGATATCGATTCTTAAATCTCAAAAATCGATGAGTCAATCAGTTTCATTTGAATGAATAGAAGATTGTATCGCAGCTGCGTGCATCCAAAAAATCACAATAATCTTTGTCCTTTGTTACTATTGATATGAAACAAAGTCTCAGTTTTCAAATTATGTCCATTTTCTTTAGAAATTCAAAAACATAAATAGCGTTTTGGCGCTGTGGCGTGAGATCGCTCTGGCGCAGCTCCAGTGAAGCAGCAGCGCTGATCTCTCTTCCGGCTTAATAATACCAGTTACAGCGCGAAATAAACATGAATGAGCATCTGAAAGTGTGTTAAAATATAGAGTACAACTTATCGAAATCCGTATCATGACACATTGATTCGCTCAATCAGCATTTCAACGGTGGAGAGACGTCAGTTAAACAGCTTGTAATCAATGTCATGTATCGTCATATTTACCTCAGAAAACCCACATAAACTCGTTAATAGTCAGCAAGAAAAAAACTCTAGAGAGGAGCATTTTGCTAAATATACACCATATTACACATGCATTATAATCTTAATGTTCTTCAATAATGAATGCATATTTGAATAAATCTGGCAAGTTTTTATGACAGCCACCATTTAAATGTTTATATTTCATATAATCTTCTTATTATAAAAATAAATAAAAGTGTAATTTAAGTGTTTGTATAGCTACAAACCAGTTCATTATTATCTTCATATTAGGCTAATGAAGCCTGGTATAACTAGACTCCCATAGTTTACAGCATTCGTTATGAGATTTGATTCCCTTGAGAAAATTTGCCATTTATTGTAACTGATATCCAAAATAATCAATATTGAATCGAAACGGAATCGAAATCGAATCGAATTGTGAAATTTGTGTCAATACCCAGCCCTACTAAGAACTTTACTTTGAAGCAAAATAGTATTTGAAAAACAAGAGTGTCCTATTAATTCTCATCATGAAGGATCATGAAGACTGGAGAAATGATGGAGTTTTGATCACAGGAATAAATTCAGACAGAAAACAGTCTATGTTAAATTGCAATAATATTACAGTTTTTACTGTATTTTTGATCAAATAAATCCAGAAGAGATTAAAAACTTTTGAACAGAACATTTAGTATAATTAAAGTAGTTTGGTAAAAGTCACTGACTAACTAATTGCAGACGAGTTGAGAGCAGCACAAATCACAAAATATTCAGTGTTCATGAAAACGTATTAGCATATTTATGCCCCGATCACACCAAACATGTTTTTTCCATAGAGAGTAAAAGAAATGGACACAGCGACCCCATAGACTTCAACAGAGAATATTTAGTCAATTAGAAGAACTCACTTCCTGATGGCTGAGCGACTGCACAGGCTCAAACTGAGCTTGACGACATAGATGTGACGTGAGCGTAGCTGTGCCAAGAGGAATCTGAATCATTCCCTTCCGAATCTTGCAGAGCCGGAGATCGTGAGTATTAGCTGTCCAGGAGCTAGTAGCAGAATCAACTTTATGACTCTCTATGGGCTTCTCCCTTGACTTTATGCCTCCACGTCCCAATTGCCCATGAGCTTCTACTCCTGTCTATACGGTAATTTCTATACTGTGCGACAGAGAGTCGCGAGCTATAAAGCAACCATTAGCCTATTTTTGCAAAAACTACTTCTACGGAGCCATAACGCAAGTTACAAGGTAATGGAGCCTTTTGTACATTGTCAATAATGGACAAATGGAGTCTTTAAACACCTCAGATGTAAAGTTATTCACTGTCAAAGTGATGCCAAAATGAATGTGAGTCAATGGAATGCTAACAGCAGGTGAAGGCTTGCTAACCAATGGCGGCCTCCGGGAAGACTTCAGTTTCCGGCTGGTGGATTACCCCCTTGGCTTTTTGCAGTGAGAGCTGAGAGGGCCTTTCTTTTGTTTTCCTGAACCTGAAAAACATGTTCGGTGTGATCGGGGCGGGGCCTAATGATGCATTCACCTCATAAATCATGACAAACACTGCTCTAGCACCAAGGGGGTAATCCATCAGCCCGAAGTTGAAGCCTCGCGGGAGCCACCATTGTAGCAGAACTTCACCTGCCATTCATTTTGGCGTCACTTTGACAGCGAATAACTTTACATCTGAAGCGTCCAAAGCCTTCATTTGTCTTTTGTCATTTGTATTTATTTCTAAAGAAACACAACAATGTATAAAACGCTCCATTACTTTGTATCTTACATTATGGCCCCGTAGATGCCGTTTTTGTGAAAAATAGGCTAATGATTGTGTCATCGCTACACAACTTTCTGTCATACAATGGAGATATTAAAGTATTTACAGGAGGAGAAGTTCGCAGGCAATCTTTTACGGTCTATGAGGCAATCGGGGGACATGGAGGCATAAAGTCGAGGGAGAAGCCTTTTAATGTCCATGGGAAAAGCCTATAGATAGAGAGTCGATAAAAGCAACGGGACAAAATATTTCAACGTTTTGGCTTGGCACAGCTACTAGAAGACTTACAACTGTCAGACTGTCGTCACGCTCAGTTTGGCCCTGTCCCAAATGGCACACTCCAGACTTGTGGACTTCCTCAGAGTCCACACTTCGGTGACATCATGCAGTGCAGACCTATAGGGCCCTTAGCGCGAGTCCGCGAGGGTGCATTGAGAGGTATTTTTGGGACAGACTCGATCGTCATGAAACCCTTAACAGTTATCCCTCTCCATACGGAGCTGAATAAACTTAAAGATCATCTCATCGGCCCTTTATTAGAAATATATAATATTTATTTTTTAATGACAAACAAATATCATTAAAAAAAATTCCAGTCTTTAGCATCGAAAACAGGATTTTATTTTCCAAAATCTTATCCATGTGAACTAAACAGCCTGCTTTTACAGTTCTATAATTGTATAGCTATGCCACCTGGGCATTAGAGTAGATGTCATGGTTATGTAAATGATAAATACAGTTGTACATAATAATAACCTACATAATATTCAATTTTAACACAAAATGAAGACGAGTTTAAGAAAAATGTATAGGTTTCAAAATTTATACTACGTTTATATGACGGTTCTATTTGTGTAATGAATCATAATGCAATCGTATATTCAACAGCTATTATTACGTTTGAGAAACAACCACCACTGGTTGATATGTTTGTAAAAACTGTAAGTAATAACTGGTAAAATGTACGCCTATATCATTAAAAAAAAACATAATTAAACTCTTAAATATTCTCTTCTCAGTCATGTTTACAGTCCGTGATTGAAATCTCCTCCCATCTGTTGTCTGATTGGCCTTTCGGAAAGGTTAAAGTGCATGGAGTCTGCATCTATGCGGGCTTCGCGGAAGACCGCTTCAAGGGTACAAAGGGGGCGCTGCTGTGCACACTTCAGAGCGTTAAAATGCCAAATGGGACAGCCTACGGACTCGTGGACTCGGCGAGCACGCGCAATCGAAGTCCACGAGAGCGCAAGTCCGTGTGAAGTGCGCGATTTGGGACAGGGCCTTAGAGCCTGCGCAGTCGCTCAGACATCAGACAGGAAGTGCAAAAATCGGGCTTCATCAGCAAGTGTGAAGTCGGTTATTTTTAGTGAGTCAAAAACACTGGAACAGTTACTGCAATTAAAGGGATACATCTCATTGACCTCCATAGTAGGAAAAAAATATATACAATGGACGTCAATGAGACCAGAAACTGTCTGGTTACAGATATTCTTCTAAATATCAGAAAATCAGCTGAATGGATTCAAAAACGGTAAAACTCAACTGTTTAACTCTGGGGGAGTTGTAAAATGAGCCTAATTCCAAAAAAAAAAGTGGAGTATCCCTTTAATAGCTGACTTGAAGAACTGCAAATTAATATGCAATGTCTCTCTCATATTGCCATTCAGAAAAAAAAATGAAATATTGATCACACATTATGTATATTACTTTTAATTTACATATAGATATGGTCAACTTCTGAATTGCACAGGGATGTGCCATCTCTAAAACTCTATGAAACGTCATTAAACAGTCTGTGTAAACTTTTACAAGAATTAAATTGCATTTCTGATCTCGGACCAGCAATGATCTCTAGAATTTACAAAACAGAATGATGAGGGAAGTGTTTTTCTTTCAAATGTAATATTTACAATAACTTACTATATTTTTTTTCCAAACATTTCTATCATACACTAGTTAGATGAACCAACCGAAATCGTTGAGAATACATGATCGAAGAAAGAATAGTAGATTCCCACCCTGCCTTTCCAGACAGCACATAGGGATCTAACGTTACCTGACAGAAACACACTGTTATGTTCCCTTGGCTTGCTATCATATTTGCTCTTATTAGACTGCTGCTGCTGATGGCCTGAATCTCTCAACCTCTTTAGTCGTAGTCTGCAGCACATATTGACCTGTCAAAATCTACACGACGGCTGTGTCAAATCCCAGTGATCATCTACCAATCGAGACAGTATTTCTGGGGGTCGGTGACACACGTATGCAGAATAGACAGTCAACTCACTAGGTTTTAGTACACAGCCGACATATAGCTGATTGTGTTAGCTACGAGCTTCGAACGTATCTTTGCTATTCTCACCAAAACACCTCAACCTGGTGATATGCAAATGGAGCAGCTACGCGGCTAACTAGTTATGCAACCATTCCCAACCACACAAATACAACATGTTAAGCAATTGACTTAAAACAAGCTGGAAATATCAAACTCACCATTTTGCCTCAGCGAGTGCGCAAGACAGCTGAGGCGGCTAACGCTAACAAACTCGAGCCTTAACGGGCCTGTGCGACAAACGCACAGCTGACAGCGGTATTGGAGTACACGACGCTCCTTCCCATTATTTGCAGGTGCGCTATATTCTCAAACCAGGGTTTTATATGGCCTTTACGACTACAACGAGCTGCTGGTTATCGGAAACTGACTGGAAATGTCTTCTGTGTTTAGAGAGCAGCAGCAGCCCAACCAATCACGTTACTTTCACTTCTCTGCGCACGCACCGATCACGCACGGCGGGGCTTAGCACAGTGCAAAGCCTGTCATTGGCTTATGTAAAGCTACGGAGGCTGTGATTGGCCGGTTCTCCTGTCAATCACGCTGAACGGTGTTGAAATGTGGCGGCGGGCGGCAATGTAAAGTCATGAAGAAGAAGATTACTTTTACGATGTAAAGATACTCAGAGGAACTAACATAAGTGTGTATGTGTGTGTTAATGTGCTTTCTAGCCATCTGGTGAGACCAAGTATTTTGTTTTTAAGATGCTTAACGTAGCGTTGTTATTCTGTTACCTCTTTTTAATAAGGTTGTTGTCAAATGTGTTCTCAAACTCTGTCCAGGGAGTCATGGTGATCTTGAGAGAAGGGATCTGCCCTGGAATAAACGAGGACTTCATTAAGGCTTTACAATCAGAGAACATCAGAACAGGTGTTAACTTTAGGCATCACACTGATGCATGTAGTTTCAAATTCATCCTTATGGCATAAACAAGAAATACTATAGTACTACAATGGCTTTATGGGGTTAAAAAAACTACAAATATCACAGTAAAAAGTAATTTCTACTTGTTCCCTTTTCTCTCTTTTTAATGTCAAGATGATTTATTGTTCAATTTTGTTGGAAATATAAATCTGCATATGGTATAATTAGTAGATATCTGTGGCCATTTTCTCATCACAGTGTTATTTTCCCCTATAAAACAAAATAATTGTTTCAAACGAGAATGAAAATGAAAATAAATAATAAAATCATAATAGTATCTCAATAATACTAAAATAACACAACATAGTATGGAATAGAGCTGCGTAAAGATTCTGTGAAATATCTCCTTGTGTTCACAAGAAAATGACAGGGCAACATGAGTTTTGGAATGACATAAATAAATAAATAATAAGAAGACTATTCATTGAACTATTGTTGCTGCAATCACTGCAGTTGTGCCTATGGGGATTAATAAAGTTATTCTGGAACTGTCTGTGGTCTTGAATTAATAATACATCCGTGATTAATTCTTTCAGTTGAGGACTTTGTCTCGTGTAACCCAGAAGAACTTGCCCAAAAGTGTTCATTGTCTTACAAGGTATGTGGAATGACTGTTTGTTTGTGTGTAACGCCTATTCAGGCCTCACCTTTATTTACCATTATCTATCACAAAGACAGTACATCTAAACTAAGCCAAGTTAACTAACTAAATACTGCCCTATCTTCCAGGCTCTTGTAGCTGTTCGGCGTGTGCTTTTGGCTCAGTGCACTGCTTTTCCTGTCTCTGGAGCTGATCTCTATGAAGAGCTCTTGAGCTCCACAGCTATTCTGTCCACCGGCAGTCCCAGGTCCCATATATATATATATATTAGACACACACACACAGTTACACACACATGTGGAGGATTTGTAATATAATGAATAGTTTGTGTATACACGCTACAGTTTAAAAGTTTGGGGTCACTATGATTTTATTACATTCTTTTGAAAGAAAGAAATTAATACATTTACTCAGCAATGACACATTAAATTGCTCAAGAGTGACATTTAAAATGTTACAAAATATTTGTATTTCATGCTGTTGTATTTCTATTAATGCTGTTGCAGTTTCCACAAAAAATGATAATAATGAAGAAATGTTTCTTAAGCATATTAGCTTATTAGAATGATTTCTGAAGGATAATGTGACTAAAGACTGGAGTAATGATGCTGAAAGTTCAGCTATACCATCATAGGAATAAATTACATTATAATTACATAATAATATATAATTGCATTAAAATTACATAATAATATATTCTAATAACAATAGTTACAATGTAACAATATTTTATAATCTGTTTTAGGGAAGTTATTTATTAAAAGTAATGCATTACAATATTGCATTACTCTGTTAAAAAAAGTAACTAATTGTGCTACTTAGTTACTTTTAATGGAAAGTAATGAGTTGCATTACTTTTCCTCACCTGGACTCAGCGGCTTGCTTGTTTGTTTTTTTAATAACAAAAAAAGTTTTGGTAAATGTAAACGCCCTTTCACACCAAAAAGGAAATAAATCAGCCTAAGGCTGAAGGAAATGCAAATTCACGGCTGTACAGTTGATCGCCAAACTCATATAAACCTGCCATTTTGCAGAAGAATAGGATGCAGGAGAAGAAAGTTCGGTAACGCTTCCTTTTACAGTACTTGCAGGGTACTTACTGTGTACTTACCTAGAAAGTACATGGAACAGGGGTAGGTTTAGGGGTAGGTTCAGGGTTAGTACTAGTTATTACCCAGTAATTGTAGTTACTAAGATAAGTACATAGTATTTACATGGGTAACTGGACTGTAAAAGGAAGCGTTACCGAAAGTTCAACACTCTTGAAAACGAAAACGCAAATGTGATCTTTATCTAAAGTCATTTTTGCTTTAATATTAGGGTTGAATTAGGTCAGCAGGAAACAGCAAAGATAATAAAGTGAAATTAAATATATAAAGTATATTTGTATTATTTAACATATTTAATTAAAGCCGGGTTGTATAGTATTCAGAGTTTATATTTTTTTTGTGTGTGTGTGTGTGTGTGTGTGTGTGTGTGTGTGTGTGTGTGTAAGTGAGATGAGTAAATGCATGCTCTCATTTAGTCTAGAACTACAATAACCATCATGTTCGCACAACGCCTGGGGACAGGAGAGGTGTCAGTCATTAAAAGGAAAAAAAAAAAACTTGAATTACTTGTTTGACAAAGTAACTGAAAAATGTTTGTTAGGACTGTCAAACGATTAATCGCGATTAATCACATCCAAAATAAAAGTTTGTGTTTACATAATATATGTGGGTGCACCGTGCATAATTATTATATATATATATATATATATATATATATATATATATATAAACACACATGCTTGTATATATTTAAGAAATATTTCCATGTATATACTTTAAACATATAAATATTTTTTTTTCATAAATATACATGCATGTGTGTGTATTTTTATAAATACAAAATACTTATACACAGTGCACCCACATATATTATGTAAACACAAACTTTTATTTTGGATGCGATTAATCGTTTGACAACCCTAGTTGATGTAATTTTAAAAGTTATGTGATACTTGAAAAAAGTAATCTGATTACGTAACTCAAGTTACTGGTAATGCGTTTACTCCAACATTGTTCATAATTTTACTGATTTCCCTATTTTTTTTTTTTTTTTTGATCCAATAAATGCAGCCTTGGTGAGCATAAGAGAAAAACCCTTTGTATTAAGTCCCTGTAATTTGTATTAAATCTGTGCTGTCTTCTCTTCAGTTTGGATAAGCTGTTAGATTCTGGGCTGTACACAGGGGAAATAACTGAGCTGATAGGAAGTCCAGGGAGCGGTAAAACACAGGTGACCTTTTGTTCTAGAAACTCATCTCAGTTGTTTGGTCCTGCTCTACAATGTCAAAGTCCACCATGCTTTTATTACCTACTGGGGCTGGATGGGCAAATGAGTGTGTGTTCAACGATGCTCTGTTTCTCTCAATCCCTTTGTAGGTGTGTTTTAGTGTTGCGGTTAATTTGTCCCACCAGCTGAAGCAGACTGTGTTTTACATTGACACAAGGGGTGGTGTGTGTGCCAACCGGCTGCTTCAGATGCTACAAACCAGGACCCCTAATATGGAGGAGCAGGTGATCAGAAGTCTAATTTATTAGTAATGCTTGCTAAGGCAAGTATCACTATGTTGTATGTTCAATATTCCGGATCAATAGCATTTGTGTCAGTGTTAAATTTCCTCTTGTCCCTTCTTTTATTAAAAAAAAAAAAAATCTGGGTTACAGCGAGACGCTTACATTGGAAGCTAATGGGGCTAAACCATAAATCTTAAGCCACATAATGTTAAAAGGGCTGTAAAATATGATTTCACTTTTCTAACTTTAGTTAGTGTGAAATGTTGCTATTTGACCATAAACGACATTATCAAAGTTACAACGCTCAAAGTTTAAAGCAAAGGAAGATTTGCTTTTAAGAATGGGACTACAACAAACGGCTGGTAGGGACTACATGACATTCCTCCCGGGTTAGTGACATCAACAACCCCAAAATGTACATAAACCCCGCCCCCGGGAACACGCAGTCCATGTTGAGAAGAGGAAAAGTTGTTGTATAAGAGCATATTTGTGAGTCAACTCAAACTTTAGCATCCATCTTGTCACTTATTACAGAAAGTCACTCCGTGTGCATCTCACAATAGTTGCTATACGTGCTATTTATAGATTATCATGCCAAAATATGCTAATTGAAAATAGTTAACTCCACATCAGCAACATAAACGCAACTAACCATTCAGAGACGTCCCGTTGTATTCTACATATTGTCATTTTTTCTTGAGTATTTACATCTTTGACTGACTCCATTTTAACATTAAAGGGAGAACAGTTTCTGTTATTTTAGTTTGTCTGCGTGAGGTAATCGCAGCTGCTAACACACAGGCTCTTGAAACCCCGCCCTCTGCAGCAGCTCATTTGCATTTAAAGGGCCAGAGACAAAAATTAACTTTTTTGCAAACCCTAAAAAAGTGACAACTTTAACATGCTGTATAAAAATATATGTGGGGTATTTTGTGCTAAAACTTAACATACTCTGGGGACAGAGATTTATTTTACGTATTGTGAAAATGGCATTTTACCACCCCTAATATGATTTTAGTGTGAAAAAAATCACTTCGTAACCATTTCTAACACTCTTTTAACTCCATAAACGCTTAAACAACTGTAAAATTGATTTAAACATCATAATACAGAAGCTAACAATGGAAGTGCTTTTAGAAAAGTAAAGCTTCACATTTTAATTCTCCAAAATTCACTTGCATTTGACCTATTTACTTTTATTGTAAGTGCCTCACTGTAACTTCCATTGTTAGTCAATTGTTTGTTTGTTTTTTGCGGAAATCAAAATTATTCCACATATGCCGTCAAGCTTATTTTGTTCTGAACCAGAATATGAATCTAAACTTTACTGTCTTGTATCGTGGTGATGGCAGAGTGGATAAGACACATCCCTTTGGTGTGAGAGACCCGGGTTTGATTCCACTGTGAGACACCAATGTGTCCCTGAGCAAGACACTTAGGCTCAATCCCAATTCACCCCTTGGCCCTACCCCTTAGCCCTACCCCTCCGTTTTGCGCGTCCACGTCTAGGGGTAGGGTGTCCTGATTCTTCTTGAGATCAAGGGGAAGGGCGAAGGGGTAGGGCTACATAGCCCTCGAAACGGAGATTTTTCAGAGGCACACTCCAAACGGAGGGCTAAGAGAAAAGTTCACAGAATGCATCGGAAATCACTGGAGAGATGGATCGCAAACGGTTAAACATTTAAATTTAGCGCTAGATGATTCCACGACGCACTTTATTTACTCCTATAATAACACTATAGTCGTTTAAATTAATAAATGGTATAATAAATTACCTTTCCGATAAGAAAAGACATACATTTCGAGGAAGGGATGTTATAATCATCATGTTTATTCAAAGTTAAGAGCAGCAGCGCTGATTGTCAGTTGTTGTCATGGAGAAATCCTGTACAAACTCTGTAACGGCAGAGCCATCGCCGACGACTGATGACGAATCGGGTTCATGAAGGGTTGTTCCATTTCGTAGGGGAATAGTTCAACCCCTTGGCCCTTGTAACTCCATTTTAAGGGCCAAGGGGTACACTCGAAAACAAGGGGTAGGGCCAAGGGGTGAATTGGGATTCAGCCTTAACCCCTAGTTGCTCCAGAGGTGTACGACCTCTGACATATATAGCAATTGTAAGACGCTTTGGATAAAATCGTCAGCTAAACGAATAAATGTAAATGTATCATAACTTGTACTGTGCTACAGATATTGCTTTTCCATTTCCATACATAGATGGAGGCACTTAAAAAAATCAAGGTGTTCAGAGTATTTGACGTCTTCTCTTTGCTCGCGTGTCTTCAAAATCTACGATCGGACGGCCTTCAGAAGGTAGGTTCTGTTCTGTGTGAAAGTCCTTAGATTGAAGTGGTTGTTTGTAGTAAACTCTTGAATTTGCCCAGGCGTCTGTTGGAGGCGGTTCAGTCAAAGCGCTGATGGTGGATTCAGTCTCTGCTGTGCTCTCGTCCATGCTCGGAGGGAAACAAAATGAGGGTATTTGTTGACAGTATTGCACTATACTTTATCAATATATCGTGCATCAGTAGTCAGTTCTGCTATTTTGCATCAGGTATGTCCCTGCTGATGCAAGTTGCTGGGGAGATGAAGATGATCGCCAAAGACTTCAACATCGCTGTGCTGGTATACACCTTTCTATTTCCTGTTTACATATTTATTTATAAAGTCTGCATTAATTAAATCCATCCTATCTGTTTTGTAAATGTATCTTATAGATCTTTATGCAAATGTGCATAAGCATATATGTGTATATTTTTTTATATACCTTGCACTGTTATAATAAAAATGTTGTAACTTGGTCTTCCGGTAAAAACGGGAAGTTCTCCAATGATTTAGTCCACTTTTTACAATTGGCGCCACCAATTAACAACTGATTGAAAGAACCAAGTCCCCATCCTATTTTTTTTTTTTTTTCCTTTTTCAATAAGTCCATTTGACTTTGACAATATAGAAAAAATATCCTTCACGACTTTAAGAGCCAGTATTTAGAAATGTCTGGAAAAGTCAAGGAAATCCATCCCACAGTGACTATTTTATGGCCAATTATCAAAATGTCCTTTGTAGTAGATACTGATATGTTGAAATCTTGCATTGAAGGTGACAAACCATGTGACCAAAGATGGAAATGGGCATTTGAAGGCTGGACTAGGCCAGTCGTGGAGCCATGTGCCACGCACACGCGTACTCCTGCAGAAAGTGGAGAACGCAGAGTCTCCGTCCTTGCGAACCGCAACTCTGACCAAATCATCACGACAGGTGGTTTTAGGATAAATTGTCTAGATCAGGGATCGCCTACCCTGCCCCACAAGGCCTGCCATCCTGTAGAGTTTAGCTCCAACCACAATCCAACACACCTGAACCAGCTATTAAGTAGGGGGGTAATGTTCTTGGTCATTTTTTATATTGAACCGTAACGTTTACCATACACTTGCACTGCGGTTCATCTTAAAACTGACACCTCGTCTATAATATGTGGTTTGTTGAAAAACATGCATTAAAGTTATACACCACTTTTTTTGGAAATAGGCTCATTTTACAACTCCCCCAAAGTTAAACAGTTGAATTTTACCATTTTCGAATCCATTCAGCTGATTTTTTGATATTATAAAGAATATCAGTAACCTGACAGTTTCTGGTCTCATTGACTTCCATAGTATATTTTTTTCCTACTATGGAAGTCAATGAGACCAGAAACTGTCCGGTTACTGATATTCTTCTAAATATCAAAAAATTGGCTGAATGGATTTGAAAATGGTAAAACTCAACTGTTTAACTCTGGGGGAGTGGTAAACTGAGCCTACTGTATTTCCAAAAAAAGTGGAGTATCCCTTTAAACAGACAGACGTAGTTTGTCTATGTTTCGTTCGATGGATAGACATTTTGTGTTCCCAATAATTACAAGAGTAATGATTTAAAAAAAATAAAAAAGTGGACAAAATAGTCACTCTTTGTAAAATGTTCAATATAAGTTCCATATGCTCTAAGCGCAGGTGAGACCAAGGGTCTCATTTATAAAGCGTGTGTATGCACAAAATGGAGCTGGAAACGTACGTACGCCAGTTTCCACGCAAAGGTTGTGATCTATAAAACACAAACTTGACGGGAGAATGTGCGCAACTTTAAGCAAACTTTGAGCAAAATTCTGGAGACAAAGGGAATTGGCGACACCGATGGTGAGCTGGAGGTAAATGTCTTTTTGGTCACTTTTAGACTGAAAAATCTAAAGGAAATTAGAGCCTATAGGCTACAAAAAGTTAAGAGTACAAATATAATTTCACTCACCAAGCCTATCACTGGAAGCCAATGTCCATCCCTTCCTAAATATCCGCGACAGCGAGCGTGTTGGGTCGTTTAGTGAAACTGACACACATATATCCTATAATCTAATGGCAGATGAAGTAAAACCGTAAATCTTAATGAGTAATAAATACAGTACATGTTCTCAATAACAGTTTAAATAAATTAAAGAATGATTTAAACTACGTTTTACTTCTGCTATAAACATTTAGATTAAATATGCCATTCACATTAATGGAGTTAAACACTTAACCTACATGAAATCATCACTGAGAAGTTACAAAAAATATATATTCAATAAACAGAAATGCATATTTGTTGTGGATGCAATGCTTTTGAACACTTTTTCCCTCACGAATGCTGTTTTAATGTTTTAACTAGAGATAATCATGCTAATAGCAGATTGTCTGAGAAGATAGTTCCATTCAAATAATGCACAACCATGTCTATCTGTTTCGATTAAAAATATAAATTAAAAATACTATTTGGCCGGTGGAAAAGATTGAGAAAATCTTTCTCTGAAATGTATTTTACACTATTTGATTTATTCATTCAAAAACAAGGCAAGGACATAGGCATCTAAAAAATAATAATTTTGTGACACGGCACATCTGTATTTCATATTTTCCTAACGTCATGTACCTTAACATGGTATCACGTGGATGAATAATGATATGCAGATGAGGATATGCATATTTAAACTAGGCGTTGTAAGCTCCATATATGGTTATTTCAGGGAGGAGATGCACGTGCGCACAATCTTCGGCTGACTGGGTTTATAAAGTGAATTCTGCGCAGGTTTTGGCGTACGAACGGTTTTATAAATCTGAATATTTTTTGGCTTTCAGGCGCACATACACTTTTAGTAAGGATCCTACACACAGTTTTATAAATGAGACCCATGAACAGTACACGTTGCTAATTAAGCCAATTTAAACATTCATAAAACCGAACCGAGAGTAATTTGAACAGTTAATACACCTGCTATTCATGCTATAGCAGGTAAGCGTGTTGGAAAAGGGTTGGAACTGAAATCTGCAGGTAGGTCCATTCTTAAAAAAAATGTAGACCAATAAAATATTTACTGAGTGGGTACACGTTGCTACAATTTACTGTTTGTTTGCTTTTTTAATTCTTTAGGCTTGTCGTCTGGTAGAGGAGTTTGACCTTTGTCACTGGTCTGAAGAAAGGAGCACCTCTATTTCAGGCAAGAGGAAATTAGAAAGCAGTAAACCTTGACTGAAGTTCCACTAAGTGTTTTCATAGACAATACAAATGGCCGTCCTTTTGATTTCAAAAACTAAGAGGAATATTTAGAGTCGGTGTAAATAAATATGTATATTATTTCTATGGATTTTTGTTTTCTTTGACAAGTGATAAGGAACATTTGTGTCTTGTGTCACAAAAGCCTTGCAAATCTTTTTTATTAAAATATTTTGTTGGCACCTTAATATTTTCTAAATGACGAATGGAGCAATGAGTAACTTAAATGGATGTTTTTTTCTCAGTACCAACTGGACAAATAAACTTTCAATTACATTTTTTGTTTGCATTATGCTCTCTCGCCTCTGTGTGTCAGTAGAATTCCATAAATTACTGAATGCACCTTACTGATTAGACCAGAAAAAAACAATTCTGAAAATTAATGTGCTTTACAGACACAATTACTCATAACTGCGGTTCCCTGTTGTGTGCTAGACCGCCTCGATTCAAGCACAAATCAGTTTCTTTGTGCATAAAAAAACTTGTTTTAATTAGAAATAATGATTGGAGCATTTGAAATTACACGTAACTACCATTACTAAGCTAGAGGGCTCTTGCCCAATTTACTCTACACAATTATCCATTCCACAATCATGCCTCATGGCTGTTACTATTGTATTATTAATCACTCGTCCTGTGCCCAAGAGCATTCTTCAAACAAACATCCTTGTCAAAACAGAAATGACACTGAATAATGATGAAGTCATCAAAATCATTACACTTATTGACCTCCTTGAAGAATATGCTTAAGAAATGTGTCAGCATTAGTCACTGACACCAAAATAAAGTTTAAAAATCATAAATATGAGAATCCATAGTGTGAAATATCACAATGTCAAAACCAACATAAACTTGAAAAGCTAGGAAACTTTAAAGTTTTTTTTTTACCGCAATGTGGTAAAGCTAACCAAAAAAATAATAATTTGCAGACATGGTTTAGAAAATGTTCATTCAACTTGGTCTGCCATAATTGACAGCATTATTGCTGTAGCTGCAGGTCTGGTGAAACGGGCATTTATTCCAATGACATTGCTTGTTAGAGAACAGCAAACCTGAGGTTGGGGCTAGTGTCCTTTGAGCAGTCTCTATCTCGTTCAGCAGGGAGGAACCACCCTCCTCTTGCGGATGCATTCCCAGATCCAGTTGGAGGTGACCCTCTGGGCTGAACTGTCATCCTCTGGCTCTTCCAGTGTATGTGTGGCTGAACCGGAGTCATACTGAGGCACCAGATCTCCATCGTAAGCTAGGAAGTAACGCTGAAGCTTCTCAAAGTCCGGTACTGACTCTGGGAGGTAGAGCTTCACGCCTGTGAAAATGTCCAGTAGTGTCTGCAGGAGGATGGCAAGGGTGAAAATGTGTCAAGTGTGCACATTGCTTACACATATTGAGGGAATCAATGTACAAATGGTTAATGGTTATTGTATAGTTAAGCTGAGATAGGAGGAAAAAAAATTAACAGCAAAATTCAGCTTCAAAGGGTCAGTTTACTGAAAAATTTAAGTTTACTCACCCTCAAGTCATTCCAAACCTATATGACACTGTCTTATGCAGAACACTCATTGCATGGACATTTTTCAAGGTAACTCCATTAGTAACTCCACAAGCCAATCGGGGGTCAACGTGATTTTGGACCATTGACTTTCATTGCATGGACAAATTCAAACAAGGCATTCATACTTTATCAAATGCAGGGCTTCAGACTAACTTTTCGACTGGTTGAACTGGTGCTACCAACTTTCTCAGTTGGTCGCACCAGCGTTTGATTTGGTCACACTTCTTTTTTTTTTTTTTTTTACATGCCATGTGATTAATCAATGCATGCTGATGTAAAGGCGTACTAATAGACAAAAGCTAGCAAAGGCTTTCTGGAGTTGCAGCATAAATACCTGTAATATATTAATTATCATTGCCAAATTTCAGGATTTTCATAGTTTTTGGACAGTAATTTTAATATGTAATTTTAAGCATTTTACATTTGAATTACATACAATCTATCTATTTACATTTGAATCATTATCTACTGTATCCTATCTATCTATCTATCTATCTATCTATCTATCTATCTATCTATCTATCTATCTAAAAAATCATTAAACAATCAAATGTATGCATTACATTTTAAAAGATTAGAGTGTTATAATAAGCTAATACAGATTTTTCGTTATCAGAGTTTATAGTTGTAACAAAAATCAAATCTCACACTCCTCACCTTCTGAATTTTATAATAATTTCCTTTTCCTCAGTCTGGCAATTACTCTCATCTAACCGCTGAAAAGACATGAGAAGGGGCACGCTGTTTTGTGAGACATTTTCATTTTTATATGCCTTAATTCGTGAATTCGTAATTGGCGCGTTCCAGTGTGCAATAAGTGTGACGTCTAAGTTCGTCAATAAATAAACTGCACGTGTCTTGTGGAAGAACACTGTATCCGGAGCTACTTCTCTCCGTTAATGTCTATGGCGAGTCACGCAGTCACTGGGCAACTCCGCATCCGAGTCGACCCCGGGATAAAATAGTCCAAACACTGTATAAACACTTATTATAGGCGTACCGTAGTGATTCAGGATAAGGCGATGTTTACACGGAAATGATTCTGAAGAGAAAACGCAAAAGTGGCGTTGCGTCATCACTTTTTATTCTGCGTTTAGACGAGCGTTTTGTGTGGGAAATCCGCGTGCAAATGATGACGCAAAAGTGTGTGAAATTCAAAGTAGTATGCACGTATGCTACATGTTGTAGTATGCGGCTAGGAGTGCATACTACAACACCATCAAGTCCACGCGCCTGCGTACAACCTTCACAGTCAAGCAGACTATTGCATTTTTACCGTTTACACAGGAACGTGGCGGTGGAGCGTTTAAGATTTCCACTCTGGAGGGTGGTTTCACTTTTTTGGGTTTTTAAGCCTCAAAAACGCAGTCGGCGTGTAAACGAAAGGCACATCCAATAAAATATTTTTACGTTTTCACCCGCGAACGTTCTCGTATAAACAGGGCCTAAGTCAAAAACACGGTTTGGAAAATGGATTCATGATGTAGGCTACTCCTTCATTTTGAACGTAAGTTACTGACTGCAGCAGCTGATACAACGGCGATCTGTTGCGCGAGCGTCCACTCGCACAAATGCGACCACATAAAATTTTAACTATCACATTCTCAAAAAATGGTCGCATATGCGACCAATCTGGTCGCAGTCTGGAACCCTGAAATGAACTGCACTAACAGAGCAATCTCACCAGAGTTTGTTTTAATTGAACCAAACTAGCCAAGTGTGAACAAACATTAAGTATAAAGTGCCAAAGCAAGCACAAGAGGTAAAACCAACCTTTTCATTCTTTGGGTCGGTTGTTTGAATGGACTTCAATTTGCTTTGTCCATTGCTGTGAGCAGGTTCTTGTTTTATCTGAAAGAAATCAATATCACAGGGTTTGAGGAGAGAGAAAGATGAACCAAAAACGGATATGAACATGACACTTTAGTTTAAGTTAAGTTAGGGTCAGTAAGGTTTTGTTTTGCTTATAAATAAAAACTATTAAGCACATTTGCATTAAACTGATGTCAGTAAAGACTTTTACAATGTTACAAAATATTTCCATTTCAACTAAATGCTATTGCTTTGAACTTTCTATTCATTAAAGAATCCTGTAACACATACGACGCAGCACAAATGTTCTCAGCATTAATAATAAAAAATGTTTTTTGACCATCAAATCAGCATATTAAAATGATTTCTGAAGGATCATGTGACTGAAAAATAGAGCAATGATGTTGAAAATTCAGCTTTGCCAATAACAGAAATAAAAACAGTTATTTTAAATTATAATTGCACAATATTAGTTTTTACTGTATTTTGATTAAAAAAAAAATAAAGACTTGACCATTAGAGGTTTGTTTTTTACTGACCACAAACTGTTCATTGGTAGTGTGTGTATTTGTATAACAAACCTTCTTGGCATCTTGTTTCTCTGTGGGTAGTTTCCTCTTAACTGCGGGAGAGGAGGATTCTGTTTTCACTGCCTTAGCTTTGGGGGTATGACCGTTTTCTGAACAGTGGAAACAATAAGAGGACATAAGAGCTTTTTTGAATGGTACTTATATGATGCAGATGACACACTTGACAGCTATAGACCAACCAGGATCTGTTCATGGCAGACGCTTACTGGGCTTGTTAGCTGTGGAAGCTCCATGAGAGATCGAGGGAGAGCTTCCTCCACTCTCGCCTCCTGAGGAGCTCTTGTCGTTTTTGCTAGTTTTGGACGGACCAGCTGTCACCTCAAAATCGCAGTTCTCCTTCGAGATTCGATACAGCTCCTGCACACACACACAAAAAAAGTTGGCATGAAATGGAAGTTGCGACAGGCTTTTCTTCTATATTGTGTATTTTCCACCCAAGTGAAATGGCTTCTTTAACAAGAAAAAAAAAATATAGGGAGTTGATTATGTAAATAAGGAATAGATTGGATGGTTGTGGTTTGATATAAAGCCCGACCGATAAAGGAATTTGAAGGCCGATACTGAACTTTTAAAATCCGATATTCCGACATATCGGCCGATAATTTTTATTTTATTAATATTATTTCAGAAACACGCAACAAAACATTAACAGATTTACCTAACATTAGTTATTTGTAGTTATTTATGAGCTTTACCTAAAAAAATATGGTAATGCATTTTAAAAAGAAACTTGTTCCTTTTATTGTCACAACAGAACAGACTGTTGATAGTGGCATTAGCTAGCTTTGTGGTTAGCTAGTCTATGATGAGCCATAATTTAGCAATGGATTACGTCATACTGCAAATTGTAAAACATACATTTTCAATATAACAAGCCAAGGAGAGATGATGTGTCTCATTGATAACTGTCACGCGCTATTAAAGAAATACTTCAGCCACATTGTCAAAAGTTAAAAGGACAGTAGGTCAACTACACTGTAACAACGTAACGTAATTATTACTAACTAATTCCGCTTCACTCTCAGCTAATTTAACAGCTAAAACTGGACATAATAGTCAGCAACATTGACTGTGTAGAGTGCCCTCTGGTGGACAAACTATACAACTCCAACACTCGTGACATGGTTCAAGCGCGTTTCGTCCGTTTTATTTTATTTTTGAAATATTCATTTATCGGCCATTATAACTGCCGATACCGATAGTTTGGAAAATGCCTAATATCGGCCTGCCGATATATCGGTCCGGCTCTAGTTTGATATTGCTGTGATGTGAGTGATGGGTTGTCCTGCCCTTACGCCAGTGAACACATCATCAGAGAAAAGATGTTGGATATAGGAGGGGGAGAAATTTTAATTATAAAGTTATTAGAATAAATAATGCAAAATTCCATTAAAAAACAATTGTGATATGGTGAATTTAATAAAAAAAAACATTTGATTTACAAAACAATGATTTACATAATATTTCCATTTCAAATAAATGCTGTTCCTTTGTTACAGGATTCTTTAATGAATAGAAAGTTCAAAGACTAAGCCAAGTCGGCATTCTAATTTTGTAAATGAATACTTTGCATAAAAACATACCTTATTTTTAACATTTATTTTAAGTTGTTATTAACATGTTTCGACTCATCGGTTGTTGATTGGATAAGATATGGGCGTTGGACTCCAAACTGAACGCGTGATGGCTGACGATTTTTGAGGGGCGGAGTTTAAAGAAAAAAAAAAATGTCCAAAAAGTCCGACATGCGCCACTTGAGAAAAATTTATCGGTTTCCCCGGAAAATCAAATTATGATATCCATTAAACATTCTGAGGTCCAAAAGCAAGAAACTTACAACGATGAGTCATTCACATTCAGATCATACATTTACAAAATTAATGAGGCTAATTTTCATTTCGAGCTGATTTTACGAGAACATATTTTCAGCATTTTGTGCATGCCAGGAAAAGCTTGCTCTGAAATTATTTACACATCATATCTTTTGAGACGCTTGATGGCACATTCTGCGGTTCTTAATTGCATCTCTATGCAAAATGCTTACGGATATGCAAATTTCATTTTACAATCAACAGTACCTTAAGCTGCTGAAGGTTAGTGGCAGTCTTCCAGTCCTTGTCGTCACGCATTCGTGTGCATCGTGGGAAGCGGATGGATATGCCATCCGCTGTGTGCATTTCTGACTTGGAAAACTCTGCTCCTGTTATTTCCCACACTGGAGCTTTCTAGAAGCATGAACAAACAGGATATATTCTTCCTCAGTCACAAACTTCTACAGTTTCAGTTTAGTACAAACTTCTTAAACATTTGAGTCTTTTATGGTCCATTTAACACATTCATCTGAGTTAAAGAGATAACAAGATAATAAAGTTGCTTCATCGCTGTATTCCCCAATCATATACTCACTGTAACCAGGCTTTTAACAGTCTCATCAAGCTCATTTCACATTACAAGCACATTAACATTAACCATCTCTTTAGTCTGGAAGAGAATTGGCTCAGTCTTACCTCTGGATCACGGATAATGAAATCAGGGTAATAGTTTTTGACAATCTTCAACCATCCTGGGATCTTGCTTGGATCCTAACGGCGGAAACGTACGTCATGCAACTTTCATAAAACTGATATGGCTATGTAGGCAGAATAAAATCTACTGAGTAAGTCATGAGATTTACCTTGCCTATTTTGATCACGTCCAACTCCTTCTGCAGTCTGGCTAACGTGGCGTCGTCATAGCCTCCTGAACACTTGGTCACAGTGCACCACTTTCTGGATTCTGGGTCATAGCAGCCCATGAGGAAACTGGACATAATTCCACCTGTTTGACAGACAGAAACATGTTTCAAAATCAAAAAGCTCAAATATTGTTTAAAACCATTGTGATTCGACTGCTGACACTGACCATTTGAGCCTTTGCCATAGAAAGCTCCAAGCACCACAAGGTCAGCGGTGTCCGCCATCGCTCCTTCATTCAGATAGTCTTTCTTCACCTTCAACCAGTGACGCTTTCCTGGTTCGTAAGGCCCCTGAAACGGCAATAAAGCCCAGATGTAGCATGAATTGATCTAGCAAACACAAATGTATTATTAATAATAATAATTTGTGACATTTATAGAGTGCTTTTCTGGGTATTCAAAGTGCTATACATATGGAAGGGAGAATCTCCTCAACCACCACCAATGTGCAACATCCACCTGGATGATATTGCACCAGAACGCCCAACACACACCAGCTTATTGGTGGAGAGTAAACAGAGTGATGAAGCCAATCAGTATAAAGTATATGGGGATCATTAGGAGGCAATGATGATGGACAGAGGCCAATAGACAACTTGTCCAGGATGCTGGGGTTAAACCCCTACTCTTTTTCAAAGGACATCCTGGGATTTTGAATGAGTCAGGACGTCAGTTTAACGTCTCATCAGAAAGATGGTGCTTTTTGACAATAGTGTTTGCGTTAGGACCCATACAGACCTGAGAGCAATAAGCTGTCAGAATCCTTGGGTTTTGGGTATTACGTTCATGGGTTCATCATACTATATACTAAGCACTGAACAGTAAAGCTGGAACTTCAGTAACAAAAAAACAAGTGAATCACCAAAACACGAGAATGATTCTGATTTTATTACATTCTCTATTACAATGAATCAGACACTTGAACAAATGGCTCAATGACTCACTCATTAAGATGGTCACTTGGCAGGCGCCACCTATTGGTGGTTTAGTATCATGTTTAAAGTATCAGTGAGAATGAAACAGATGTCTCAGTGTGTAAAGGCCTTCAAGCATACACCATGAAGGTTATAGCAAGTGCTTTAAGAGATAGCATACTGTGCAGTTTGCAGTACGCTAGTATTAGATTCGAAACATAGCCAGGCTGTACCTTGAGATCCTTCAGAACCAACCCCTCCAGTCCCTCTCTGATGACACGTGTGATCATTTCAGCCAGGTCAGCAGCTCTCTGTTGGAACACAATGTCATTAGCCATAATAAAATAAACATCCACCCTTACTATAACATCAACCGTTAATTAACTTGACCTACCTACATATTTGTAAACATCTAGAATATTGAGGACATGCAAGATGGGTAGAGAAAAGAAAACATGTACAATAACATTGAAGAACTGACCGTGACATGCTTCATTTCTGAGAACAGAATCCTGTTAGGAACTTCCACCATATTGTCATGGAGAAACTTTCTTCTTTCATAGAGAGGTCTGGAAAACATAGATTGAAAATATTAATCAACCCTTAATTTATATGTTATATTGTCTTATAAAACAATGTATTCCTTTAGGTTAACTCACTTGTCCATGAGACTGACACCATTAAAATAAATGCAGTCGAACACAAACAGACCCACTTGAGCATCCTGGAAAGCTGCTTTCTGGAAACACACACACAAAACAATGCTCTTAGTTCAGATGACTTCATAAACGCTTAAAAGTTGTTGTTTAAGGAATTAATCATTTTATTCAGCAAGGATGCATTCAATTTCTCAAAAGTGACCACAAAGACATTTATAATGTTACTCATACAAATGCTGTTCTTTTGAACACCAAACTATATATATATATATATATATATATATATATATATAACTCTGTGCAAAAAAATAACTCTGGGCTGTGCAAAAATTGCGATTAATCGCATCCAAAATAAAAGTCTGTGTTTACATAATATATTTGTGTGTGCTGTATATAATTATTTTGTATATATAAATACACACATATGCATGTATATATTGAAGAAAATGTGTTATTCATATATAAAATATTGATATTTATTAGGACTGTCAAAAAGATTAATCGCGCATCCAAAATAAAAGTTTCTGTTTACCTAATATATGTGGGGGCACTGTGTATAATTATTTTATATATATATATATATATATATAAAACACACATGCATGTATATTTAAGAAAAAAATATTATTTATATATAAAATATTTATATATAATATAAATTATATATAAATCTATATACAGAATATACATGAAAATATTTCCTAAATATATACAAGCATGTGTGTATATATATATATATATATATAAAATATACACAGTGCACCCACATATATTATTGACAGCCCTAATATTTATATAATATAGATTATGTATATATATATATATATATATATATATATATATATATATATATATATATATATGTATATATATATGTATATATATACAGAATTTAAGCACAAATAATTCTTAAATATACACATGCATGCATAGGTATTTATACAAAATAATTATATACAGCACACACAAATATATTATGAATACACAGACTTTTATTTTGGATGCGATTAATCGCAATTAATTTTTGCACAGCCCTAATATAAATAAAGTTTATTTTCCTTTATCAGTTCCACAAAAAATATTAAGCAGCACAACGGTTTTCATCATTGACAATAATAAATATTTTTTGAGCAGCAAATCAGCATTTTAGAAAGATTTCTGAAGAATCACGCGACACTGACGACTCGAGTAATGATGCTGAAAATGTAGCTTTACAATCACAGGAATAAATTACATTTAATATATTAAAATATAAATATTTTTAAATAGGTAATCGTTTTCCACTATTTTTTGATCAAATTAATGCAGCCTTGGTGAGCATAAAAGCAAAACCCAACTTTTGAATGGTAGTGTATTTGAAATATTATTTTATGGCTGATACAGACGTTTTCAGCAATCCTATAAGATCAATACAAATCACACTGTACAAAATGGATCTAATAAACTTGGGTACAACATGTATATCTCTTTGGAAATTGTGTTTTTTTTTATGTGTGCTGAAAGAAAAAAAAAAGTAAACTAAAGAGGAGAATATAGACGTGGTCATAGTTAGGGAAAAGAGGCCAACTTGCCATTCTAATTTTGTAAATGAATTTTACCCCAAATCGTACAATGTGCATCAAGCATTAAGGAACACTAAAACAGCATTGCTCTTTGCTTTACCTTGTGTACTCCAAGAGTCCCAAATGGCAGTGGTTTGCTAGAACGGGTATCAATAAGAAGAACTTCAGCATCAAGGATCATGCTATGCCCACCAGGAAATGCCTGCGGTATGAACTCTTTAAAATGAGCAACCTGCAGGAGAAAAATCAAATAAATCTTTTGATTTTATCACACATTTCTATATTATATATTACGGCTAACAGTTGCTGGGGGTCCTGACCTTGTGTGGAAGTACTGGTTTGAGACTTCGACTGAAGTAACTAAAGTGATCGCCATTCTTATGGACCTGCACACGCTCACCATCATACTTGATCTCGGAGTACATCCCATTAGGACACTTCTTCATGGCATACTCAATGGACTTGCATGCCTCTGCCTACAAGAATACAAACAAGCAGTAGATACCATTAAGAAAACCTTTTTATTACCATTTCTTAAATATATTTAGACAAAATAGCTTTACTGCTTATTAATAACCAATAACCTACAAACTAGTCCAAATTATTTAGTTTTAGACATTAGAAAAAAACTTATTATGGATACTTAATTTTGAAAGTAATCTTTAGATGAAGACCATGGAATTTAAGTGATAGCTGACCAAAAATTCTCTTGTTGTTCCAAACTTGTATGACTTTCTTCTGTGGAACTTAGAAGATATTCTGAGAAATGTCTCAATTTAGTTTTGTCCAAAAAAAAAAAAAAAATGTTGGGTCACACATGATTAGAACAACATAAGGAGTAAATTATGACAGAAATGTTTAGGGCTGCCCCCGACGTCAACTAGTCGTCGTTCATTTAAAGGGATACTCCACTTATTTTTGGAAATAGACTCATTTTACCACTCCCCCAGAGTTAAACAGTTGAGTTTTACCGTTTTGAAATCCATTCAGCCGATTTTCTGATATTTAGAAGAATATCAGTAACCAGACAGTTTCTGGTCTCATTGACTTCCATAGTAGGAAAAATATATATACTATGGAAGTTAATGAGACCAGAAACTGTCTGGTTACTGATATTCTAGTAAATATTAAAAAAAAAAAAATCGACTGAATACGAAAACGGTAAAACCAAACTGTTTAACTCTGGGGGAGTGGTAAAATGAGCCTATTTCCAAAAAAAGTGGAGTATCCCTTTAAACCATGAATGTTTGGATTTCCTGCCCACCATACTGCAAATAACATAATGACACACCGATAACGATCTGTCCCACATGACTTCGCCACAAGTCTTCTTTTTTTTGTGGCTAACCGACTAATACACTTAGACTAATGTTTAGTCAACACGTTCTGTTTAGGTGAACTCTCGGTTTAAGAGCACTAGAGACTCAGACCAGCATTGGCTGTACGGGTGTCATCAGAGACGCCTCCACACTAAGGATCTTCCGGGGCCCTGTTCCATTAGAAGCGTCCTGCTGGTTCCGTAGCACCCTGTCTATCACGTCGCCAAGGTTACGGGAGGCTTTGAAGGCATCATATGCGTTAGGGTCCACAGCATCCAAACTGATGAGAGAAAGGTTTACACTGAGTGAGACAGAACAAACACAATGCCGTTAGGTACAGTTTACCAGCAACACTTACACGTGCTTAGCCCCAGAGTTAATTTTCAGATCATGTTTGACCAAACGGATGTAACACTTCAGATCATTTCCGGTACATCTGGGAATCGAGAAACAAAGTTAGCAACCTCCAAATTCAAACAAATGTAAAACATATTGGGGGTTTTTAAACCCTCTGGTACTGTTCGCGTGTCGGTCAACAATGGCTTTGAAATTTCTCACTGTTTTAGAGTAAAATGTGTTTTGGAAAATACATCTTTCATATAAAAACTGAAAATGGTATTTTTGTGCACTTTTCACTGTTCATTGATATTTCAGTGGATTTTGTTCTGTGTTCACCGATATGCTCACAAAAAAGAAAAATCGCTGCAAAAGATCCTTTCCAACAGGTTTTATTGCAGTTTTTGTCCAACTCCATTGACTTGACTGGGACAAGAACTACGAGAAAACCTGTTGGAAAGCATCTTTTGCATAGCCTGGTTAAAACCAGGCCATTGTCAGCTGTAACTTGAGTTATGGTCTGGCAAAGGGTCATAGACAAATCATTTCCAGAGGGGCGTCACCAATTGACGTCGCGGATAGACCTAAAACCAATCAGAGCGATGAAGGAGATGACGTTTGCAGAGCGGCGGAGAAACATCTCAGAGTGTTGTTCTTTGCTCGGTTTTAAATAAAAAGTAAAGTTCAAAATCGCTTAAAACAGAGGCAATAGCTGATTCGAACGAGTGATGTTCGACGGAGGCATCCATCTGTGTAATGTAGGCTACAAAATCCCAGCGCGGTCATCATCGTGTAAAGCCCGTCCCAACGTTTCTGATTGGTGCCGCGATTTCGAAGGATTGGAAATGGACTTGAACGAGCTCTTTGCCAGACTAACTTTCAGAGCAAATCTAAATTTGCCGGAAGTTTTCTGGGTTTTCCCAGGCTATATTTTGCAGCGATTTTTGTGTGAGCATATCAGTGAACATCCCAGAACACTCGGTGAGTATTACGTCTTTGTAAACTAAAGTTTACTGCGTTTTAGGAAGGATTGTTCCAGTGCACCTATCCAACCACAGAAACCGAAAATTCTCAGGCCAGCAGCATGTGTCCAAATTTCAATTTTAACCGTTCTATTTCATCAGAAACAGATCTTAAAGGGATACTCCACTTTTTTTGGAAATAGGCTCATTTTACCACTCCCCCAGAGTTAAACAGTTGAGTTTTACCATTTTCAAATCCATTCAGCCGATTTTTTTGATATTTAGAAGAATATCAGTAACCAGACAGTTTCTGGTCACATTGACTTCCATAGTAGGAAAAAAAATATACTATGGAAGTCAATGAGACCAGTCTGGTTACTGAAATTCTTCTAAATATCAAAAAATCGTCTGAACACATTCAAAAACGGTAAAACTCAACTGTTTAACTCTGAGGGAGTTGTAAAATGAGCCTATTTCCAAAAAAAGTGGAGTATCCTTTTAAAACAGGGCTTTAAGTGTAAACTACCGAACTTGTCCTTTAAAAAAAAATCAGTTATTGTTATGAAAAATGCAGAAAAATACCATTTCAGTCTTTATATGAAATATGAATTTTCCGAAACACATTTCACTCTAAAACAGTGAGAAAAATCAAAGCCATAAATCTAAACAAGCTGTGTTCCAAATTTGAAGTTGATATCTCAAAAAATGTGTTTAGTAAGAATTTGTTTGCGCGCAGTACCAAACATTTGCACTAGATGAAATTAGTCTCCCAATAATTTCCAATGCACTCATTTTTGCCAATACATTTTTTAAGGCCAATTAAACCTTTTCAAATCATGCTTTATGCCTATGATTTGTGTGTGTATGTGTGTACACATCAAGTGCCAAAACCTTCATCAAGTTTTGTACCATTCAGATGAGGTAAATAATTCTTAAAAAAACAAAGTAATTATTGTTTCACAGCACCAGAGGTTTAAATAAGCATCTTGTATAATCAAAGATTAAATTATTTCTGACTTTTTAGCAATTTCCTGCAGCTCTGTCTGCTGATCATCCTCCTTTGTGAGCTGGGCCAGGCGGCACAGTGAGGCATCCACCTCCTGGATGGTCAAAAGACTCTTGGCTGCGGGAGGGAAAGACTTGCTGCCCTCGAAAAACATCCGCACTGTCTCTGAAACATCTCCCTGTATGAAAACGATTAAGATCAATGAAGGAAAGGCTCAAATATTTCTATTCTTGGACTACTTTTGTAAAAGAAATATGCAACAAACCTGTTCCAAGTCTTGCACCATCTCATCCTGACTGCAATTCAGTATGCGGCTGAAAAGCTTGACAATTTGTTTGTCGTTGAGGTTGTACACATTTTTAACCACTCCTGGGAGGAGAAGCTTCAGCGTCAGGTACAAATCTCCTCTGAATTTGTCTGTGAAGATGTGGGAGGGAGATTAACACAAGCAGTCTCAAAGTGATCTCTGTTAAAGACGGCCCAGATTATTCATGCTCACCTCCACCAGAGCCTTTTGTTAAGAAGTCTCTGATGATCTCGGTTTTGGCGTTGTAGCCCGACTTCTCTGCGACTAAGGCACAGAGTTTGCGGAACTCCCGCAGTAAGTTGTCTTTATGGTTGGGGTCACATAGTTGAGCTGATAAAGCACTGCCCTGAGTGGGTTTGGCTGGAGACGGTCCAGGACTGGAGGAAGAGGAACCGGCCTTGGTAGCTGTGGACAGACAGTGTTAAGCCTTGTCTTAAAATGGCAGAGCATGACACCATGAAATGATAGATCGCTTTATGCATCTATATCAGTGGCTCAAAATGAACATGGGCCCAGTGCCAAGAAAAGAAAACGGTCAACAGATGTATTTTCCAGCTGGCAAGACACTTTATAAAATAAAATAGTAATAATGATAATAATGACCCTCATCCATGTACATTCAAATCAATACATGCTAAAACCGGACTCAGACTACAGGAGTTTTTAAATCTCAACCGATTGAGAAATCTGGTTCAATCCCGCTCATGAAGTCGAGTTCACACTGCATGATTAAGCCCAATTTGCAAATCGTTGAGCTCGAGCAAGTCAAGTCAATTCAATATATTTATATAGTTCAATATATTTCACAATATAGATTGTATCAAAGCTGCTTCACAGTATCAATCAAAACAACTTAACAGTGTTTGTTTATTACTGGGAAAAAAGACATCCAAGTTTGGTAGAGCAGATCAATGGTATGATGGGTCATTTAATTTGAATATCCCCAACTGAGCAAGCCAAAGGCAACAGTGGCAAAGAACCGAAAAACTCCATCAAGTGACCCGATGGTGTCCTAAAAATCCATCAGATGACCCAATGGAGAAAATAAAAACCTTGGGAGAACCCAGGCTCCGTCGGGGGTAATATATGAATGCCTGGCTACATAAATGCATCTTTAGTCTAGTTTTAAACTCAGGTCGGTCAGGTCAGGGTGTTATCGTGTGCAAATTGCGGGGGATTAGCGACGCTCGCCAATCTGTTAGTATGAAAGAGCCAACAACACGAAGACGCTCGCAGACGCGTCGCCAAGCCCAGAAAAATATCTAGCATGCTAGATATCCAGAGCTGTCGCACGACTCAACCTCAGTGATGTCATGAGCTACAGCCAATCAGAGCAAGGCATGGGTTGTGGTCACTGGGTGCAAACCCTTTTGCATTTTTTCTCAGAGCAAATCATTGCGCAAACAGTTTGCAGCACTAGTTTCTGTCTGACGTCCATATTCGCGTGTTGTGTTCTTCGTCTTTTCGTCTGTTTCGCGCCATTTCCGGTTTGTTTAATTGCGTTATTTTTCGTGGCAAAACGTGGTTTGTAGACAAGATAGAATCATTGGGTGACAGAGTTGTTGTCAGCTCGTGTTGTGCATTACCTCCTGTTGCGAATCAATCACGTTGTGTCGTGTGGTGTAAACAGCTCAACAACTTGAACACTCCTGATTTCACAGAGAGCAAGTCATGTAGCGTGAACCGCACAGTTCAGCCCGACGTTTTACAATCATGTAGTCAGTGTGAACTAGGCTTAGGGAGAATCTTCACAGATTTTCTTCTTTTAATTCTCAAACCTGCAAACACTACAAGATATTCTTAAGATTATCATGCCAGATTTAGCTACTCGCGTGATCTCACGGGGAGGTGGACATAAACTAGATATATACTGTGTCGCAGCAACTTGCTGGAGACATTATATGAGAGACAATATAAAGGCAGTCCGATTGTTGTCACAATTTGACCAGCTGTTCCTCCAGCCTCATTGTCTACCAGACACGTATAGCTGCTTGTTTCACAGTCGCCATTTCAATCAGTCAATTGTAGACTTGTCTCTTATTGGCGGTTGTGGAAGTACTGATGTTATCATAGTTGTAATTGTAATCATGTTTGATATTGTCGGGGCGGCCCCACGTGTCCTCGGACAGATCTGGAGGTTTAAGATTTGATCTGTAAAGGCCTCGCATTACCAGATAATCTGGGCCAATGTCGGTACCAACAGACCTGAATGCGATTTTTTTTTCTCCAAACGTCGGGAGGGGTAAATCGGGCATAAAACGGCCTAAAACTCCAGTAGTCTGAACTGGGTTAACTGTCTATATACAGTTTTACAGCCAGTAATAAATATTTTTGGCTGGTAAAATCTCAATCCATTTGTGTGTCAAAAAATTATATTTAAATCTCTATTGTCTTTATAACAATCAAGTTGCATTACAATTCAAAAGTTGGGCATGATCATTTCTAAGGAAGCAAGGATGCAATAAATTAAAAAAATTGTCATTGATACAATAGATTTCTATTTAAAATAAATGCTATTAAACTTTCTAATCAAAGAACCCTGAAAAAAAAATGTATCATTGTTTTCACAAAAAATATTAAGCAGCACAACTTAAACATTATATAAGTGTTAAACATTGATAAGAAATGTTTTTTTGGTTTTTTTTTTCCACCAAATTGGCATACCGGTAGGGGTGTAACAATATATCGTGCCACAATACATCGCAATACAAAAATACAACAATACGTTTCGTGGATAGTGACAATTTGTATCGTGGATTGTTCCCCCAAAATAAAAATTACTGTGTGAGAAAAAAAAAATCTATTTTTTCAGAGTTTTAGTGTCAGTACTACATTAAACTAAACTACTATACATAATGTTGATTATAAAGTATAATAAAGCAATGGGGGAATATTAGTGGGTACTGATAATGCCAAATATATGATGTTACCAGTAAAAAGTGGCCAACAGTATTTTTAATTTATCTAGTCAGTGATAGAGATGAAGCATATTCGTCTAAATAATTCTGTATTTTCAGCTTCAGAATCATGAATATTTTTATTCTGATCTCACCATTGTCCTTGGGTTACAAGCACCAAGTCCAAACCTATTCATTTAAACCCACAATGTAATACCAAATTTACCATTTTAATCAACAGTACATTTTTTGCTAACCTTTTATAATCAGTCTTGGAGTATCACAATAATATCATATCTTGAGCTCAGTATCGTGATGTGCATCAAATTGTGACCTGAGGGTATCGTTACACCCCTACATACCGATAATTAGAATGAATTCAGAAAGATCATGTGAAACTGGAGGATGGAGTAATACTGCTAATAAAATTCACCATTGTCATCACAGGAATGACATAAAATATAATAAAATAGAAAACCCAATCGTATTATTTTACAATATTGCTGTTTTTAGAGTATTTGATTAAATACAATTACATTAAACATGAAATATAAGCAGCCTTGTTACACATTAAAAAAAATAAATACACTGACTCCATATATTTGAACTGTAATATAACTTAAGATACACAGAAGAAAAAACCCATGCCCTCTTGGTGTTGTACCTGTGAAGCCAGAAAACTTGCGAGGAGCGTTGACTGTTGGATCAGCTAGCGGTGCTGACAGCTGCCCGCTGTTGTTTAACTTAGCTTGCACTTTCTTCCTTGGGCTTGCATTGGTTTTGGCTGCCAGTTCTATTAAAGAGAAGAGAGACTGTTCAGCATATGTCAGGTCTGTAATGGCATCTGATGAAAAGCAAACAAGAAGAGGAACAGTGGTTGAATACCTGAAACATGTTTATTGATTAGTTCTTTATCCTCATCCTGAAGTTCCTCCCATCCCTCCAGCTCTGTGATGTCCTCGATTTTCTTTGTGGTGGCGCGCGCTCTCTCCAGCTTCTCAAAGATGCACTTTACATGGTACCACTCTTTCATTTCCCCAGCAGACTCACTGAACGGGTTCGGCACAATCTTACCAATCCGGACCAGCCCCTTCATGATCTTGTCTTTGCATTTCTTGCACCCAGCCGTGCCACGTTTGGCGTATTCCACGCAGTATCTCTGCTCTGCCATGTCTGGTTGTTCAAGTCGCCACTCAGGCCAAGAAACGCGGAAATATGAGCCGGTGCTGAGAGTGAACTGTCGAATTTGTGGCACAGAGAAAAAGACGCCACTGGGGCTTGATGCAAATCCCCACAGAAACGTGAGAGCTCTCGAGCACTGGAGATATTGACAATTTAGAGTTGCTCTGTATAATGTTTCCCTAAAAAGTTTTGGCAAAGATGATCTGCTCAGTGTTCTCACTATCCCACCAAACCAAAAACTGGGCATTAAGTTCAAAAATTGAGAGTTTACATCTTACACACCCGAGGTAATTTTCTGGAGGAAGAAGAAGAAAAAGAAAAGCAAATGATCATGATTAAACCGTTTATTTATTCATTCATTCCTTCTTTACTATAGCATCAAACAACAAATGCTTAAAAATAATTTAAAAGGTGACTAAATGCAAAATAAAACATAAATTGAAACCAAATTTAGTCAATTAAAAAAAAATAGACTATACAAAATGTACCGCGGAGTAAATATTACAAACTTTATCTAAATAAAATTCTTATAACTCCAAAATGTCATTAAAATGGTGACTCACAAATTTGTTCTGTTTGTCACGTTGTTGTAAAAAAAAATTGCACGTCAAACTTAAAACATGCATTATTGCACCCAGAACAACACAAAACCATAATATCTTATTACACCAAAATAACATTAGATTCATTTTTATTGCAATGGGCTACGTTGGGAAGCAATTGTAGATGGCGAATAATAATAATTTATAACAAATAACATCATATATATAAGGTGACAAAATGCTAAATAAGGTCACGTTATTCAAATCAATACTTTGTCTTTATGCAAGAGTTCCCAATGATGTCAATACACTGCTTCCTTTTACTCAGAGATCATGCAGTTATATTATCTACTACTAACTAGTGGGTGTACCTTTACGTATATGAAATGAATCAATTCTAACATAAAACATCAACAATCTAACACAATGCGCTGCAGAGGTAATATATAAGCAACTTTATAATAAATAAATAAAAATACTAACAAAAAATAATTTTCAAACAGCATGTGCCGAAATTGCTATTTTATACTGATAGGATAATCATTCAGAAATATGTTTTTGGTTGTTCTGTTTACGTGTCGCTTTGTTGATCAACGTGGAATTAGCTCACATGCTAATCTTAGCTGAAATGTTCAACAGTGAGTAGCCAAATAAACCGCTAACTGTGAGAGATTTTACAGCAGCTCATCTCAATTTTGTTTTACCTCAGTATTTTGAGCAAGTCGATCCCCAGCTCCTTATGTAACGGGTTTCATTTTAAAAAAAACAAGGTAATGAGTTAGCACAAGAACATGATTTCTGGATTGTGTGCGGTCCCCTTTAAATCACACGAGCGCTTCCTCTTTGTTTGGAAGTGTTTCCTGTGCAGTGCGCATGTGCATCGAAAATACCATTGATGTTTTATTTTAAAGTTATTTATTTTTTGCAAACATTTATCGACCTGGTTTCTAGACATAAATACAAGGTAAATTTAGACTATAAAATTATTTCAAAATGTTTAAGCTCCTTGCGTTAACAAGAATTTCACGTTTTGTTCTACATACAACATTAATTAAATTAAACATAAATAAAAATAATTAATTTAAACAAACAACACTGTTAATAATAATAATAAACGTAAGTAAATGGTTGTCTGTTTCGTCAAGCAAGTAAAACTCAAGGCAGATTGTGGTGGTATTTGATAGTCCTTATCAAAGACTTTAGATAGCCTAAAAATGCTGGGTTTTTTTAACCCAATTTTGGGTCAAATATGGACAAACTCAAACATTAGGTTAAAAGTGTAATTTAAAAATGTTACCCAATGGCTGGGTTTGTCCGTGACCCAAAATTGGGTTAAAACCACCCAGCATTTTTTTAGACTGTAGGCTTATATATATATGAAGAGTTCAGATGCAAAAGCCTCTAAATGCCATTTGAAATTTTCTTCTAAAATGACCATTTTTGTCAAACTTGTATATTTAAGTTCAGTAATTTCACTTAAATGACAATTAATAGGTAATCTTCAATGCCATTTAAGTGAAATTACTGAACTTAAATATACAAGCTTGATAAAAATGATCATTTTAGAAGAAAATTTCAAATGGCACTTAGAGGCTTTTGCATCTGAACTCTTCATATATATATATATATATATATATATATATATATATATATATATATATATATAGGCCTATATATATATATAATTCGATATGGAAGATTAAAGCGGAATAGGTCCCTCCTAAATAAACCCGCGAATTGGTGAGCAAAGACTTCATTGTGAAACTTACTGTTTGCTATAAAAACGGGCAAAACAAGTTGTATAAACAACACACATCAAAACTAAGAACTAGCCTATACTATGCCCTGTGTACTACCATGTATGGATATCATCTAAAGTCTATAATGTTATTTATTATTTTGTCATCCATCATCGGAGTCTAGCCCTCCCCTCATTAAGGATGAAGTGTCTATAACCTTCATTCTTCACCCTTCATTCTTTCGATAGTGTCACCAATCAAAATTGACAACTCTTATTTTATATGGAGTATTGCAGCATTTATTATAAATGATTCATCTGTGCATATCAAAATATCATCCCCTCCTTCTTGCAGCAACATCTCTTCTCTTCTCCAATGACGTGTTTTCGCACAAAGGCGGGATCAACCTGTCATTCACATAATATTAGCAACAACAACCATCTAACCAATTCCTCAGTACCACCCAGTTTTTCTTATTCAATTAAAACTAATTTAAATTCACATTAGCACTTTACAATACCTACATATTGTTCCAAGCAGCTTTACAGAAAATGAATGTATACATGATATTTAAGAGTAGCCTAATCTGTTTTCAGAGGTGATTGTGTGTCAAAGCAATATTCAAATGACAGAAGACAAAACAAATAGGCCAATCCCATTTGGTTTAGCTCCGATTAAAATGGGATATTAAGTTACTACAACAGTTTAAGAAATAATAATTTAATTACAACTGCAAAATGTTGCAGAATAATGTAATATATGAATAAATAATAAAGAACCTTTGTGCCAAAAGGGTTCTTTCTTATCATTATCATAATTTTTTTTGCATAAAAGGTCCTTTGCAGTTGAGTAAAGAACTCTATGCTACATATATAGAACCCTTTTTTTCTAAGAGTGATATTGCCGATCTCAACATAATCACATCAGTCAGAGTATACTAGAAGACATTTCAAGGCTTACACCAACCACTCTCCTGTGTTTAAACATAAATATAAATGCACTGTTGATTCACCACACCACATCTTAATGTGGCTGACCTTGCCTAAAGCAGGGTTAAAGATGTGCTCTATTAACATACCATTACAGAGATCAAGGCATAGGGCACATCATTAAATCAACAGAGAGGTAATTTCATGCAGGGTATCGCATCCTTAAACATGAGTTGTCCATATAGACAATATCACATTAGTTAATTTCATCAACGGTTACACTAGCAAGCTAACGCAGTATGTCGAATAACATCAGTATCACTGGCTAAAGACCCTCTTCTTATTTTCTTCAGACAACTCCACTTTAATCATAATTGTTCCCTCGAGGGAATTTTCCATGTGAAAACAAATGAAGAAAAACCAAGGTTAATTCGCTAAGATATTATATGGGTTCTTCTGCAGCCAAGCTGAGAAATCTGATGTTTGTATCATTTTCTTGCTTTCTCAAAAAAGCAACGCTCAGCGAATCCTCTCTATGTATGAGTGTGAATCCTTTATACAAAAAGGATGAGAAGGAAATAAAAAAAATGAGGAAAGAATGATTCAAAAGGGGAACATTGCTGTGGTTAAGCAGTCTCGGTCCACTTGCATGCTGGGATGAGGTGAGATGTCTATAGTAGTTTTATTCAACTCAATTAGGGAGTAAAACATGGGTCCCAAGAGACAGACTGAAGGGAAACTAATTGAATGATCCATCAGTCAGTGATGGCTTGTTCACAATTAAAAACAAATTAAATGACAATGAAGCGGAATGATTAAAGAAAGAAACCGCCCTTGTAGCAATGTAGACCAAAAATGAGGGAGCACACACATTTTTTTGCATTGCTCTTTCAAATATTTACATTGCCAGATCATGGTCTTGGGAGGCCCCTGAAATATGTTTTTATCTTCACTGTAAAAAACAATGAGTAAAATGTACTTAATTTTTTTAAGGCAAGCTTTCGCACTGAAATTTTTTGAGTAAATTTCACACATAGAATTAAGTAAAAATATACTTAACTAAGTTAAGTGAAGAAACATAAGAAATTAAGTGATTTTTAATTAGCTAATTAAAGGTTACATAATATCCATTCTATTTAATTGTATTTTCTTTGTACAACATTTCACTCAAACAATTTAACACTGAATTAGACCAAACATTTAAGTATATGATTTACTCACTGAAATGTTTTAAGTAATCAATACATAGTGTGTGTCACTATATCTTCATTTATTAAATTGTATGTGTCCTCAATACTTAGTGGACAATACACAATGACGGTAACATTTGATGAAACGTTTTTGTGTTTGAATGCGTCATTTTAAGTAGAAAATGAACTCCAAATGTCACAAAATGTCAAATTACTAATCCTTACAACAAAAGCAATGATAAAATAGCGTAAACAATGAAAAATAAACCTCATTAATTATGCATGTACCAGTGCATGATGGGAACACCAGTATCAGAAAAGTTGAGTAATTTTACTTAATTTTATAATGTTGATATTTACGCTTTCATTCATACATGATTGAATTGAGTACTATAGAATTTACTTTTTTTTAAATTCTTGCCTGAACTAACTTTTTTTTCCCATGTAAATTACATTGTTTGTTTGTTTGTTTGTTTCTGTAGTATTTACTTCAATCATTTTTATCAGTTTTAGCCTTGCAGTCTAGGCTCAGGTGTTCTGATGGATGTCCCCCGGGGGGCCCTGACCTTCCGAGGCCCCAATTCAGTCCCGAATGTGAAAACAGACTGCTGAAACTTAAGAGCAATCTATATGTAATGTTTTTTGGACACTTAATTGCAATTAATTAAAAATGTATTATAGTTAAATAATATTAGCTAAGTGTGCTTTCAAAATACTACTCAATACCAGGCCTACTCAAAAGGCATCGTATAGAATTAGCCTTTGTTTTTCATTGCATCAGGATACAACGAAATTTCAGAGACTGCTATACAAACACATTTAAACAACTCAATCTTATTCCATTTCAACTGTATTAGGAAACATGTCAGTTTTTAGACCACACTGTAAAAAATATTGTTGGTTTAACTTAAAAAAAGAAGTAACCTGGTTGCCTTAAAACTTTAAGTTCATTGAAATTGAAAAAAGGAGTTAATACAATGAAGGAGATTGATTTAATAATCAGAAATTCAAAATATTATGTTATCTGAACCACATATAACTTGAAGTTGATTTGACAGATGAAAAACTTAAAAATTCGATTTTACATTCATAAAAGGACAAGAAGCTATTCAATGTTAAAGAGACACCACTGTAAAAAAGTGATCAGTGAACTTTACTTAAAAAAATTGAGGAAACCTGTTGTCTCAACGCATTCTCATCCCAAGGCGTCATATACGACGCTTTTGCCAAAGCGTAGACATTCAACGCACATGGCACCCTTTAGCGTCAAATGAGACGCTTTGGTTATGGTAGGTTTAGGTATGGGGTAGGGTTAGGGTTAGACCACTAGGAGGCGCCTTCTGGCCCATATATATCTGCAACTCATTTTACGCTAAAGGGTGCTATGTGGGTTGGATGTATACGCTTTGGCAAAAGCGTCGTATATGACGCCTTGGGATGAGAACGGGTTTGTTTCTTTAACATTATTAAGCAAATTAAATTAACAAGAAAAAAGTAATGTGAGCTTGACAATTCCAAGTTACTCTGGCAAGTAAAAGTTAATGAAAGAAAAGAAAATGCATTGTGATAGCTTAAAACCAAAACGTTTTTCTGAGTTATGTCTACTTACTTTGTAATTTAATATCTAAATTGTGGAAACTGGTTGCCTTGAAAAAAAAATGAGGTAACTACAACTTATCGTATGATTTATAATTCACTTGTGTTTAATTTGATGTAATCTTATTTTATTCATTTGTTTATAAAAGTATAAACAAATGTATTATAAACAAATGTATTATAAACAAATGTATTATATAAAATGTATAAAAGTCTTCACAAAAATTGTAGGATATACAATTCTTAAAATATACAAAATTGCTCAAAACAAGATTGTGTACTGCACAAAAAACCCCTCTTCTCTGAGAATAGATACAATCTAAATGGTCAATCTGTAAATCTTTCAATTTCAGTATATTCAAAGCAAAAAAAATATTTAAAGCAACAACATCCCCCTTTGACTAAGTGGAGAAAGCACTTTTTCACATTAAAACACAGAATGTTCTGCCAATGCTGTAAAATAGCGTGAAATAAAATTCATACCCATCAAAATACACTTTGATATCTTCGGACTAGCCAACTCTCCATCCTTTCCTTTTTAACATTTTTAACAATTTACAATTTAGCTTTAACAATTTATCAACAGTCCCTCTATTCAAAGTGTACTCTTTCTATACATACATAAAAAGTATTAACTTTAAATGTAATATCAATCAATTAAAACCTTATAATCAAGTGCTCTAAGTATGCATGACAAAAGATGACCAGAACATGGTTTGAAATGTACTTTCAAATAAAGCTTTTTATTTAGTATTACTTCAAAGCGTACTTTGCACACTTAAGTGGCCTTTTATTCCATTAATATGATTTTTTATTTTTTATTTTTTTAATTAAAACTGCAAGTGCACATTCACATCCCAACACAATAGATTAGGGGGCCCCTGACAGTTCGAGGCCCATTGTTCCGGCCCATAATCCTGAGTGTTAAAACAGGATGCATGATTATTTATTTACATTGCACTGCTTTGAAAGGAGACAGTGTGTCAGAACGAAATCCCAAAACCTTCCTTGTGATATGATCTGCTCTGAAGTTGCTATAAATTATATTCATAAAACAAATACGGGAGTAAGTGCAGACCTGCTCGCTTTGAATGATACATTAGACATGCGGACCGCCTTAAGTCTCTCCCCAGACTAATGGAAATGTGCATTGTAACATTATTATTTCCATTGATTTCTGTCCAACCCAATGTCAGGACATTTAATCTTTTATTTATTGCTTTCTCTCGCCACCACACCCATCGCCAGGCTCATTTTTTCTACTCAGCGTAAATCAATATCAGTCTTGAGAGATTTCACTCACTGCTTTTTTCTTGACTCATGTCCTTTAACATCTGTTGCCTTCTTTTCTTTCTCCCTTTCTCACGGTCTGTGTTTGATTTCCAATTAAGCTGTCTCCAGGCATGACTCCTGCATGACCTTTAGCAGGTTGTAGTGCTGAGAGACACGGGCTGAAGCACAATAAACATCTCTGTTCAGAAAGGCAGTGATGGATGTTTTTTTTTTAAACAGCATGCAAGCAACTGCATTTCAATGTAATGTGATTGCATGTTTTCATCAGTTTTAAAGGTGGTATATGTAACTTTCCTTCTAAAATGAATCCTTTTTTATTGCCTGTGTGTGAAGGGGTTGTAATCACGCATTACAACGATCCACTTGTCGGGTTTGGCTATTACCTCTGAAGGCTAGAATTCCTATTTCTATGAAGTCTCTGGGTCGGATTTTCTGTGAAATCCATCAGATGTGACGTGCATGCGCGCTCCCGAGCCTCTCTCCTATTATATACAGTCTATGTGACGCCACTGCAGCTGACGACATGGACTCTGATAACACCAAAAAACTCCTGCCTCCAGCACAACACACACTCCAGAAACTCCACATAAATATTAAAAAAACAAAACATGTCTCTGCTGAAGCTCATCAGGCCAAACGTGAATCTTCCTTCCTTCCTTACTTCCTACGATCTTACTGTTATACTGAAATTGTTCAGTCTAGCTCACTAAAATTGGTTGCAATCTGAAACATCACAGATAGAGACCACAAAAAATACATATAGCACCTTTAATGTTTTCATCAGTCAGTGATAGTTTGACGAGGTGGACAATCTTTAGTCAAAATGATTCAAAACTAAATCAATTCTAATACAAGAGGGGCCAATACAAGTTTCAGTTCCGAACTGTAAAAGAACAAAAATGAACAGAAATGAACAATTATACAGTATTTCATTTTGAGAAAAAGTTAGCCTCTATAGTTTTATAGCCTCACTAATGTATTCCTGTGTGTGTGTGTGTGTGTGTGTGTGTGTGTGTGTGTACATTTTCGTTGTGTCATTGTCACCAATTTAAATTTGTGGTGGTTCTGCATTTTATTTGACGAATTATAAGACAAAAATGAACAGTTATATTACATACTGAGAAGAAAAAAAAGCAGTTACCCTCTACAGTTTTATAGCCTTACAAACGGATTTCCTAAGTGTGTGAATTGCGGATGTTTTTGCATTGTTGGAAGTGTGCTACTTTATTTCTGTCTATGTGCGTTTTCTTTGTTGTTTCTGATTTTGATGATGAATTTGGTATATTTACTATGCATGGTCTCCAGGGATCCCGAAGATAACAAGTGCCAGTATTTTTTTCACGCTAACATAAAAACAGATATAATTCCAAAATGAGTGTTAAGAGTCATAGAAAGTTTCATACCATTTGGACAAACAGTCTTTTTTTTTTTTTTTTTTTTTTTAATTTGACCAAAAGTCATTTGTGGGTTAAAAAGACCCCGAAGATAACCAGAGGGTTAAATCATTGTGTTACTTACAGTGTAATTGTTTGCCAAATTTACAAGCAAGTTCTGTGTGAAAATGGCTTCTACTCCATTTTTTTTCAGTTCACTAACTAATTGCAATTATATGAAAATTAATTAAGTTTAAATTTATGTTAAAAGTAGGGTAGGCAATTTTTGGAAAGGCTAGCAAAAGCAAGCTAGCTTTGAAAGCATAGATCCCACCCTCTCCTCAGAGCGTCTACAAAGCCCCGTCTTCTACAAAACACATGAACACACACAAAAGAGTCTGCAAAGCATCATGAGACAAGAGACAATATTAAATGACCTCATGTCCCAAAGCACACATTACAAAAATAATGAACGTAAACAACTTAAAGTGAGCCGAATTGTACCACCTGACTGATTGATGTGTGAGAATAATTTGCTTCATTTATCTGCATATTGTGTAATTCATTTGATTATATTTTTAATCGATTAAAAGCCTTAGTAACTATTGCATCTTGCCTTCCACAAATGTCGTACTGATCCTTTAACACACCACATTACTGTCTGCAGCCTCTCAGAAACACTCGTGACATCTAGCAGCTTTGACAGCAATCATATCAGAGAGTCCTCATCAGCGACAGCCCTTCCATCTAACAACCACTCTTCACTTTTGTTCCCAGGGACAAGGGGGCTAATGAATATCATCACACTCCAAACAAGAAGAATGAAGTTCAATCTATAGATGACGATTGTGACTTCTCAAGCTGCTCTTGGAGCTCTAAGGCCCTGTTTACACCTGGTATTAAGATGCGTTTTGGTCGATCAGATCACAAGTGGGCGACACTAAATACAGGTTTAAACATTTTGAGCTTGTCCACTTTTCACCACTTCCAGAGGTAGTCGAAAATGCATTTGTCCGGATTGTTTTCATAGAGATAAACACTAATGTGGTCGAATACGTTCAAACAGCCACAAAAGACCGTCTACTTTCCGCCTACTGACCTAATGTGTAAAGATTATCGGAAGCATGCTAGACTGGCAGGATTTAAAGACCCGAATTTGGGTTGAAGATGAAAAACGTACCAAGCGCAATGTTCTTTCATTCCTGATTTCTAACACACACTCGATGTGATCTTGCGGTTGTCAGAGCCGAAAAGAAAGCTGATGTTCTCTATATGTTTTTCCGTCATATGCCGATTGCTCAAGCTTATTTCGTCCATTAGATCAAAAGATTTGAAAAACACATACATTTACCCGCCCATAGACCCTCCCCTCAAAGAAATCAGGACAGAAGTGGTTAAAATTAGACAAAAAAAAATTTTAAACACTGGGTGTAAACGGCAATGTGTCTCCCTCGTCTACTTTTGATCCGATCGAACGAAACACATCTTAATGCCAGGTGTAAACAGGGCCTGAAAGACTTTCTGTGACTCACAGCTTTTTCAACCTCATCATCCTCCCAGGAAAAGTGGATCAAAATCCATCATCACGCCTTTATTATGTTACAGATTTTACCAAAGTATTAAACTTTGACACGCAACTCATCCTGCACCGTTTGTACTACAGACATGAATGATACTTCAAATCCTACAGCTTGGTGAGGAGGAGGTGTGCTTTTCTAAGCAATTGGTGGATGTTTTTTTTTCTTCCTTGTGATAAAATGGACAAAATATCCTATAGGCTTACACTGAGCCATTTCAAAGAAGCTCTTTTGACTTGAGGCAGTCAGCAACCACAGAACAACCACTGTGACCGTGAGTTTAGCAGATACAGCATCTTGACATCTTGATCTGAATCTGAGGCCATTCTCTCATCACTTAGTCTAATTCTATAACGATAAGTCTATAATCCCACCCACTTTGAAGCGGTACTAAACTGCAGTGGAAAAGCAAACCGAGCCAAAGGAAAGCGAACCAAGTCGTACCACGCAGTGGAAAATCACCATAATGTAGTCTATTTGAAGGAGTGAATGAAAACGAGTGATTGAATTTGGGCACTGAGTGTGCCGGAAGGGCTGTATGATATTTATACCTAAGTGATATTACAATGTACCCACATTGGACCAGCGGTTTGGAAAATGTATAGCTGGATGATTCAGCTGCGGGCGCCATCTTCTAGTCAGATGCGGGATTTCATTAGGCAAGACCCTCATAGTGCATTATGGGTATTTTATAGCATCTGAAGGACACTTGTTATTGCGGTGCATGGATTCGGACACCACTACATATGGCTGTCTCCTCAAAATGTAGTTAAGGGCAATTTCACACTCAGCCCAAAACTAAACAGAACAGGGAAACAGGAACTAAAATAATGACAGAATGCCAAATAAAAGTCAAAAAAATGGAACATAAGCAGTTAATAATACAAAAGTCTATAAAAATCACCATAAACCGCACTGAAAAAACAAGCCATTTGTTAAGTATGAATATTAAAGGGATACTCCACTTTTTTGGGGAAATAGGCTCATTTTACAACTCCCTCAGGGTTAAATGTTTGAGTTTTACCGTTTTCAAATCCATTCAGCCGATTTTCTGATATTTAGAAGAATATCAGTAACCAGACAGTTTCTGGTCTCATTGACTGCCATAGTAGGAAAAAAAAATACTAAGGAAGTCAATGAGACCAGAAACTGTCTGGTTACTGATAATCTTTTAAATTTCAGAAAATCGGCTGAATGGATTCAAAAACGGTCAAACTCAACTGTTTAACTCTGGGGGAGTTGTAAAATGAGCCTATTTCCAAAAAAAGTGGAGTATCCCTTTAAAATAAAAAATATATGAAATGGAATAAAAGGTCCCACTTTATATTAAGCGTCTTTACCAACTTTAACATGAATTCATTAATTACAGTAAATCAATAATTTGGTACAATGCACTTATTGTGCTCATACATGGTTTTACATCATACTTATTAAAACAAATCTGCATATAATTACACTGTTGAACATACCACCTAACCCACCCTTAAATCTAACCATAGCACCAAACATTACCCGTGTCCCACCTCAGTAGCACCTCAAGTGTTTTGCAATACAACATGATAACACTAAGTACTTTACACCATCTAAATACATATAGCGACACCAATTCTAATGCCAGAGCAAGTTCAGCACTGTGGGATGAACAGCGAGATGTCATAACTGACGTGAGAAGAGGCAAAATTTCCAGTTATCGGTCATCTTTTTCCACACTGACAGCTACTCTCAGTGGCTGCATGAGAAAGTCCTCGACATCCTGCTGAGGATTACACCATTGCTAGCAACCAAAGCAGATGCAATAGGTATTGACTGTACTGGCTGTACAAATGGGTCTGATTTCATCACTTTCACAGATAGTCAGTCCTAAATATTGAATTTGAGGAAATCAGATTTAAATGCTGTATAAACAAAACCACATGTGCCAGATGGTTTTATTTGACTATAGAGTCACATCTCTCTGTTTTTAATCATTACTCTTGATGCTCATTTTTGCAAACGTACGATTTTAGTACGAAGTACACAAGACAGCTTGGAGTGGGGGTCTATTAGTTCACCCAAAAAAATACACTCACCTAAAGGATTAGGGACACCATACTAATACGGTGTTTGACACCCCCTTGAACCCTCAGAACTGCCTTAATTCTGCGTGGCATTGATTCAGCAAGGTACTGAAAGCATTCTTTAGAAATGTTGGCCCATATTGATAGGATAGCATCTTGCAGTTGATGGAGATCTAGGGTACGAAACTCCCGTTCCACCACATCCCAAAGATGCTCTATTGGGTTGAGATCTGGTGACTATGAGGGCCATTTTAGTACAGTGAACTCATTGTCATGTTTAAAAAAACAAAACAATTTGAAATAATTCGAGCTTTGCAACATGGTGCATTATCCTGCTGGAAGTAGCCATCAGAGGATGGGTACATGGTGGCCATAAAGGGATGGACATGGTCAGAAACAATGCTCAGGTAGGCCGTGGCATTTAATGCCCACTTGACACTAAGGGCATAAAGTATGCCAAGAAAACATCCCACACACCATTATCCCACCACTACCAGCCTGTACAGTGGTAACAAGGCATGATGGATCCATGTTCTCTTTCTGTTTACGCCAAATTCTGACTCTACAATCTGAATGTCTCAACAGAAATTGCTGAGCCTTCTATATTGGATCTGATAGGAATGGTGCAACACATGGACTTTGGGTCGAACATGTATGGGCGAATCATTCCGGTTGCCATTTTACAACATTGGAAGTTTTCAAAACAATTCTCCCACGTGCACTGACGAGTGAGTTGAAACTCATTATAATATGCAAAACTGTAATGCACTTACAGCAGTGGGCGTTTACTTCCAAGTCTTCAATGCGAGATACCCATAAAAAGCGTTTTTCAGCAAAGCTCAAAACTAGGGTAGAAAATAGCCTATTACGTATTCATTTAGATGTTTCTGAATGTAAAAACCAAGCGAACATCATAAGTTGACCACAGACAACAATATCAACAAATTAAAAAGCCAGTTCATGACCCCTTTAACAGAAGCCCGACCGAACAAACCTCATTGATTCTTGCAGAAGCTCAAACATGCGTAACACAAGAATGAAGCTCACTGATTCTCACACAACAAGTAATCATGTTTCCATTTAACACAACTGATGTGTGTGTTGATGAATGTTCATATGTGAATAAAAACCCAAACTCGTATAAATTCCCATTGTTTATCTTATCACATAAAGCAATCGACAGCTAGGGTTAAATGTGGTTAGGTCGGTCAGGGGTACTTAAGAAATAATAGTCAACATATTATACATGATATGTTAAACCTACAGTATTAATATTAACAACAATTCTATCATGTCAGTATTAGGTACCATATTACTGTTCCCTGCTAAATGATAGCATCTAAGCTATGTTTTACAGATGCCTAGGCTGATTACAATCATAGTTTCCCAAGCAGCAGGGCTCTAAAATATTTAAATCGCTAAAGTATTTAATGATTTGTTTATGGTGGCGCGCAGTTTGTCCTTAGTTCACACGTGTAATTTATACAACACCCCCCACAGGAGAAACAGCAGTCCTCCAGGTCAGGGGCGGGAATCATTTCACAGAAAGCACTCATGGGCAATCGCCAGGCCCACTCAACGGTGACGGCTGATTTACCTGCTAAACTTACTGCGCCATGATGGAAAGCAAAGGTGGCGCTGGATGGAGAAAAACAATGAAATGGAGAGAGATAAATGAGAATGTGCAGAGGTGCAGAGACAAAGACTGTAGAGTGGCGTGTTAATGACTGGAGATGAAAATAAGATTAGCAGGCACGTATGAGAGAGAGAGAGAGAGAGAGAGAGAGAGAGAGAGAGAGAGAGAGAGAGAGAGAGAGAGAGAGAGAGAGAGAGAGAGAGAGAGAGAGAGAGAGAGATTGAAACGTGGGTGAAATTGGCCGCTAAAGAGAGGCAAAATAGTGAGAATGTGGAAAGAAGATTGCGTGATAGCGATGACACATGATACGCAGATAGGCTGAGATTACTGAAAAGGCAGAAAAACAGAAGCAGGTAATGAGAAAAGGACAGATAACGCTGAGAGAGAATACTCTTGTTAAGCCGTACCAGGATGAGATGGCTTCGTGCAGAGAAGTACCAACGAGAACACAAAAACACTTGATTATTGCTCAAATTGAGAGTGGTGCTGTGTCAGCTTAGAGAAGAGAGAGAAGAAATGCAGGTCTCTTGATACAGGGCAGAGAATGGGCAGCTCCAGGATTGAACACGATGAGAAAAAGCACTTGATTGGCACATAGAGAGATTGTTTTTTTTTTTATAGTCTCCGTGCATTTGTTCTCACCTCCTTAAGTCTTTTGAATGTCGCCTGTGGTCCTTGAAGTAAATATATTCGTCTGATGTCTCCCCTTGATTTCCTCACAAAACATTATCTTTTCATTATGGCAATATGACAAAAGGCTGCCACAAACTCTGTTGCATGCTGAGCAGGGTCAGTTTCTGTTTATACCACAAGAGAGCACTCAGTTCCCGCGGAATAATCACACCAGACTCCACATGCAGAGAATCGACGAGAATGGATACAGTTACACAACATTATTTATAAACTAAAAACTGTTTTGGATTTTGAAACATTTCATACAAAGAGACACTGATATAAAGTGAATAAGAAATATTTAAGTTCAAACAAACAAATGGATCACACATTGAGAATGTAAACTTATTTGTGCACAAGGTAATATTTTCTTGCCTTCGTTGAAGCACAAGATTACCTATTTAGATCATTAATTTATGAAATATACATGTAATAGCATTGTGTCTCAAAGATGTTTGCTGTTCAATTATTAAGTTGAATAATATCAGTGTTGGTTTAAAGGCTACAGTTTTTATTATTATTAATATTAGTTATTTCATGTTCACTTAATTTGTAGTAGGAAGCCCTGGATTTCAAGTCAAAATTCACACACACACACAAACATTCATTCATCATCATCATCACTTGATTGATAGTTAAATAATACAATTTAAAAAAAATGCAGAGACAACAACAAAAACAAACTCTTACAAAGGAAATTGTAAAAAAAAATATAGGCCTACAGAATCAAATTGTATATATATATATATATATATATATATATATATATATATATATATTAGGGCTGTCAAAACGATTAATCGCGATTAATCGCATCCAAAATAAAAGTTTGTGTTTACATTATATGTGGGTGCACTGTTTATAATTATTATATATATATATGTATAAATACACACACATGCTTGTATATATTTAAGAAATATTATCATGTATATAGATTTGTATATAATTTATATTATATATAAATATAAATATTTTATATACAAATAATATTTTTTTTCTTAAATATACATGCATGTGTGTGTTTTTTTATATATATAGACCATTTCACAAGATGTAAACAACGCTGGCCCAGAAGCACTTCCTGTTTCAGTTTTTTAACACTACATTAAAGCTGGGATAAAATACAACCAACAGAACATTTAAAACTGAATCAAAAAGTTAAACAAACATCTTTGAGATGTTTTCTTTACATGTGAAATAAAGAAAACAGTTACAAACTGAAACAGGAAGTGTTTCTGGAGCAGTGTTGTTTACATCTTTTGAAATGGTCTATATACAAAATAATTATACACAGTGCCCCCATATATATTTTGTAAACAGACACTTTTATTTTGGATGCGATTAATCGTTTTGACAGCCCTAATATATATATATATATATATATATATATATATATATATATATATATAAATTATATATATATATACATAAGAATCAAATTGTATATATATATATATATATAAAGACAGAATTAGGAATCACAGATTTTTATTTTGTGATTCTGGGGCTCTATCAGATCATAAAAACCTGTATTATATTACAAAAATGCATGTTTGAAGTAGGGCGGTATCACGAGAACATTCAAGCGTATGTAATCTGAAAAAGACTGAGAATGAGTGCAATACAACACCAAGAGCTGATATCGCATCATTACTTCAATCGTTGTTGTCTTTTTTTCCTAGTTCAGTATGTACCGACACGCCTCTTCACCCCTATATTCCGCACCCCGCCTTCCCATTACTGTCATGTGACACTCAGTAACTCTTGTCCCGTCCCTAGGATTTGACAGCAATCTTGTCAGAGTGCACTCAGCAGCAGAGTGAAAGCCCTTCTGTATCTCACAACCTCATTCACTCGGGGACCATTCCTGCAGATGTTCACTCAGCCCGTGGACAGTGTAATCAGGACAGATTTTACATGCTGTGATGGAAATACGCGAAACTACTGCTGTGTGGTTGAAAGGAGACGTAGCTTGGGTATATGCACAAAAAGATTTAGTGAGCAGCTACATGTGCCTCAGCCTGCACATCTGAGGAATCACGCTTGGAAAACGGCTTGCTTTGAATTACATTTACGTCATCATTAGCATTCATTGTCCAATTGCTGGCCACAACACTATGTAAAACAAATATGAGTAAAAAACAAAGTCAGGTTTGCAGAACTTAAAAATATGGTGGTAATATTAGGGTTTATATTGACAAGTTAATATACTAACCAGGAGACATGAAACAAATGCAATATACAATGTTCAGGGTAATGCAGAAAGAGCCATTCTGAATGTCAATGTTTCAAAGAAAAGGGATTAAGTTTAAACTATAGTCTCAAATAGCAATACCTATAGAGGCTTAGTTCGCAACCGCATACTCACTAAGTAGATACTTACTCAAAGAGCACTAAAAGAGTCAGTACTATATAGCTTGAAAGCATGAAGTATAATACGGACATAATCCGCCATCTAACAATATCACGATATTAATGAAACTTGCTCTTTTTGTGGTCTTGTTGAAGAAACAAGTGCACATTTATTTTGTGATTCTAGTATAACCAATACATTTTAGGTTGATTTAAAGGGATAGTTCACCCAAAAATGAAAATTAGCCCATGATTTACTCACCCTGAAGCCAAACTTGGGGTATATATGACATTCTTTTTTCAGACAAATACAATCGGAGTTATATTTAAAAAATGTCCTGGCTCTACCAAGCTCTTCTTCATAAAGAGAGTCAATGGGTATATTTTTTTGGAAGTCAATCAAGCGCATCCACCCATGATTCAATTAAAACTTTATAAACTAAAATAACTAACTTAATGCAGATGGTGGTACGCTGGCCGACTTACGCCAAAAGAGTAACCCTTGAGTAACCCTCTCAAGGTTCAAACAAACCAACCCGATCTCACGACCAAGTCGTACGAATTCGACGAATGATTAAAAAGTGGCTATTTCGTAACAATTCATACGACCTCACTCGAACAAATTAGTACGATTTTGCTAAATCGTACATATTTTACGAATTGTCCAATTCGTATGAATTCGTACGAATGACCTACCCCGCCCCTAAACTTAACCATCACGTGGGTTTAGACAAATAGTACAAATTTGTACGAGTGAGGTCGTACGAATTAAACACTTTTTAATCATTCGTCGAATTCGTACGAATTGGGCGTGAGATAGTGTTGAACAAACAGGGCTGGACAACCGCGCTCGTCATTACGTTGTGTGTCAAGGTCAAGGGTTACTCTTTTGGCGTAAGTCGGCTTGATGGTTATTTTAGTCGATAAATGTGGATATTTTTCTTACACAAACACATCGCTTCACTTCAGAAGGCCTTTATTAGTTTGAGACACGTGTTGTCTCAAACTAATCAAGGGCTTCATTAGTTGCATCAGGTGTGCTTGAGCTAGAACACATTAAGGCCCTGTTTACACGACAATGCTCGCGGGTGAAAACGTAAAAATATTTTATCGGATGTGCCTTTCGTTTACACGGCGACGGCGTTTTTGAGGCTTAAAAACGCAAAAAAGAGAAACCACCCTCCAGAGTGGAAATCTTAAAAACGCTCCACTGCCTCGTTCCCGTGTGAACGGTAAAAACGCAAAAGTCTGCTTGACAGTGAAGTTTGTACGCAGGCGCGTGGACTTGATGGTGTTGTAGTATGCACTCCAAGCCGCCTGAAGTGCATACTACATTGAATTTCACACACTTTTGCGTCGCTGTTTGCACGCGGATTTCCCACACAAAACGCTCGTCTAAACGCAGAATAAAAAGTGATGACGCAACGCCACTTTTGCGTTTTCTCTTCAGAATTGTTTCCGTGTAAACATAGCCTCAGTTGAAAAGATATAAGCGACATCATTAATCAATCTAACTAAAAATATCATGATATTGATGAAACTCGCTCTTTTTGTGGTCTTGTTGAAGAAACAAGTGCACATTTATTTTGTGATTGTAGTGTAACCAATACATTTTGGCTTGATTTAAAGGGATAGTTCACCCAAAAATGAAAATTAACCCATGATTTCCTTACCCTGAAGCCAACCTAGGTGTAAATGATACTCTTTTTTTCAGACGAATATGATCAGAGTTATATTTATTTAAAAAAAAAAATGTCCTGGCTCTACCAAGCTCTTCTTTATAAAGAGAGTCAATGGGTATATTTTTTTGGAAATCAAACGGCTGTACGCCAAAAGAGTAAAATTGACGATGTATGTGTATGACGGATATATAAGATTAGTGTAAGCTCTGGCGCCTCTCACGGTTCAAACAAACAGGGCTGGGCAACCGCGTTCGCCGTTCGTCATTACGTTGTGTGTCAAGGTCAAGGGTTACTCTTTTGGCGCAAGTCAGCTTGATAGTTATTTTAGTCAGTAAATGTGGATATTTCTCTTACACAGACACATCGCTTCACTTCAGAAGGCCTTTATTAACCTGCCAGAGCCGTTTTGAGCACTTTTATCATGGATGGCAACATTTTTTTAATTGTGAAAACCCAAAATTGTTATCTCTTCCATATGTTGTCAATTTCTTTATTTTATTTGCTAATTGTTTTGTTCACAAGCAAGTGGCTTAAATCTGCTTTATATTTTCCTCTTTTTCTTGTTGAATCTAACACTTTTGTTTCATCCTCCAGGCTTATAAATAAGAAAAAAGGCATTTTTTATGCATTATGATGAATTATTCAAAGATATTTAACCTTGACATTGTGCTCGTTTTTCTATCTCACAATATGATGTATGTAAAACCATGACATATATTTATGTTCTCTGTTTTTTTTTTCATTACATTACCAGAACCATGGTATGTTTCCCTGATCTTGTATGTAATTATAAGTTCTACAATAAAAAAAGAGATATGAGCGACAGGTGCACGTGCACTAACACCTCATAACATCTATAACTCGATAAATTTTCCTTAGCGTTTGCAGTGTTTGTTAAGTCTGCACAAAGGAGACATCGGGCAGCTGCTGAAGATCTTCTCTTATAAATATAAATCCATACATATTTTTAAACAATATCTATTCAGTCATTATTTAATAGCCTTCACACTAGTAAAAAAAAAAAAAAAAAAAATCGAGGTGATTTTGGTCAAGTTTGTCCTGCTGGTTTTGCTTCATACAATATCAGTCAATGGATCCTGACTTCCAGAAGCTTCATGACATTTTTGATCATGCTTTTAAAGCTTCTGAAAGTCTGGCTCCTTTATCTCAACAATTTAACAGTTTACAGTGATTCAACTAATGTGATTTTAACACAAGGAACCGTGTTTACTCACATTTGAAAACATCTCTGGGATATTGCTAATGACGTATCCTCACCCGGGGCCTCCTGGGAAGGCTGGGATAGAAAAGTATTCAACGATAAGTTCAGAATCTGGGCGGAAGCAGTAGGCCATCCGGTGATTTCTTGCCTACTGTCTTATGAATACTGAGGTTTCAGACATACTACTCTTTTCACATACTGTTTTATATATAAGTATGCATATTCGAACGCAACATTAAAATACATACGTCCAAATCTCGCGACAATTACTGCACCACCCAGGCATTTCTTGCCTACTCTTTTATGAATACTGAAGGCTAAAGACGTATTATTCATTAGCCTACAGCTTTTTCCCTACTATATATGCGGTTTTGAATACAGCCTTTAGAGTCTATATGGTCTCAGATATACTTTATAATCAAACTATCCTAATTGTGTAATTTAGATACAACATCTTTCGGTATGATGCTGAGGATGGTGTTCGCTTAAAGTATATCGCTGCAAAGGTATTTTCAAAATTGTCGAAAAGATCCCAATTCATATGGATAAGTGTAAATTAAGTTTTCTGTTATTAGTTGTAATATAGTTCTGTACTACTCGTATAAACGCCCCCCAAAGCAAATGACTAAAAATAACTTTGCTATGACTACCGGAGCATTGAATCACATTCAGTGTCTTGTGTGCTACTTTAGCTTGAGTGTGAGCACTAGCTCTAGCTAAGTTGCTGGGCGCAGTTCACTTAATGGCCACTGGTGTCGCTAATAACCATAATAACAAGGGTTTATGAATTCTACAGTATATACACTTGTAATCAAAATAATTCAACCCCCATTACAAACAGGTTTGTTGGCTAAATGTACAGACTTTCAGCTGTTTGCTATGAACAAATCAATCAATAGTAATTGAAATAGCTCAACAACAAAAGTTTCAAGTGGTTTCCTCAAATTCAACTGAAAATGACTGCAGTCTCTTGAAGGAGTTTCACCGCACTCACGATAAACAAGGTGCCAGACAGACAAGACTAGAAAATGAAAAAAAGAAATAAACTATCCGCACACTTGAATCTTAAGCAAATTTAATAGCCAAGCTTTCAGTCAAAAGACCATCCTCAGGATTTTTTGAATGACTGCAGTCTCAAAATTATTTAACCCCCTGATTAGAATCCCTCAAAACAGCACAAATGTGTTGTCTCAAGTTCACCTGATGCAACTAATCAAGGGCTTCATTAGTTGCATCAGGTGTGCTTAAGCTAGAACACATTAAATATCTGAACCAGCTATGTGTCTTTGACTGCATGTTAAAAAAATGCCAAACCCAAAAGAATGGTCCAAAAGGTTAAGAGAATATTTCATCACCCTTCACAGAAGGCAAGGCACTAAATGTTCCAAGAAACACTGTTGGAAGCATAGTTCGCAAGTTTAAGGTTAAAGGAACAGAGGTTACATGACCAGGACATGGCAGAATAAGGAAGCTATCAACGGCTGAAACCGGATTTCTGAGAAGGCAGGTTCAGATAATCCCTCGAGTGACTTTCAAAAGACCTGCAGCAAGGCAACAGGCACTGGCAACAGGCACTGAGGTTCCAGTTAGGCCGTGTGTCCACCAAAGCATTTTCCACGCGCCTGGCGTATGTTTTCAATTGTTTACAATAGGAGCGCCGCGTTTTTTAAATGCCATGAGCGTAACGAGGCACTGAGCGTTTTTTCACGCTGAAGCGCAGAGCGCCCGGTGTTTTTACTGGTCGTCGGGAGTTGAAAAGTGTTCAACTTTGGATAAAACGCAGCGCTCATCACTGTCACTTCTTACCCAGCCGTCCAATCACAGTGAAGGAGGGACGGGACTAAACAACACTGACCAAAAGCTAACTGACCAGAGCTAACCGAAACAAAATGGATGAAAAATATTTGTTTAGAATGAAACACATTATCTGCACAATCAGTTACAAGTAAACTCTGCTGCGGATATTCTGTATGATAGCAACGAAACGCCTCAAGGGAAAAAACGCTGCGCTGCTAAAATGCTCTCAAGCGCCCAGAGCACGGCGTCCTCAGCAGAGCGTCTAGCATTTTCAGCTGGCTAAAAACGCTTTGGTGGACACACGGCCTTAAGGTCCTTGCACACTGAATCCGAAATTTGACTGAAATGTTCGCACGTTAAAAAATAAATACAACCTCACGGTATGTCGATCATGCTCGCACATTGCCTCCGAAACTTTCGTCCATAATAAAAAAGGTTTTTTGCCGTTTTTCACATCCGTACCAAGTATACCAAGTATATCCATACAGGTGTTTTGACAATTTACAGACAAAGAGTGACGAATACGAAAAAATGCATATGAAAAATGTGTCAAAATGCTTGAAAAAACGATCCAGAACACCAAGATGTACACCACTACTGACCCAAAAGCACAAGAAAAATCTGCTCCAATTTTCTCCAAATCCTATAAATAAGCGACTGAAGTTTTGGGATTGTGTTCTGTGGAGCGTTGAAACAAAACTGGAACTTTTTGGCCCAGCTATGGATCATCCATGGATCAGCTGTATGTCTGGAGGAAGAAGAATGAAGCGTATGCTGGCTTTGGGAGTGTCAATGGGAACAGCTTTTCACTTTCAATTATGATATTACTTGTTATTTTTAATTCCATAAACTGTTAATTTAACAGTAATTAATTTATTAAATCCATGAAATTATCCCATGTTGGGAACTCTGAATGGCTCTCTATATGAAGTACCTGACAGAACTCTTTAATGTTTTAAAGAGAAACTTTTCTTCTAAGAGTGATAGCATTATTACAGTCTTTTATGGTAATTTCTTTTACAGTGCATGTAACCTACTGTAGATATGCTATATAAGGAACTCTTCTGATCTGAGATCGGCTCATGAGATTGTGAGCACCAGACATAAACAGATTGAATGACGGGGGTGAGCTGCCATTATGTGTGATGTGAAGTCAGCCACAGCCCATCAGCTTCAATGCCACACGAGCAGATAAGTCAGTCCCTGAGGGCACACATTATGCATCTATCAAATCCAGCATGAACATAGGGGAGTGCTCCACATTGAAAGTCAATGCCATCAGCTCTCAAATGAAGCATGGTGTTGAAGTTTTTTTTTTTTTTTTTGCAACATTATTCTATTAAACAAGCACAGTCTTTGGGAGGACTAACCGCCAGGGTGAATATCCGACTGTACGGGCATTTTCTGCCACACTTAGAGTGTAATACTCCACATGTTTCCTCACAGCTGGATACAAAATTCTTTTGGTGGAAAAAAGGCGACCCAAACAACAAAAATCACACCTCTCAGTGCCAAGCTTTTTACTTCTTTCTGAAAATCACAGTGATACGACCCCCAAGAGAGAAACCATTTCCTGTACTTGGCAAAAAAATAAATAAATAAAAATGGTACGTTAAGAATCATTCACCCAATAAATTGGTTTCCGGCATGGAATCGTTTGATTATGTGCCGGACGTGACTTGTGTGTGTGCTTTTTACGTTTGGGCCAAGTGGTACCGAGTGAAAGTTGTCTCGAGTGATTGTGGTTTAATCCCTGTTGTTCTGCCCCTCGTAACCCGAGAATCCTATCTGATGCTTAATCTTGTTCTGCTGTTAATCCTAATCTCTACGGTATCAAAAAACCAAAACAACACACAGTAGTGTTGTGCTTTCTTCATTTGTCAGTTGTTTTATAAAACGAGATGAAGAGCAGATCTTGGCTGCCATGTACTCTGACACATCTTTTGTCAGGCCACCTGCTGCGCTGTCTTGCATACTTTGCGCACATCTCACTTAATACCTTGTTCAGCAGGCTTGGAGTCCAATTATACAATCCAATTTATCTTCTAAAGGCTTTTGAGAACATTATTATTCCCTCTTGTGTTTGATACAGAGAAAATTGGGATTCATTTTGTATTTATTAAAGATTACCTTTTCAGCGCTGTGAGCAAGCATTGCTATTTTTATGGCCTTTTGTGCTTCGATATCAAAACACTGAAAATATATTTATTGACTGAAAATTACAATAACTATTAGACGACAATGTTAAACGTGGTCCCACTTTATATCAGGTGTCTTTAACTACCATGTACAAAAAAAATGTTAGGTACTATGTACTTATTGTGTTCATGTTGTATTGCAAAACACTTTTGCAGCTATTGAGGTGATACGGGTAAGGTTAGGGGATGTTTGGTGGTATGGGATGTAAGGAATGAGTCAACAGTGTAATCATAGATGTAATTACAGGCAGGTATTTTTAAAAATACCTGTGTGTATACATGTGAAAAAAACATGGTATGTACACAATAAGTGCATTGCAAATGATTCATTTAAATGTTAGTGCATACTAGTTTAAGACACTGTAAATCAAATGTAAAAATGAAATTAAAAATGTTACCTTGTCGACTAAGTGAAATAAGTTTGAGTTGAAGTACTAAAATGACTAAAACTGAAATAAAAATAAATGAATGCTAAATAGAAAGATACAAATCTAATACAAATGATAAAGGCACAAATTTACTACAACTTTAAGGAAACATTTCCACTAGGGCTGGGTAATAAATATCGATTTCTCGATATTAATCGATTCTCATTTTTACGAACCGATATCGATTCTTAAGTCTCAAGAATCGATTAGTCATCCTGTTTCATTTGAATGAATGGGACATTGTATCGCGGCTGCGCGCATCCAAAAAAATCGCAATAATCTTTGTCCTTTGTTACTATTGATATGAAACAAAGTCTCAATTTTCAAATTACGTCCATTTTCTTTAGAAATTCAAAAACATAAATAGCGTTTTGGCGCTGTGGCGTGAGATCGCTCTGGCGCAGCTCAAGAGAAGCAGCAGCGCTGATCTCTCTTCCGGCTTAATAATACCAGTTACAGCGCGAAATAAACATGAATGAGCATCTGAAAGTGTGTTAAACGATAGAGTACAACTTATCGAAATCCGTATCATGTCACATTGATTCGCTCAATCAGCGTTTCAACCGTGGAAAGACGTCAGTTAAACAGCTTGTAATCAATGTCATGTATCGTCATATTTACCTCAGAAAACCCACATAAACTCGTTAGAAGTTTATAAACTCCTTCATATTAGGCTAATGAAGCCTAGTAGGCTACAACTAGACTCCCATGGTTTACAGCATTAGTTAAGAGATTTGATTCCCTTGAGAACTGTAACTGATATCCAAAATAATCAATATTGAATCGAAATCGAATCGAATTGTGAAATTTGTCTCAATACCCAGCCCTAATTTCTACTGAGCAAAATGTATAGTTTCGATAACAGAGTTATGAATCATGACAAAAGATAAATATATGGTGCCAGTTTGCTACGTTCAAATGATTATTAAACAGCAAACACAAACAATGCAAAAGCGGCAGCACACACAGTGTCCGAATTCTCTCACTCATTTTCATTCACTCATTCAACATCAATTTGAGTATTGAAAAGCACCCGATTGCTCGTTACATTTCGCATGGCACCAAACTTTTTCTGCAGAAATTTATTTCTGCTACAATAGAAGTGATATTGCCATTTACTGACCATTGAAGGAACTATATCTTGTGCGTTTTGCCCATACTCACCCAAACTTTTCAAACAAGGCTACTTTACACGAATGTGAGTTCATTAGCATAGTTGCTGAATCACAGATGTTTAATAGCTATATGAGATGAGACATAGAGCCAAATCCAGCACGATCAGTGCAAGTAGGACTTTATTTAACATTATTTGATTTATTTGTTATACTAAAGAGACCTTTTTGAAGGTTAAAGTAATATTGGCTTATTCCTTTTTGAGCACTTCAGCTTAACTGAGACTTGAGTGCTTGAATATGTTTAAGAGGCTGTTGACCTTAATTTATTGCAATTTTGCGATCTTGAAGACTTTTACTCAAGTGATATTGGAATTGGTTACTTGGAACTTTTCACTGTATTTAAAATACCACTGTAAGGTATCTGTACTTTAACTCAAATATGGTTATAAGATACTCTTTACACCTCTGTTAGTAAGCTAAGGCACACAATTTCACAATATTTGCAAATAAACGGAATGGCATACTGCAGCCATGTTATAGATGCCATTGTTTGTAACACTTTACAATAAGTTTCAATAGTTATCAGTTAACTACCTTAGTTAACATTAAATAATATTGAACAATACTTTTTCAGCATTTATAAATCTTAAGTAATACTGCTTTTAACATTTACTACTACGTTATTGTAAAAAGGAGTCCACTAGAAGCAAGTTTGCAGAATTCGAGTGAAGTTAAATATATACAAACATGAACAAACTCAAAATAATCAGACTTGGCTTGACATGGGACAGACTTAGACCTTAGACTTAGACCTAGACCTTAAACTTAGACCTTAGAGCTTAGACTTAGACCTTAGATCTTAGACTATAGACATTAGATATTAAACATTAGACTTAGACCTAGGTGTAGACCTTAGACTTAGACCTAGATCTTAGACATTAGACCGTAGACTTAGACTTAGTCCTAGACCTTAGATCTTAGACCTTAAACTTAGACCTAAGATATTAGACCTAGAACTTAGACCAGAGCTTAGACTTAGACATTAGACATTAGACCTAGACCTTAGACTTAGACCTTAGATTTTAGATCTTAGACCCAGACCTTAGACCTTAGACATTAAACATAGGCCTAGACCTTAGACTTAGACCTAGGCCTAGACCTTAGACTTAGACCTAGATCTTAGACCTTAGACTTAGTTCTAGACCTTAGACCTTACACAAGCCTTTGGTGTGAGAGACCCGGGTTCGAATCCACTGCGAGACACCAATGTGTCCCTCAGCAAGACACTTAACCCCTAGTTGCTCCAGAGGCGTGCGACCTCTAACATATATAGCAATTGTAAGTCGCTTTGGATGAAAGCGTCAGATACATGGATAAATGTAACTGTAAAATGTAACTAGGAACAAGACAAAACACAAGGGTTTAAATACAGGCTAAATGGCAGAGGGACACTTGTGAACATAATCAAGGTAATCAACCAATGACAACAGAACACATGGCAGGATCACATGAAGGCCAGGGAATCACATGACAAGACATGAAACATGACTGACATGAAACATGACCAAAACTAGATGTGACAGTTCTTAAAATCAAACGTTGTAGGCTATTTGTTAACATTAGTTAATGCACTGTGAACTAACAGGAACAAATAACAGTTCAACAAATATTATTAACAAAGATAAATAAATATTGAAACAAATGTATTGCTAGTTAGTTTATGTTAGTAAACACATTAACTAATGTTAACTAATGAGCCATATTACCAAATTTCATTTCACACATAAAAAGGTATACAACTGGTCATGTGATATCAACATGGCACATGGCTCTACGTATTTTTAGGATATTATTAGGAGTCTGGTAGTCTGGGTTTCCCCATGCTGCCTTCCCGCAGCGAGTCTGCAGTTTTCATCTCACGGTGTGCATTGCATTTTTAAAAAACCTTTATTCATGTATTTACGCATAAAAAAAAAAAAAAATTTTTTAATGAGGAATAAAATGACTGACTAAAAATATCTCTTTGTTAAAACCAAAGCTGCGTCCTTGCATTTGAATGATCTGCCCCTTGTTCCCAGCTCTTCTTTAAATGTTAATAACCCTCAGTTCACAATAAATTACTTATTATGGCTATGACTATTTCAGTTGTAAAACAATAACAAATCATTTTTTTCTCCTCCTGTGAGAGCCAGACCCTCTATAGTCACAGAAAGCATGTGTGATAAAAGAGCCATGTCCTCACTCATTCTCTCTCATTTCACTGTGCTGTTGTGTTTAATTTGAGGGTCTGGAACATCAAATAGCACTCCACCCCTCCTCTACTCTTTCTGTAAGGGCTCCAGGGTTCATTAGGTGGCAAATCGTCCTTTCAATAATCAGCCAATGTAGCTCACTCTCCCATTTTGATAACCTTCTTCTCATTAAATTCATGGTATGCTTATTTGAGTTCTATACAGAAAAAAAGATGTAAGTGAAAGAAATAGTGAGTAGTAATTAAAGAGCTGACAGGGATCCTGCTTGGATGAGTGGGTCCACTAGCGCTCCTGCCACCTTTGAAGCCTCCCACTTCGCCATCCAAATCAGACGGTCTCAGACCCCCGTCTGCTGCTACCACTAGAGACACTCAAACAACTGGCCTTTCATTTTTTTTTGGCACTGTACTGTTATTTAGTACAGAGACAGTAGAGTAAAAATTTGGAGGAATGAAATCTGCACGACACAGACCAGATTCAAACCTGAATTTCCCACTTGACCACAGAACAATGAACCACAGGCCACGGCTCCAACAATTTTCATAACAGTCCAAACCACATGTAAAGCTATATTAATCAACCTGATATTATTAAATAAGAGCATATTTCTGTCTTCATTGTGATTCTATAGAGTGCTGCAGGGACCATGTATTTTTGTAGGCCAAAAGCCGGAAACAGATTTGCACTTTTGGTTCCATCGTCCTGGAGTCAATGTTTTTTTCATCGTTAAATGCAATGGGAAAACCCTTTTGGCATTTGTCGAGGAAATCAGGGTAAGTTAGCCTGACTTCGTCATGCTCATATCCTCAAAATGTGAGTATGATACTACTCCATAGGGCTTTTATCATGAGCCGTGTCTTAAAGGTGCCAAATGGAATAATTGAGGTAAAAATATCCAAAAAAAATGAGCTACACACATCAAAAGAATGAGAAGAAATAAGTGCAATGATGTCATTAAAAAACTGACAAGTTATAGTGCTGCCGAGATATAAACCTAAATTAGCATGCTAAATTACTAGCCCCGGCCCGGCATGTGTCGTAATACCAGTTTCGGCCATGGGAGGCGGTATGCGGGCGGGCAACATTACCACCAGCCAAACTGCAATAGACGAGTAACTCGCGCAACTTGTGTGTACTTGAACCTGATGTCAGTTGTGTGGAAAATACAGCCCACTACTAAATTTCAGTTCAGGGATGAGTTAAAAAAAAATGATTGGTCGATATTATGCACGAGGAATACATTTTGGTAAGTAAGTTGTAACATACTGTATCTTTCAACAGTGTTCGTGTTCTTTTAGCATTAGCTAGTAAAGATGATCGATTCACGTGCGCTAGGGATCTGTCGTGTAACATTTACAAACGCCAAAACTGGATTTATTGTTTGAATTGCTTAATAAAATTAACAGAATCTGAGCGCTGAGATTGGTCTCCGTGTCCTTTTCTGTGCATGACAAAATTGATGTGTGGCGTGAGAGTGTGTGAAAATTATCAGTTGTGTGTCTCACGGTGAATTCGTGAGAGTTGGCAGCTCTGAAAGGCGCTAGCTTGGTCCACATCAGGGAATGCTGTCTGTCAAATTAATTCAAACTAATGATAAAAATGTAACATGAACAAAACGAATACCATAAACTAGAAATAATAGCCTGGGCTTTAATTTTCCCATATCGGCGAAATGCACCGGCTTGTCTATGAGACGGCCTTTATAATTTAGTATTGAGAGGTTGTTCATTTAGTCTCTAATCTCTGAAAATCTCCAAACGATCCACGTGAAACTGCGGTCTTCCAACCTTTTACTATCGTGTCAATTGATTTGATTAATATGTGGTAGGGAGACAGAGCAACACAGCACTCGCCCGTGTTGTTTGAAGATATGAGAGTGCGCACGACCATGGAGGAATTTCTGGAGGTATACTGCCTCCATCTGGTATGGAATAAGGTGTATGATTTGATTTTTTTATCCCAGAGGGCACCTTTAATTGAACCAGGAAAAAAAAAAAACTCAATTGGATAGACATTCAACCAATCAGAGCAACGCAGTAAGTGACGTATGTTGAGTGACTCACAGTTGTCAACAGAACTGAACTGCACACACTCTGGAAAGAGTATTTAAAGGAAAAATGAGTGTTAACGACCTTTGCCGGCAGAAATTGTGAATGTATACAAACAAGTTCTCCGTTTAGGATTAGATCTCGTAATAAAGCCAACAAATCTTCTCGCATTTGTCTTACCTGTCTCAACTTTAGACAGGTAAGACGTGACTTGACTGATTTTAATAAATGGAGAGACGACGAAAGACACCAGGCTGAAGAAGCGTGTTCATTTGAGTCTTCAGAGAAAAGAGACCGGGAGCCAAAATGATGTATTTAATGATGTTTTCTAATAACCGCTTATAAGGGGTTCAGTGGCTACCAGTATGGGTATGGTGTGCGAGTAGTAAAACAAAGCATCACCATTGTTTGATGCAGTGATGGCTTTGACATGAGTTGCATCGTCTTGATTCCCATTTTGGTTCCTTCTTTTACTTGGTCTTCCATGAGCACGACCAAACGTGAAACCTCAATGACAACTGGGTTGTCCTTGCGTCCCAGCTTCTTAGTGACCATCGGAGATAAATTAAATTGTTGCCAAATCCCATAGGAAGGACGGCAAACACATCTTGACAATGGACAAATGCCTTTATTGCAGTTCTCTGTTCGTCATTTAAAATGAATACGTTGTCGATTTCTTCTAAAACAGACGCAATAGCGGATCTAACTGCAGATCATCTGTCCATCATCGTATAAAGCCCGCCCTGGAAATTTGATTGGCCCGACCATTTTTTACTCATCATAATTACTTCTCAATGGATCGAGTCCAGACCGAACTTCACCAGCAAAATATGTTGCGGCCTAGGTTCGGGCTGGCATCCAGGCTAAGGGTAAGTCTCAGCTTCGGACAGTTGGCTGAACGTCTGATGCATAAGGCACACAAAATGGGAAACACTTCAGGAGTTTCAAAAGTCATCATCTGATTGGTTGAATTCTACAGGATTTACGGGAGACGTGATGCTCTTTGTCATGTTTGTACGCCTGGGAACAAAGCCTTTGTAAAGACAAACCGAGGTTGTAGATACTTTGAAATTCTCAGAAGAAAGTTTACACAGATTTCCAGTTGGTCTATTTGGAGACTGATTTGTCATTGTTGCAGTAAATTTGCACAAGGTTCTTGAATAAATGCACGTCGGTCTGTTTGTAAGGACATCAACTTTACATTTTCACACCCCTAAACATGACGTTGTGCAAAACATTCAACACACAATTGGCCACTTTACATATCAGTACATATCAAGAAATCACAATTTCCTTGAGCTTTTGACATTTAAGAGGTCATCTCAACTCATTATAATATGCAAAACTGTTATTCACTCGCTGCGGTGGGCGTTTACTTCCAAGTCTTAAAGAGTACCTATTATGGATTTTTGAAAATTGCCCTTCATATAGTGTTTAACATAGATCTAAGTGAACGAAAACATCCTGCAAAGTTTTAAACATGAAAGTTCATCGTATACAAAGTTATTGTCTTTCAAAAGTAAGAGTCGACTCTGAGTCGCTGATATGAATCGTTGGAAGAACGATGCTTTTCCTTTGTCTAGTTGACGTCAACTTGACAAGTTATTTGAATAAGAAACGCCCACTTATTGCGCTCGGAGACGCCAGGGAAAACCGGAGCTCCAGGGGTGGCGGGCAAATCTGAAACTGGCCCAGGATGGGCCAGCCCAGGGAGGTCTGAGAGCATGGAGGTTTGGACCCACCGCACCTTTTTGGACTCTGTCGTTTTTCGAGATCTGGGCTTCGGAAAACAATCATGTCGACGAGACGCTATGTTTTGAAGTGCGACGCAAAAGCGAACTTTTTTCACCTGCCAAGTGAGGAGTATTTGAAGACTAAGTGGCTGCAGTTCATATACAAGTACTGCTATCTACCACACAAGTATAGCCCAAACTTTGTTCTGTGTTCGCGTCATTTTGAAGATGATTGCTTCACAAACCTAAAAGCTATAAAGTATGGATTCGCGAGCCGGCTCTATCCTAACGAGCTGAGGACCTGAGGTGTGTTAAATAAGGGAGACATACACAATATGCAGAGCAGTGGTCGCGAGGACTGGAGTTGAGAACCCATTTAAGATGATAAGAGTTCCGTTTTTCTGCACAGAGAATACTAATCACAACTGACTAGGTCATCTGACCAATCACCGCAGATTAGCGTCACGCAAAGGCGGGTTTTGGACAAAGGACTCGCTAAAACGATTCATATGGGAGTCGGTGGGCAATTCAGGTAAAAATAAATGCATATTATAAGACAACAAAAGTGTTTTTTGTCATTGCATGCTTGTAAAACTGTTGTTGGGGACTCCCAGAACAATATTAGGAACATTTTAAATGCCATAATAAGTACTCTTTAAGTATGAGACACCCATAAAAACCGAGCGTTTTTCAGGTAGGCTCAAGACTTGAGAACAAAATAGCCTAGTACTTATTCATTTTGATGTTTTTGAATGCAAAAACCAAGCAAACGTCATAAGTTGACCTCAGACAACAATATAATAAAAACTTAAAAAGCCAGTTCATGACCCCTTTAAGTTTCAAAAAGTTGTAGTGGATAGAGTCGATGTATGTCGTCAGCGTAAAAATGAAAATCAAAACCATGACGATGAAGGATCTGACCTCCTCTGTACCAGTCTCAACACTCCATTAGACCAACCAACGGACTCACACTGACTTCACATTGCAGTGTGCTTTAGTTATTTGCTTCCACCTTCAAATGATGCCCCACTGCCCAGTCTCATTTTCTCTATGAAATTAAACCACGTTGGACACAGATATAAAACAAAGAGTGTTTTTTTAAGCAGAGTATTGAATGGACCATTGTTGTAGGGCTCTTTTATCCTCTCCCTTGATGTGCTTGTGCTTCAAAGATCCGTAATACAAACTGTGAACTTGAATTGTTCTGAAGGTTAATTATCCAGGCTCTATTGTGGGGCTATCTACACTATTGCAATGTCAATGGCACTGTTATGACAGGGATAATGTTATATCCACTCACAATCTGGATGATGTGCTCTCAACTCCACCATTAGAGGGAAAACTCTTACTAGCATCATGATTATTTACTCTATGTGTAGTGACAACGCATTCTCATCCTAGGGCCTAACTGACAATTTTGACCATGCGTCTAAATCCAACGCACATGGCAACTTTTAGCGTCAGTTAGGTAACGCTCATCCTACCGCGTCATCTAACTGACGCTTTTGACCATGCGTCTAAATCCGACGCACATGGCGTCAACCTTTGATGGCGCGGGTAGGTTTAGGTCTGGGGTAGGGTTAGGGTTAAACCACTAGGAGGCGCGTCTCATATTGACGCTAAAGGGTGCCATGTGCGTTGGATGTTGCCGTATGGTCAAAAGCGTCAGTTAGATGACGCCTTGGGATGAGAACGGGCTGGTAGTGAATGCATCACAACGTTTAGGCTTCAATATAATCATTTGAGTTCAAGGAAATAAGTAAATAATTTGCCAGGTTTACAGGGCATTGCTATGATTACTAGGGTGTCTGGGTGTTGAAAGGATTTTTAGGTGGTTTTGAAAGTGTCTCTTTTAGAGACTCATCCAAAGTTGAGATGGTTTTTTTTTCAGTGTCTATGGGATTTCTTTTGCCCAGCATTTTCTTCCACTAGATGAAAATAATGAATCTGATCACTTGATAAAACACCTCTGTAGAGCACAAACAGTGCAGGATGAGATATGGCAAAGACTAATATTTATAGGGTTAAAGGTTTGGAGCAAATCCCTAACTCTAGGCAAAAGTAATAGCAAACACACTACAAGTTAGTTATGAATGTCCTTGCTCCCCAGTTTTCTTGTATCATGAAAAGTCAGTCACATAATCCGATATTACATGATCTAAACAGGTGCGGTTTACTTCAGTAGTGTCTGTACATGAATGCAGGCCCACGGCAGCCTTAAAGCAACCTGAATGCAACAATACTAGACATAAATAAACAGATCTAAGTATGACAAAGTTACAGTGGGGTGTATATTAGGTACTCCACTGTCTCTTGAAAGGACTCTCATACAGTACAATCCAAAATGACATCTGACTTACTGAGTGAATTCACTCTCATACAAAAAAACAAGCACTGCCGTCTAAATGAAATAACACTCGTAGTGCCTCCATATTCATCATAGCTCTGCGTGTGAGATATCACCTCACACAGGCTTACAGCTGGCGGGAGAGATGGGTCTTGTCTAGCTGGCAGTGGAATAGGCAGCCACATTGTTCATCATCTGTCTGTGTCAGGTGGTAACATAGCAGGAGAACTGGTGACAGATATTAGGAGTCAGGTCCACGGGACAGTGTCGTTAAATGGCGAAGCTAATTACACCCAACCTTTTTGCACCTGATCTGGATCAATGTCTACTGCTGAGAACTTAAATATTCATAATTTGACTGGAAAAGGCACGAGTCACGAGTCTTTATTCCAAAGCAATCCTTAATACAATATTTGAAGGCCCTTCTGTCTATGCTGATATTCAGTTGTAATAAAAACGTATTCTACTAACCCAAACCCTAACCTAACAGTCTACTAATACTCTAATTACAGTTAGTTGACAGTCACATATACTCAGTAGTAGAATGTCTAAGGCTATGTTTACACGGAAACGATTCTGAAGAGAAAACGCAAAAGTGGCGTTGTGTTATCACTTTTTATTCTGCGTTTAGACGAGCGTTTTGGGTGAGGAATCCGCGTGCATATGATGACGCAAAAGTGTGTGAAATTCAATGTAGTATGCACTCCAGGCGGATAGGAGTGCATACTACAACAACACCAAGTCCGCGCGCCTGCGTACAACCTTCACTGTCAAGCAGACTTTTGCGTTTTTACCGTTCACACGGGAACGCGGCGGTGGAGCGTTTAAGATTTCCACTCTGGAGGGTGGTTTCACTTTTTTTGCGTTTTTAAGCCCCAAAAACGCTGTCGCCGTGTAAACGAAAGGCACATCCGATAAAATATTTTTACGTTTTCACCCGTGAACGTTCTCGTGTAAACAGGGCCTTCAGTGAACCAAAGTGAAATGTAACCAAAAAAGTTAATTAGCACATCACATGGCAATGAATGCCCCCTCCACTCACTAGGACAAACAGTCAACATTCGGGGTGACACTCGCAATGGCAGCTGTCACAGTAGGAGACATTTCACAGGAGGCAATTGGTGATTTTAGGAGACAGAAAGATTATACATCATCTCGAAGTCACCTAAAGTGCCTTACTATACATTGGAGGGTTATATTAATAATTTTATTGTTGAGAAGGACGATGAAAAGCTTCAGCTCCAGGCAAAAACGTACAGGTCACAGTGTAAACATGATAAACCGCATATCGTTGCCATCACTGTTTGGTGCTACAGTATTTACATGAATCATTCAGCACAACATTGTTCATTTTTGTTATCTCGGTTATTTACAGATATACGTTAATGAAGCTATCACATGATGTACAACGCAGCTGGAAGCTAACGTTAACGTTTTCTAATGTTAGTCTAACGTTAGCCTAAAGCATGGGTCACCAAACTAAGGCCCGCGGGCCGAATCAGGCCCGCCACACCCCTTTGACTGGCCCCCCAACCCCTCTGCCCCCCACTATTTGAACCGGCAATCCCCAAAAGTCGTCATGCTTTGATGTTATTTGTATTCGAAAATAAATAAATGGAAAATATGTGGTATTTCAAATTAAAACAAAGTGTGAAGACTCGATTACTACTTTTGCAAACAACTATTAATGATAAACAAATATGGCTGTGCCAGGCTAGTAATCTGTACTACACAATGAGGCCTGCTGGGGGTCAGTTTGGTCTTGGTCACAAAATTCTATTTTATATAGCCCCGGCCCCCCATCACAGTCAGGAACGATAATGTGGCCCCCAGAGAAAAAAGTTTGGTGACCCCTGGCCTAAAGTTACGTTAGAGATTTTAAAAATAACATTCAAATACGTTATTGACTTAACTTAGAACAGATGTAGACATCCTTGTTTAATGTATCCATATTTAGTTTGTGTTTTGTTAACGCATAACTTAATCCAGAGCAGACACTTATCTCGGTTGAGATGTGGCTTAGGAAAGAGTAAAAAAATACACACCGTCGCCCAACCTCTCAGGAACAGTGTCAGAGTTGCATGTACCCAAAGCACATCATTTGACCATTTTAAACTTAAAATGAGAAGAAAAAAATGAATGAAAACTGACTAACTGCAATGCATTTCAATGGACGTGGAAGCAGAGAATGTGTATTGGGTTAGCTGCGCACTGTGATTGGCTCATCAGGTTTGAGGGCGTGGCTTAGTCATAGGTCCACTGTACTACAGGGTACAGTGTAAAAAACAGAATTGACTGTTAAGTAGGAAAAAAATGGGGTTCACTTTATTTTGATGGTCCCTTTAAAGGGATACTCCACTTTTTGGGGGAGTAGGCTCATTTTACAATTCCCCCAGAGTTAAATAGTTGAGTTTTACCGTTTTCGAATCCATTCAGCTGATTTTCTCATATTTACAAGAATATCAGTAACCAGACAGTTTCTGGTCTCATTGACTTCCATAGTATATTTTTTTTCCTACTATGGAAGTCAATGAGACCAGAAACTGTCTGGTTACTGATATTTTTCTAAATATCAGAAAATCGGCTGATAGGATTCGAAAACGGTAAAACTTAACTGTTTAACTCTGGGAGAGTGGTAAAATGAGCCTATTTCCAAAAAAAGTGGAGTATCCCTTTAAAACATTATGTTGGCCATAAGTAAAGTTGCACCCAGGCCTACATGTCTACTGACTCTCATTACAGTGTTAGTAGAGTATTAGTAGACTGGTAGGGTTAGTAGAATGAGTTGACGTTCTTGCAAATTTACTTATCGTCAGATAAAATTTCTGTTGGAGGTCCGTCACAATAAACAGTTAGCATTTATTAAGAGTTTGCAGATATAAAGTAGAATGTCTACTAATACTCCAATGAGAGTAGTTGACATGTAGTTGCAACGTTATTTATAGTCAACATATTGTTCAATAGGGATCATCAAAATTGTAGCAACAGTGGAACATAATTAAGCTCCGGCCCTCTGGCTGAGAACCACTGTTTTACAAAACGGGTGCCATTTCTGTTCCTTATTTAGATATGAGTATTAAAGGATTTAATAATGATTAGCTAAGCCTGCTTTTTTAAACCATTTGTTAATGTAGACATCAAGACACACATTAACAAAAATCCTTTAAAATGCATTAATTGGATTTAAAATATAACTAATTTAACTGTCACGTTCTTTTTCATGTTTTTTTGTTTGTTTTCCTGCTTATTGTTCGTCATGGTTATTCACTGGTTCATTGATTATCTCTCACCTTTTTCATATTCAGTTAATTATCTTGTATGCATATATTGCCGTCTGTTCTTTCAGTTTTTCGTCTAGTGTTAGTTGTGTTTTGTACACACTGTTTCTTTTGTTTGTGTGTTGGATATATTTTTGTTTTTATTTAATAAAATATTTATGCTGCAATTGGATCCGCTACTCTTTACCTCTTTTCCTTCTTAATAATGCAACATATGCCTTATTTGGCATGTCCTCATCCTTGTTTCCCACTTTTAGTCGTATCAATAAAAACCTCTCCTAGTATTAGTATTAGAAAATGTATGAAAAACTACCATTTCATCTTTATGAAATGACACTAAAATAAACCATCCACTTGTTTCTGACGCTGGGATCTGAAGTCTGTAAACGAGATGTTTAAAATGGTCAAAAAAAGTCGAAGGGAACTTTTTCACTCTACCATTTATCCTGTCGACAGACTGGGGCGTGTGGAGTAGATCAGAAACTGAACGTGCATCTGTATTATCCAGTGTAGACAGCGTCAGTGATTATAATGGGTTCTATTTGCTTTTGAGGGGACGCTCACATCCATTACAGGCAAATGTCAGCCGTTAAGTGACTACCAGTGGGCGGGGCTATGGTGCAATGATGCATAACTATTCGTCACTGTCTTATGCAAATATGGAAATCCATTTGCCCATGTGATGCCACAGGTCACCCTGACTAAATAAAAGCTTTTTATAATGAGGAGCGCACATAAGCTATGCGACTTGCAGGATGTTTTAATGGTACAAAGACCTCTTTTATATCCAAAAAGTAATGGCCAGGTTTGTTTTCTCATGTTTAAAATATGAGCACATCACACTCACTGAGCAGGAAGAGTTTCGGCACACTTTGGGAATGTACTAGAAATACAAATCTGGTTATCCACTCGAGTAGTAGTTATTCTTGTTAAAGGGAATACTAAATCCTAATAGTCTCACTACTTGCTCCATATGGTAGCAGCCGAAAAAGAGAGAACTCTAGTCTTGAAGATTTGTTTGGTAAACACGTGGCCCCTTTGGGCCAACTGAAAGGGAGTGTGATCCACTGTGTGTGTGTTATTATCCACATCTCCATGCATGCCTCTGCCATCTGCTCCTGCTCTGGTTGGTTCCTGCTGTTTTATTCTGTTCTCTGTGTTTAACAGAGAAAATATTAGCTTAAGTTGAAGAAAGACAGGGACCCTCTAAGTGGAAGATCTGAGCGTCTTCACCCTCATTATTCAAAACAAGAGGACACAAATGGTGTAGAAGTGGGACTATCCATGGCATGGTGAAATTTATTGAGCCTTTTATGTAGAACTTTGATTAAATTTCTCTCATTGTACTTTTTATAATTTTTAAGTGGTGGTGGAGGGTTGGGTGTCAGATTCTTTAAGCCCGGGACACACCAAGGCAACGTTATCTGAGTGTCAGTGGGCTTAATATTTTCTGCATGTTCTGCACCGTTGGCTCTAGTTGGATGACGTCAGGTATTTTTGTGCCTATTTAGCATTTGACTTTTACAAGAGGTGAAAACAAAGTTCACATTCATCACCGCTAGTTCTTTGACATCAGCTTGGTGTGTCCCGTGCATTAAAGGTTTAAAGGGAGGGTTTGAAAGTTTGAGAACCACTGGTGTAAAGGAATCTGTTGAGACACTTAAAGGGGGGGGTTTACTGCTTTGTTTCTTTGCATGATTATGTTTATGGGGTTCAATATAACATGTTTTCTGGGTTTTTCTTTTTTTAAAAAGTCTTATTTTTCATCAATTCCACCTTTATTGTAAGCCGCTTTCTCCTTTGTCATTTGAACGACCGGTTTACGTCCTGATCCTATGAAACCACTCCCTCAGAAACAGGCAATGGGCTCAGATTGGTTAGTTTGGGCCGGTGTGTTTTGATTGGCTAAACTGTGCACGTTGTCCGGATACTTCACGCCAAGTCATTACCTTTATGGGTGAAGTTACATGTGTTCATGTCAAATGTCAATAATGGTGTCAATACTGCAGTATCAGTATGAGCCAGAATCAGACCCAGAAAGCGGCGATGAAGAGAGGCAAGGAGAACCTCCCCAAACATGACTCTTAAAAATGTTTCTGAATGGTAATTATGCTTATGTTTTTTTTTAAGTTTATATGTTACAAAAATTAACGTTTAAAAAATTAAATATTAAAAAGTTAACATTTGTCTTACACAAAATAGCATTGAACTAACTGGCTACTATATACACAAACAGCGTTGGCATTGGTTTACGTTCTTGATCAAATTGAAAAATAATGTCATAAAGTATATATGCACATACAAAATTAGTACATAAACAAATTCAGGTCCAGAATGTTTGTACACGATTATCGTAGACACGAAATGGCATAATTAAGTGACTATAAAGTCAGCGGTGTCATTTGATAAAACTACATTACGTCTGAAATACATTTAAAATGATTAAGTCTTACTTACAGGTTGTGGCCCAACAACTGCTGCCTTTGGTTTTAAAGTTGGAACTGCTTCATGTTTTAATAACAGTTTCTTATTGAACCCGGCATTGAAATTGTGGAGATTCTGGAAGCTGTCTTTCGTAAATGCGCAACACAGAGAACTAAATTATGATTGTAATTTTCAGGAACATAATCAAACATAAATTGTATCCATTGTTGACGAACTACAACGTCCATAGGAAGCCCGAACAAGGAAGACCTGACAGTTGGGTGAAGTTAACATCGACGAGCCACAGAAATATGGCCATATGCCATTTTTTGCATTTTCCAGAGGGAGGGTTGATGTAAATGTATGGATTATTTACGCATAAAACCTGATGTAGTGGAGGCTAAACGCACGTAAACGCCGTTTATGCACCTCCCAATATTCGGAAATAGCATTTACCCACCTCCAAAGTGCATTTATCCACCTCTAAATATCCTGTAGTTCCTAAGACATTTTAAATTAAGCCTATGTCGTTTTAGTTTCGAATCGATTGAGTCAAATATTCAATAAACATCTGTCTCATTCTTGAATAAATCAGCTGTTTGAACGAATCGTTTGAATTAATGAATCAACGACTCACTCAGGACGATCGCCTGCTGCCACCTACTGGCGGTTTAGTGTTAAAGGTTTAAAAGTATATCATTCTTTCTTATATGTCAATTTAAATCAATTTCACAACATTATTTAATGCAATTGTGATTTTTCAGTGTAAATGATTTAAGTTGATCAGCCCCTAGGGTAACAGCCCTATAGCGTCTTATTATTCAAAATAATTGAATTCATTGATCAAATTTAGGAATTTAAAATGAAAGATGAAGCGGGAGGGGATGCCCCCAAATATTACAATATGGAGATTTAAATACCAAAGCTGATTGAACACTGATGAGAATATTGTTTCAGAATAAATGAACACACACAAAATAAAAATAAAAAATCAGGACGAGAAACTTTTACTCGCACAAGTGAATTACACATGAAAAGGCTTAATGTCAAGCCCTCCCTATATAGCAATGTCATCAGGAGATACACATACACCGGTAGGCAGTAGCCCACCTTACCTGGTGATCACGTCGTGGTCCACCAGAATTTAAAGTTTACCCACCTCTTTTTTTTGTCGGCATTAAACTTTCTGACTTTTAAAAGACGATATCTTTGCTTACATTGAACTTTCAGCGCTGCAAGTTTGCAGATACATGCATCAACAGCAACATTACACACTATTTCAAATGAAAAAAGAGAAACCGCAATCAACCACCCCTTTAATTGTGATTTATTATTTATTATTATGAGAGGGGACAGCCATTTGTTGTCCAAAGGGGACAGCCATTTGGTGTCCAAAACCATAGTGGACCTTATTGTTAAATCCCACATCTCTTAAAAATAAAGTATTTTAGCATATTTTTATGTAAAACTCCACCCAAAAATGAAAATTCTGTCATCATTTACTAAACCACAAGTTTCAACTTCATTCTACTGAACACAAAGGAAGATATTTTGAAGAACTTTGGCACCATTGTATTTTTTTTTTCCTACTGTGGAAGTCAATGGTGCCAAACAACTGTTTAATTCCAATAATTCTTCAAATTATCTTCCTTAGTACTTATTACAAAAATAATACACCTTGAATTATATCTGTATATTTTTTACTATATATGATTACTATATGTAATATTTTTGGATACTAAATTGCATGTTATTTACAATGAAAATATATTATAATTAAATTATATATATTAAATAGAGTTAGCTGAACTTTAGAGTGCTTTTTTTGACTTACCTAATGGCCAGTTGACACAGAATGAAAAAACTAGCAGGACTTTGGTGCTGATTTAGCTGTTGCTACTGGAACGGTGGGTCCATTAAAACTCATTCAGTCATGGGAGTAGACATTTCTAGGTGGTAATTGTTGGTTCCTAAACCCATGAACAACATAGAAACTATTAACAGATTACACACATTTGCAAATCAAACCATACATCTCAAATCAACTTGTAACAAAACAGAATGTATAACACCAAAGAAAAAATATACATAACCAGAATTCAATGTAACATATTAACACAATCCCTTTAACTAAACAAACCAAAAGAGAGGAACTTACATGTTCAACCACGCAACAATTCCACACAGAGTATGCATGAATGAATGAATGGGGAGACGGTCTCTTCCAAACAAACAAGCTGAGACTGAAGCATGATTAGCTAGTGACAACAGGTGATCTCATCAAGACTCAATCAGCCAATCAGATCACAGCAGAATTTTCTACACAGAACGTGTTTTTCCATTCCACAGCTACTTTTCAATTGTTTTTCAATGTAAACAAGCGCTACACGGATGTGTTTGACCAATGTCTCGCGTCTTTTACAGCATCAAACCAACACAGGCACATTGGAAATATCCCCATAGGTGCAAATCTCCAAAAACGTACAAATACAAATACATACTGTTGTAAAGTAATGTCTTTTTTGTCACATTTGATAGAACAACATAATAGAAGGTAATAAAATGGCCAGATTCACATCATCTATTTCAGATAAAACTGAAAACGCTTTTAGTGTCACTCACAGGACATTTCTCTTTGAAATTGTGGCCAAAAGTGAAAGACGCAAGGTAATATCATTTTACAGAAATGTCACCACAGGCCCACTTTTTCAGTGAGCCTAGGTTGAAATATACATCACCTTTCATTCAAAGTATGAATCTCAAAAAAAAAGAAGAACCCCCACCCCCCATACAGTACATTGCCTGTAAATATTTATACTTACATTAATCCAAATCCCAGTAAAAGTGTATTAGTCCTTTGATTTCTGACCTTTCCCAGCGGCTGTGCCTCAGCGGTTTGAACAAAGAATAGATTTAGCCCCAGAATCACCATTCCGTGAAGACAAACACCAGGTCATTCGACCCAAATGCATTTCTACAAGTTTGTTTTCCCAGCCACTGACAAAATGCTATATTTCCTCAACCCCAAAGGACATTCCCGTGTGGTTCTCAAAGCATAAACTGTGGCTGGATATTGTGAGATGATGATAATAGTTCAGTGTAAATCTGCATTTCAGATGTCATTGCTCTTTTGAGAGTCGCAGATAAGGATCTATCTCCTGCCATGTGCGAAGGAGTGGCAGTTTAAGTCTTTGGAGACCAGTTCCCTATCATTTAATTGCATCTAGTTCAGTGTTTGCGTGGTATGCTTTATCTTCCCACTGGAGTCTGTTCTTTTTGTTCTCATTTCCTCCGTGTGTTAAAGGGAGGGATGCAACTTTTTAATATCATATAGATCAGTGAGATCTTGGTAAAAAAATACAAATCTAAAGGGAGACTACAGAAAAAGTAGATACGCAATATTAAATGTGAAGAATAACATATATCCATCCATCCATCTATCCAACTATCATCCACTGACCGACCGACCGACTGACTTACCAACCTACCCACCCATCCACCCACCCATCCAACCACCCACCCACCCATCCAACTACCCACCCACCCATCCAACTACCCACCCACCCATCCAACCATGCACCCACCCACCCACCCACCCGCCCACCCACCCATCCATCCATCCACCCATCCATCCATCCATCTATCCAACTATCATCCACTGACCGACCGGCCGACTGACTAACCAACCTACTCACCCATCCATCCACCCACCCGTCCATCCACCCACCCACCCATCCATCCTTCTATTTATCTATCTATCATGTTGCTTACACCAAATTCTGACCCAGCCATGTGAAGCTGCCCGGAGGTGTTGCCAAGATGGCGGCCGAGTGGCATGACTTGCTGGGTTAGGTCACATGCCGAGCCCTCTTGAGGTGTCGTGGGCTAGTTGGAGAAAACACTGAGGACGGAAGGTGCCCACTTGAAGACCCTAGATGTCCCCTACTCGGCTCAATCCAGACGGTTGTCAAGCTGGTCCACTGGGGAGACCATACTGTAGTTGCAGCCGTTGTGTGTGGTGACGGCCAAATACACTGCAGCCGTTAACTCCGGACAGAAGGAGAGTTGCATCACCATATGGAAAGAAGCGTAAATGGACAGAGAAGCATATTTACTGTAAAAGTACGTCTTAGTTTGTGCTCATTGTGGCGAGAGCCCAGTACAAATCAGCATGAAGTTTAACATCTACTCTCATGTAATGGAAATCATAAATCTTGAGAGGTTATTTGAGCTACTGTTGCCTTTCTATCAGTTTAAACCAGTCTGGCCATTCTCCTCTGACCTCTGGCATCAGCAAGGCTTTTTCGCCCACAGAACTGCCGCTCACTGGATATTCCCACTTTTTCGAAACATTCACTGTAAACTCTAGAGATGGTTGTGCCTGACAAGACTTATTAGATCAGGAGTTTCTGAAATACTCCACAAACAACATGCCACATTTTTAAATCACCTTTCTTATTCAAACTCAAACTGAGCATCAGAAGGTCATCTTGACCAAGTCAACATGTCTTAATGCATCCATCCACGTAATGATGCTTGATCTCTGTTTATTTACACTTATCTCTCTTATTTGTATGGCTGGCTAGGTCTGCTATTGTGGGAGCTGCAGGGTTCTCATTGTTCCCTATAATAATTTATCTCCTTCGTTATTTCTCTTTATCATTCTCTACCATTCTTCCGTTCCCTCCATTCTTTTGCTCTCATTCTCTTATTGTGATGGAGAGACCACATGGGGTAAAATATGCCCCCTCTGAAGTTTGACCATGAATTTCATTTCCTGTCATTCTGAACAACAGATTGTGTGAGAACTTTGAGACAGCAGGAAGTCAGGACATGTGTTTGATGAATAGGGACATTTGGAAAATATGTGCATCACTTAAGAATGGCACAATAGGACGAGGTGGAAAAGTTTGACGTTTGAAAGTTTCTTCAGCATTAATTTTGACCTTTAAAAATCCACGAAGTATAAGTAGGAGAGCCATCACTGATTCAATTTTTTTTCTGAGATAAATTCAGACTGAATGGTGCTCGTAATATAAATTTGGCGGTCCGAAAACATTTCATCCAGGTGTTATCTCATCGTTGATATATCTAGATGAGGGATTGGAGACTTTACGATCAGCAGATTTATCTCCTAACTCGCTGATTTACGTTATTCCACAAGCAGATGGGGAGGGGATGGGACAAAAGGATCGATAGCCTTCTTTTCCTATCAGTCTCTATTGATTCAGTGTGCAGGTTGAATCTTGGCCACACTGCTTCACTGATCACTGCTGCCCTTCCAAGCATGGAAGCAGGAAATCTGACTTCTACTCAGGGAGATGCACAAGACACAGATGGGTACTTATCAAGAGTCAGGGGTCGGTACAAAGTCACTACTTGATTACGAAGCTTGAAGAGCATGTAAAGAGCGATAATTGGAATTGGTTGTGGAAGATCATGCTGTCTAAGACTGATACATTCTAATAAGCGATAACTGAGTGTGGATCTATGCTCAGACTCAGACTGAAAATACATAGAGAAATATTGTAAATAGTTTTGATAGTCTATGTAGTTTGATAGTTTGACAAAACATGTTTTTGTAAGTAAATACAAGTCACATTATAGCCTAATTTATGTCTGTGGTGAGCAGGACGAGGCCGAGGGCGTGATTACTAATGAGCGACACCTGCATGACGCCACAATGTCTTTATAAGTCCCAGCAGTGTGCACACATTTAAATACATGTTCTTTATTTTTTATGCACAGTTGAGATTGTTTTTTTAATTTTACATATTTTATTGCTATTTTAGTGTCATGTGTTACTCTGATGGGTTTTTTTTGGCCAATTTTATTAAAAGGCCACTTGGTTACACTTTATTTCGATAGTCATTTTAGACGTTCTACTAATTATAAGTAACTTTTCAACTACATGTCAACTAACTCTCATTAAAGTATTAGTATATTATAATAGACTGTCAGTAGACTATTAGGTTATGGTTAGGTGTTAGGCTTTGGGTTAGGAGAATTAGTCACCAAGTTACTTGTAGTCAGTTGAATGTCTGTTGAGGGACCACAAAATAAAGTGTTAGCAGATATTAAGCTGACAATCTACTAATACTATAATGACAGTTACTTGATATGTAGTTGAAAAATTACTTATAGTTAGTAGAATGTCTAAAGTGGACTATCGAAATAAAGTGTTATCGGCCACTTTTGATGAACTTGAAGTCATCATGTGACATTACTGTAGCGTAGTCATTACTGAACAGCCTGTGTTAAAGTGTAAAGCTGTAGGCCCTATTGTTATTGTTAGTTTCCTTTATTATTAATCTTCCCAAATGGGAGTCAATTAAAATTGGTAGTGATGGTAATAAATAGTAATCTGACCAGCTTTGGGGTCTCTGCCAACTCTTTAGCGCCACCACCAATTTACCACCTTTCCTCATGCTGATCACATTCAGTATCTAACATTAAGTCTCCACACATTACAGTATTGGCTATTTTGAAAAGTACAGTATTCCATGTTTGTTTTTACTCCTCCTTTAAATGTTGCCCAATTCTTATACAAAAAGGAGGCTGTATTTCAGGATCAAGCGAAATGAAACTTGGTATGCTGCATCAGAGCCATGATCTGAGGGGCCATGCCAAATTTGGAGACAGCGCCACCTAGGGGTGGCCGATATGACCAAAATCTTATATCACAATAAGAGTAAGTTTATTTCAAAACAAAAATATATATAACTATATCGTTATTTTTTGTTGTTGCTTTAAATGAGGAATTTGTGATATCAAAATTTGTGATATCAAAAATGTTGATACATTAGAATGTCATAATTCTTATCACCATTTTCAACAATCATTAAAAAGAAATAATACTAGCCTAAAAAAAAACCTCAAGCTTACTGAAGACAAGTAATTAGTGAAAAAAGAGAAAAGTACATTAGAACAACAAACTACAATGGAACAGAGTTACAAATGATTTTCAGGTAGAAAACTTCAAGCAAATATGACATACAATGTATAAACAAATGTATAAAACAATGCATATTTACTGTGTAAATTAAATATACATTTATTAAAAGTTAAAAAAGATATTTAAGTCATAAAAGTGATTCAGTCAAGAGAAGTAAGAGATCTCTCTCTCTCTTTTGTTGTTTGATTAGCATTAAAGGGATAGTTCACTTTGAAATTAATTTTTGATATGGTTTAGCTTACCTCAAGGGCATCCAAGATGTAGGTGTCTTTGTTTCCACAGTATTTTCAATTTTGATATTTTTCTGTCAAACCGTTGTTGTCTATCAGTCATACTCTGGAGGTTAAGGGGGTCCACCCTGGGTTCTCCTCAAAGAGCATGCATAGAGAAGTCAAAATTAAACATGATTGAATGACTTGTAAATGTAAGTACACATTGATGGCCTAAGACACGAAACGAGCGGTTTGTGTGAGAATCAGCAATTATATCAGCAATGTCAAGCCATGTCAATACTTGCAGTTGCAGTGGTTACTGTGCTTGCGGTGCCTTCGGGGCTATAGGGCCCGCATTGCTGCCTGCAGCTATATGTATGGCTGTTAGGTAAAATTTAAAGGGAATAAAACTAAGATTTTCATAAGACTGATAAGTTAACATTATCAGTTAACAAAAAATACATGTATCAGCCATATACAGGCATCACAACGACATCCCATAATGAAATTAAATTATGCAATTAAATACTAAATACATTTACTGTTTGTAAATGTTCTGGTCAAAATCCGCAAAAAAAAGTTCTCTAACTTCTAGAGTTAAAGGGAGTGTATGGGATTTGCAAAACGGGCGGCAGATTTTGAAAAACCACAACTCAAAAGGCCTTACCTTCTTTCCTCCAACGCTGGCCCTGACTCCAGACTAATGTTGTAGTCCAACATTAGCCAGAGCATCGTCCGACTTTCACAATTCTTTTTCCTCAAAGTTTATTTAATTGAGCATTTTAAATGAAGAGCAATTGATCCAGGAGTGCTGTGACTAACTCTATGAGTCTATACTCTCTGCGGGCCGGTTGTTCAGTGGATTGTTTTGCTAATTTTGGTATCACTGTTTTCCCTTTGCCACATTAGAGAGGAAGATTATAGAGTTATTCACAGAGGGATTTCAAGTAGCTCTCCAGTCTATCTCAAGCTGCAGACACAAGTTTGGTGTGATTTATTCAACTGTTTAGTCTTTTATTTAAAGGAATATTTCACCAAAAATAAAAATTAAATCACAGTTATTGATAAACAAAATCTTCATTCCTTCCCATACTAACATTTCCCTTAGTTTTAAAAAGTGTAAAACTGAACCAAAGCCTCTGGCCTGGTTGCAAGTTTTTGACAGCATGAATAATAATGTATACCATGGGCTTTATATTAAATCTTCTAGCCTAAAAATTACAAGCTTTCTTTCAACTTAGCTTCTCCATCAGCTAACGTGTGTTTGCACGATGTTGTTGGTTAGTAACGAATGTATTGTGGCAGAGAATATTTCGTCAACTTCCGTGTATTCATGCATCTATGTTGCCTAACTAACAAACGCAATCTGGCCAAGATGCATGCATGGCAGCAGGAACGTTATATATAATAATAATAATAATAATAATATAAAGCTTACAGGGCAACTTGGTTGGCATTGCCTTTTCAGCGTGAGAAATACACGGTGTGGCATGTGAGCGAGTGAACTGGTTGAATTTCATGCACTGTGCAAATGAATGCGCTTTATTTAATTAAACAAATTGTGGTAACAGATTACACGCAATATTATTAATTCAATTTAACAAATTAGAATTGAGTAATAATTAATCAAATTAATTCCTTAAAAGTTAACCATTTAAAACGAGTAAAACTTTTTTTTTTTTTTTTTTTTTTTTTTAAGTAAATCAAGTCACCATTATGGTGATCGGTGTTTGTTTGGTTGTTTTAAAATGGCAGTTTTCTCCTTCAGTGATTCTGCTTGTTAACATCAGGTGTCTTCAATGTTGACAATATAAAATAAAGAGTTCTTAATTAATCTTTGACGCCTTTCTGTTATTCAGATATTTTTGTTTATTTTTTTGGTGTAAACTTTACTCATTTTTAATGGTTAATTTTTAAGGAATAATTTGATTCATTATTACTCAATTCTAATTTCTTAAATTTAATTAATAATATTACTTGTAATCTGTTGCCACAATTTTATTGATTAGATAAAGCATATTCATTTTTACAGTGTGTGTCTCACGGCCAACACAGTCTCATCTCAAAAAACTGACGTCTTGGGACGTCTTTTGACCATACGTCAATATCCGCCTTTTTAGGGCCCCCTTAAACGTCGGTAGATGGCGATCCCGGGCCGTCATACAACTGACGCTTTACCTTTAACATCAGTTAGGTGACGGGTTAGGTTTAGGGTTAGGTTTAGGTCTGGGGTAGAGTTAGGATCCCATAACCTCATCCACCGTTGTTAAGGGGGCCCTAAAAAGGCGAATATTGACGTATGGTCAAAGGACGTCCCAAAACGTTGACCGTTTGACATTTAAAGATTTAAAAAAAAAAAAAAAGGCGGTAATAAAGAACCCTAAACTCTAACACAAAGCTAGCCTGGATGCCAGCCCGAACTCCGCCCACAAATTTTTTTGGTCGGGAAGTTCGGTCTGGACTCAATCCATTGAGGAGTAATTATGATCGGTTCAGAAATCAACGGGCCAATCAAATTGCCAGGGCGGGCTTTAAACGATGCTGGACAGGCGATCTGCAAGGACGTAATCATCACGTTATCAAAGAGCGCTTACTGGTCTCCCTCAGAGATGACTGCAGCTGGAAAATTGAGATGTATAGATTCCGCTGTCGCGTCTGTTGTAAAATAAATCGACAGTGCATTAAATTTAATAGACAAACAGAGAACTGGAATCAAGGCATTTGTCGATCGGAAAGATATTTTTGGCGTCCTTCCTACATGATTCGGGAAAAGTGTAACTTATCGGCTGGCTCTGACGGTCGCTAAGAAGATGGGACGTAATGAAAAGCCTGTGGTCGTTGTGGTTTCTCCTTTGGTCGCACTCATGGAGAAGTAAGTAAAAGAAGCAACAATCGTTATTTAACTTCTAAAATAAGGCCCTGTTTACACGAGAACGCTCGCGGGTGAAAACGTAAAAATATTTTATCGGATGTGCCTTTCGTTTACACGGCAACGGAGACGGCAACGCAAAAAAGTGAAACCACCCTCCAGAGTGGAAATCTTAAAAACGCTCCACCGCCGCGTTCCCGTGTAAACGGTAAAAACGCAAAAGTCTGCTTGACGGTGAAAGTTATAAGCAGGTGCATGGACTTGGTGTTGTTGTAGTATGCACTCCTAGCCACCTGAAGTGCATACTACATTGAATTTCCCTCACTTTTGCGTCTCCGTTTGCACGCGGATTTCCCACACAAAACGCTCGTCTAAACGCAGAATTAAAAAAGATGTCACAACGCCACTTTCGCGTTTTCTCTTCAGAATCGTTTCCGTGTAAACATAGCCTAAGTAAGTTCTGTATTTGGAAACTGCGCTATACAAAGGAGTTGACTTACTGCATTGCTCTGATTGGTTGTAGGTCTACCGACTATCCAATTGAATGCAGAGGTTTTTTGTTTTTCCTGGTTCGGTTAAGACACGCCTCGTAATCAAAGCCCAACGGAGCGGTATCAGACTCATTTTCATAAAGTACCTTTAGAAAAACATTTTTTTTTGAGTTATACAACAATAAAAGGTTTGATGACAAACCACTAAGCACTTGGGTGATAATTCAGGTGTTTTTACAAAAACACATCAGCTTGATTGTGTCTTTTTCTCTCTGCGCTATCCTTTTTTTGAAGAAAATTAAGCTGATTGTGTGTGACAAAAGAATCTGCACCAGCTAAGAATACAAACGTCATTGTGGTAAAGGAATCTTTGCGAGATCTGAGAAATCAGGAGAAAACAAAAAACATAAAACACAGCCCTCCCTCGGCTTTGACCTGGGATGCATGCCGCTTAGTTGCTTATTATACATGTGTGCCTAAAGCACAATCATCCCTTGATGCTGAAAGCTCTCTGAAGCACATAAAGGAAACAATGTTCACACCAAAACATTGGACCAGGAAATTGGGCTCTGGGTAAAATGCATCCTATTTCAATGACCTAGAACCAACTTCAAGTCCCAGCCTTGAGCATTGTAAAAGAATCGGTGAGCTAGAGATTCAAATGTGGTTTGGTCCGCCCCATGAGGGATGTGAGATCCGGCTGGGGAGCTCTGGGATTCAGAGGTCAGGCACTTTTTCAAATGAAGTGACCGTGTAGCCTTGCTGGAGACTGCAAGCTTCACAGTTAGTATGTGGATTCAGCATAGAAACTCCAGACAAACTGAACAATGTTTACCGATGGAGATAATTACATGGTCCCACAAATGATGAAATACCTCAGGGAACAGAGCAATAAATCTTTTTATAGCTGAGCTGGTTACTTATGTGTGAGTGGACGAACTCTGTAAAGGACAGAGAGTGAATACTGGGCCAATACTGAAGCTCATTCCGGCTGGATACAACTTTTCATTACAGGATGTGACCTCGAGGCTGAAGAGACCTCAAGGCTGGTCCAGAGTTGGTGTGTTTTGAGTTTACATGAAAAAAAAGGATGCGAAACTTAATTTTTTATTTATTTTTTTGCTCAGCTACAGATGCATTTGGATCGAACAGATACTGCAACATATGTTGCAGAAACTAAACAACTGTCTCAAAATATCAGCGCAGGTGAAGCAAGGCTTTCTTTAACACATATTACGTTGCTGTCTCCTTATTGGAAAGGAGTAAAAATCAAGGACATCTCAGAACACCCTTCTTAATTAAAGGAAGTCCTCTGGGTGAAAAATTAATCAAAGGAAAAAAAAATCTTCTAGTTTAATAATAGGTTCAGCACATCGTATGCTCACCTAATGCTCACTTAAAACACTTAATGTTTTGACACATCTACTAATTTATTATTTCTTAATACATTTCCACACTCTACCATAAATCATCTATGGAAGCTTGTTTCCGCCATAGAATGAAAAATAAAAAAGGTAATTGCGACTGTTTATCTCTCAATTCTGACTTTTTTTCTCACAATTGCGAGTTCACATCTCGCAATTTTGACTTTATTTCTCACAATTGCGAGATGTAAGGTCAGAATTGCGTGATATAAAGTTGCAATTGCGAGATATAAAGTCAGAATTGCGTGATATAAAGTTGCAATTGCGAGATATAAAGTCAGAATTGCAAGATATAAAGTCAGAATTGCGTGATATAAAGTTGCAATTGCGAGATTTAAAGTCAGAATTGCGAGATATAAAGTCAGAATTGCGTGATATAAAGTTGCAATTGCGAGATTTAAAGTCAGAATTGCAAGATATAAAGTCAGAATTGCGTGATATAAAGGTGCAATTGCAATTGCAATTCTGACTTTATATTTCGCAATTTTGACTTTATATCTCGCAATTCTGACTTTATATCACGCAATTCTGACTTTATATCTCGCAATTCTGACTTTATATCTCGCAATTCTGACTTCATATCTCGCAATTCTGACTTTATATGACGCGATTCTGACTTTATATCTCGCAATTCTGACTTTATATCTCACAATTCTGACTTTATATCACGTGATTCTGACTTTATATCTCACAATTCTGACTTTATAACGGAATTCTGACTTTATAACGCAATTGTGAGATAAAAAGTCACAATTATTTTGTTTTATTTTTTTATTCAATGGTCAACAAACCAACCAATCAACTGAATTTTAGCTTTGTACAGGAATTCAAATATAGGCATTTTTTGATGCATTGAAGGCTTTTAAATCTCTCTCTCTCTCTCTCTCTCTCTCTCTCTATACATATATATATATATATATATATAAATAATTTTTGCTTCATTCATTATTTTTTTCATCTACAGTTGAATTCAAGTCTCATTAAAACAACAACAACAAACCCAACAACAAAAATATTTTGAACAAAAAGCTGAAAGGAAAATCGTATTTTTGTCAAAGACTTCTTCTGCATCTGATTCAGGACGATGTTCAAAACATAGATAGAGCCAATCAACAGCTTACGCAATCATGTACCTCTTTGTGGGTTCTACTATTTCTCTCACTAATATTAGGCAGTAGGGCTGGGGTAAACGATTATTAACTAAACGATTAGTTGGGCGATTATTTTATCGATTAGTCGACTAATCTAATGACTAATTGGACGACTAATATAAAGAATATTTTTCTGCTGCTCAATTATTTAAAAAACAATGTATCTCAAATAAATACTAGCATACTGAATCAAGATACTATAAGCTAGCTAGTTAGTCTAATGTTATGTATTTGAATACCATCATTATAACTCTACAACCGCCAAAACCGTGTTATTAAAATATTTTTTTTACAAACATTTTTTATCATAGAGAATGTTTAAATATTAATATCAGCTGAGGAGGGAAACGGAGGTGGAGTTAGTGGTGCGATCGAGGCTGTTACTGCTGGAGATGAATCGGGAGAGGTTTGTGCACCTAACTGTTACTGATCAGAGCGCGTGCTGACACGGAGTAAAGCCTAGTTTATACTCCCACACGAGCGCGAATGTGCGCGCAGCAAAACTGACGCGTTGGGTCGGGTGCGCAAGACATAACAGCCCCCCCATCATACCGTTTAACAGCGAAAACACGGATCACCGGAAATCTCGTCAATGGCATGGGAGAGAGTTAATTACAAACATACACAAAAAAAAAAATCAGGTAAATGTGTCCAACTTTTTAAACTGTAACATATAGTGTTGGCTACACAATATCTAACAGTAATGTATGGCTGAAACGAACCAACTGCTCCTTTTTGTCAGATCCTGCAAACACAGGTGTGTTTAGCACATGCCACAGATGGCAGCACTCTGCAGGTCATTCATGGGAGAGCGGCCCATTTATCAAATGCTTTCCCCCCACTCACATGGGTTCAGTTTGTCATAATAATACACTTAACCATAATACGCACAATTATGAAACCAGTATATTTTGATGTTTGAATAAAAACTTGATTCACCTGAATATGGAAATTTAATCCCAGTGGGAGAGGAAACCTGGTGCCAGATGTGCAAAACTGAAAACAGCTTGGCCCATCTTACCCAGCAAACAAACTGGAGGTGTGGGCTTTGAAAAGGTAAGACATAGCAGGGCTGTCGATCATTTCACATTCAACCAAGTTAATTACTTAAATAAATCACAAATAATAATGTAAATCAGTATTTTTAGATAAATACCCCTCATTAAGATGATTATTGCAAAAGAGAAGTAAAACACTTTAGTCTATATGTTACACTAAAGCAATTGGTTTCTAACAATGGGGATTTAATTTATTTGCATTTTATCTTTTAAATCATTGTACTAAATACATAGATGTAAGAATAGATCATTTTCATCAAGACCCTGTGATGCTGTGGAAGCTTAGAGAAACAGGATCGAGATATTCAACAATCTTCGTTGCGTTACTTATAGTCACAGTGAAATAATTAGAAACAGAAAGGTTAAAAACGAGCCTACATAGTTATTTTTAATTGCATTTGATTGTTTTAATGAAATTTGCTTATTGTGCCACATTTACATTCTTGCTTAAATTTCAATAAATACATCGTTTTTTAAACACATTGTTCGTTCTGACATTAGACAAAAGATTTACCCTGATGTTTATGCAAAACAGTCACAGATAATTGTTTACAGCATTTATTGTTTTTCCGCATTTGTCCACTTATAATGTTAGTAAAGTTTTTTGGCCTTACTTTACATTATGTGCCTTTAAAGCTGCAGTCCGAAGTTTTCCCTCTTTGTCGCCATCTCTGTTCAAAATCTGCAATTACAGTTATTCACGTAATTATAAACTTTACATGGGTTGTGCCTCGGCACGGCACAGCGCGGATGAACACAATGTTTTGAGGAGAGTGTGTAAGTACCAAGTAACATTCACTTTTTTTCTGACCAACTAAGGGAAAAAAGCATTGCAGAGCATTGCAAAAATCTCGCTGATTAAATCTAACAATATTTTCATATCACGTCAAACCATGAAAATTATACTTTGTTCTCAAATTGTTAATGTTAACAACATCAGCATTGCGTGGCCTTCCAAAATTATCATTGGTTTCGCATCGGCCCGGTTGCAGTCTCTTTTCTTCTCTAGCCACTCAATATTTTTTATTCATTTATTTTACAACGGGTGACTCTCCAGTTGTCACTGGTGATCTGCCATCAAACTGATTTTTACAACGTCCGACACATTACGGTAATTAATGTGATTAGCCTTTTGCTTGACTCAAACAGCTAATAATTTGTTGCTAATGTTACACAAACCATGTTCCTGTTCGTCATCTCAGAGTCAGGCAGCTACTTTCTAAAAATCTGAATCCTTAGAAATGCTTTGAAACGTAGAAATATTAGAAATTCAGTGGAGAAAGGCATGTAGTTAATAATAACGTCGCAATATACATCATATACATATTCACCCGCTATATTGCTAAATGTACGCAATTTTTCATATCAACTGAAAAATATACCGCCATAGCCTGGTTAAATGTGTTTCATTTGGAATAATTCAGAAAATGGAACTTCAATGTTTCTCGTGTATCAAGTTCATGACCTCCCCAGTGGAAGCTTATAAAGTTTAAGAGGATCTCATGCAGGGATTGTTATTAATATCACGCGCACCTGTGTTTGCGGATGAATTTAACATATGGTCTGTCGCCCTTGTGACTATATGAATGTTCCCATACCAATCACTTTGACAGATCAGCCAAGCAGACAGGCCCGTGATGATGACAATACCTCTGAGAATGCCACATGCACCGCTTACCTGCTCGCTGAGATGTTTACTTGAGAAAAACTTGTCAGAAACACTTAATGTTTCAAAGTTACTGGAGAGACAGTCAAGTAAAGTTTCATTCAGGTATGCGAGGGGATGAGGAGGAGAATTTCAATCTTGCTTTCACAGTATGAAACATATGGGTTATCGTAATTTGCTGAGATCCAATAACAACAGCAGACGCGAGGACTGCTGAGTTTTGCTATAATTTCTGAATCTGATTAGGTCTTTAGTAAAGTGCCGTTGTTTGGATGCGAGTTAAAGCTCTTAAGAACAATTATTTTAACCATCTGGTCGCTTTCTGATGGTTGTGCGAGTGTTCCTCTTGCCAGTCATAGTAAGCAAGTCTTTTGCAATATGGCTATCACATTAAAAGCTTATGCATAAAGCTCAGCAAATTCTAAAGTAGTATTAAAGTAGACAAAGGGTGAAGCTCATGAAACTGTTTGATTGTCAACCTCAAGTTGTTGCTGTGTTCAGGATGGAAGAACTGACCATTCGAGCAGACCACCATCTATGACGGGAGATCAATGCCAAATACACCAATTCATGTTACTTGATAAAACAGGACTAAAAAGTCATCTGCAAATTGTTTTTCTCAAAATGTATGGCTGTGATTCCATAACTGCTGTTCTCTGAAATGGCTTTGAGAATAGAGGATTGTAACCTTAATAGTACTGGCTTGTGCACCACAAGAAAGTCATCAATCATTCAATCTTTGCTTATTCATGCATTTTTAGCACAAAACAAAACCTTTGGTCAGAATTCCAGACTGCGACCAAATTGGTCGCATATGACACGTGAGAGTTTCCGCAAGACACGTGCAGTTTATTTATTGACGAACGTAAACGTCATGCGCATTGCACACTGACTGAGGGTGAAACGCATTCTACGAATTAAGGCATATAAAAATGAAAGTGTCTCACAAAACAGCGTGCCCCTTCCTACGTTTCGGTTAGATGAGAGTAATTGCTCGTCTGAGGAAAAGGAAATTATTATAAAATGCAGAAGGTAAAGAGTGTATGATTTCTGATTTTTGTTACAACTATAAACTTTGATAACGAAAAATCTGTATTAACTTATTATAATACTCTAATCTTTTAAAATGTAATGCATACATTTGAATGTTTAATGATTTTTAAAAGAAAGATAGATAGATAGATAGATAGATAGATAGATAGATAGATAGATAGATAGATAGATAGATAGATAGATAGATAGATAGATAGATAGATAGATAGATAGATAGATAGATAGATAGATAGATAGATAGATAGTCAACTATGATATAAAATATAAATAGACAGATTGTATATAATTCAAATGTAAAATGCTTAAAATTACAGGTTAAAATTACTGTCCAAAATCCATCAAAATCCTGAAATTTGGCAATGATAATTAATATATTACAGGTTATGCGGTAACACTTTATTTCGATAGTCCACTTTAGACATTCTACTAACTATAAGTAACTTTTCAACTACATGTCAACTAACAGTCATTAGAGTATTAGTAGACTGTCAGCTTAATATCTGCTAACACTTTATTTTGTTGGTCCCCCAACAGACATTCAACTGACTATAAGTAACTTGGCGACTACAAGTAAACTTATTCTCCTAACCCTTAAAGCCTAACACCTAACCATAACCTAACAGTCTACTGACAGTCTACTATAATATACTAATACTCTGACAGTTACTTAACATGTAGTTGAAAAGTTACTATATTTAGTAGAACGTCTAAAGTGACTATCGAAATAAAGTGTAACCATTTATGCTGCAACTCAGAAAGCCTTTGCTAGCTTTGGTCCATTAAAACCACTATTCATCAGCATGCATTGATTTATCCCATGGCATGTAGCAAAAAAAAAAAAAAAAAAAAATGCTGGTGCGACCAAATGAGAAAGTTGGTAGACCAGTTCAACCACTGGAAAAGTTAGTATGGAGCCCTGCCTTTTTTTTTTTTTTTAACTAGTCAAGTACTTTATATTTATAGTTTGTTGCTGTACACAACTCAACATAGAGATAAACTCCCATCGCATTCATATATCCAGCCAGTAAATTCATGAAGTAGCAGGTGCTAAGAAACGTAGCCTGCTTATTTTCGGTCTGTATAGTTCACAGAAGGCTTGAGTGATGAGTTTAATTCCCATCAGTGCACACTGGTGTTCAGCGAGTTGAAATTATTTGCTTGAGTGGTCTTATCATTATTTACCTCTAAGGAGTAGATCTCTGGTTGTCAGTATCTTTTGCTCTCTTCAGACTGGTACAGGGCTTTTCCATTCTGTTCCTAGAGAGCCACATACCATTTCCAGTCCTGCTTTTACACATGCCTGTAATTTTCAAATAGACTTTGATTTGCTGGTTTAGGTGTGTTTGGCTTAAAAAACAAAGAAGGATAACACTTTACTTGAAGGGGTGTACATAAGGCTGACATGCCACCTTCATAATCATGACATGACATATGTCATGTATATGAAGGTTTTATGCATGTTAATGACTGTCATTAAGTGTCATTTGCTCAGTTATGACATTTTTATGCAAATATGACATTGTTTGAGATGTCTTTGTTATGACACCTTGACATTACTTAGACAACACAACCTGTCATAAACATGACAGCAGATTGATTATCAAACTTATCTTTGGGTTAACATTACATTAAACTGTCATGTTTATGACAGGTTGTGTTGTCTAAGTAATGTCAAGTTGTCATGGCAAAGACATCTCAAACAACGTCATATTTGCATTAAAAATATCATAACTGAGCGAATGACGCTTCATGTAATTCAAGAAGTGACACAGTTATCATAAACATGCATAAACCCTCCTTCATATTCATGACATATGTCCTGTCATGATTATGAAGTGTCATGTCAGTCTTATGCACACCACTTGAAGTAAAGTGTTACCCAAAGTAGTTTTCCCTTTGTTTTCCGTGTACAGACGACACCATTGTCAAATTGATTCCCATTCACACGGATCCGCGAAAACGACTAAAATCGCTGTGCAGCCAAGCCATTGGATGCTGATGAAAAACTATAGACTGAACATGTGATGCGCATGTGCATAACGTCATCGCCTTCAGAGATTCGCGTTTTTGTTGTTTACACAGATACTGGTTTCAAAACCTTGCACTCTGAACCCCGTTTTCAAAACTTTGCGTTTTCAGGCACCCAAACTGCTGTTGTCGTGTAAACGAACGACCAAAACGCATAAAAAGTTTTTTGTTGAAACATTTTTAGTTGAAACTTTTTTAGTTGAAAGTGGTGTCGTGTAGCAACGCATTCTCACCCCAAGGCGTCACCTTTGACCATGTTTCAATATTTGACGCTTTAAGGCTCGTACACACCGGGACGAATATCAGCGCGCGTTATTCATCAGCATTTTTCAACGCGTTTTTTGTGTTCACACCCAAGCGTTTTTCGCTGACGATGAGCCAAGTGAACATGCAAATTCTTTCCCTGACATTAGATGGCGCTTAATGTAAAACAGAAATAATAATAGAATACTATACTAGGGTGATCATATTCTTGTCTCAATGTGTTATTATGACAGATAAAAAAAACGAATGAAATAATGATAGAAATAATGTCTTCTGTATTATAAAAATAAGTATTTAAATAATAAATAACTAAAATAAATGCCTCCAAATGTAACAAAAAATAGCTCTAACAAACTTGAAAAACGAACTAACAATATCTTTAGATTTCATCCTCTTTATCATGTTTTTCTTCCTCATCCACCTTGTTTGCCCATCTATATTTTGCTGTAGAACTGATCTTTCCCAGCAGTTTTTTTTTTTTAAACCAGGACATTTTTATCACTTAAAAACAGCCAGGACAGGACGTGGAAACAGTACATGTGTAATGCAAAGTTGAGATGTTGCCCAGATAAAAAAAAAAACATAGCACTAGTTGTCGGATGAACAGTTGCACGAGGGACGAGAGTTGTCATATTAATAAAATAAAAGAAAGAATACAAAGAGTCGGCAGAGCGGTTATCTCCTCTCCACACTTGTCAATATCTAACTGACACTACGCACAGAATGCGCAGCTCTCATCTCAACTCAGATTTCTATAAAGCACAAAGTGACCGTTTTATGTCCCGGGAAAACAGGACTGTTGCTCACCCTATACTCTTATACTATACTATACTCTATCATATAGCTCTTTTTGCTCCGAGACAAGCAGCTCAACATTCAACTTGCCCATAGGTATCTTCTCTTATTCGCCGTATTGTGCTCGGCAAGACCGTTTTGTGTTTGAGCGCCCCCAAGTTGTGTTTTACTGTAACTTCAGAAGTACCAGACACGTGAGCAAACCCGCCAATCTCGTTGGTCGGATAGGTTTTGACGCGGCGCGTCAAACCAAAAAAACGAACCCGAGGCGTTTTTTAAAAAATGACGCTTTTACGCGTGGCGTTTTTCGCGTCGGTGTGAACAATCACATTGGCGCCCATTGTTTAGTCACGAGGCGTTAAACGTCGACGAATATCGCGCGTGAAATTCGTCCCGGTGTGAACAGGCCTTTAGGCGCCCTTTAGCGTCAGTTATATGACGCGATCCCGTCATATAACTATATATGACGGTTAGGTTTAGGAGTGGGGTGGGGGTAGGGTTACACGCGATCCTAGGACATCATCTAACTGACACTAAAGAGCGCTTAAGGCGTCAGATATTGAAGCATGGTCAAAATGCTTCCCAAGGCATCAGTTAGGTGACACCTTGGGGCTGAGAATGGGCTGCGTGTATACATATCCAAACTCTGAAAAGAATAATATAATCCCCAAAAGAATAATCTCTCAGAAATCTTAGAAGATTGATCAAACCCAGAACTACAGAAGACCATAATGATCCATGGATGTTCAGTGGCAATGAATGTCACTGCATCAAAGCATATATTCTTGGGAACAAAATGGTGGCTTGAAGAACCATTATCTAGACCTGCCTGCTCCTGTGCTCCCCTGATTGTCATCTCAATATTCCATTGGAGGGGTGCCACAATTTTGATCTCAGAACAAATAGTTCTGGGCTCTAATCCAGGTCTGGTGAAACTGTCAAAATAGTGCATTAGATTATTGGAACCAAGCTGGAAGAAGAAAAAACTCAAACACAATAGCTTAGGTTTGTGTATATATATTGTGTATATATTTTTTGTTGTTGCTTTGGACAGAATGAAAAAAAACACTCTAAATTGTTGACAAATCTTTACATTTCTGGTTTGGTTTGAATCTTACATTTTGATTTGATATTGATAAAAAATACTTGTTTTCCAAAATCAAAAACATTCATAAAGTACAAACATTATATATTATTTTTTCCTCCAGGTGGTCTGGTTTCCCTAGGCCAATCTGAGCTAGTTCTACTCTCCACTGACAGCTATGCAACAACCACTTTAACTATTCAAAAAGATCATAAAAAGGATCGTAAAATTAATCCATAAGAATTGAGTGGTTTAGTCCAAATTTTCTGAAGAGACGACCACTTTATATGATGAACAGATTAAATTTAGGCTTTTATTCACAAATTGACATTGATCAGCGAACAAACTGCTCAAACATAACTACGCAACACACAAGAATAAACCTCATTGGTTCTTGCAAAAGCTCAAATGTTGGGCGAAACATGCAAGAATAAACCTCATTGGTTCTTGCAGAAGCTCAAATGTAGGGCGAAACACACAAGAATAAATCTCGTTGGTTCTTGCAGAAGCTCAACTGTTGGGCGAAACACAAGAATAAACCTCATTGGTTCTTGCAGAAGCTCAAATGTTGGGCGAAACACGCAAGAATAAACCTCATTGGTTCTTGCAGAAGCTCAAATGTAGGGCGAAACACACAAGAATAAACCTAGTTGGTTCTTGCAGAAGCTCAAATGTTAGGTGGAACACACAAGAATAAACCTCGTTGGTTCTTGCAGAAGCTCAAATGTTGGGCGAAACACACAAAAATAAATCTCGTTGGTTCTTGCAGAAGCTCAAATGTTGGGCGAAACAGACAAGAATAAATCTCGTTGGTTCTTGCAGAAGCTCAAATCTTGGGCGAAACACAAGAATAAACCTCATTGGTTCTTGTAGAAGCTCAAATATTGGGTGAAACAGAAGAATAAATCTTGATAGTTCTATACTCTCCATTGACAGCTATGCAACAACCACTTTAACTATTCAAAAAGATCATAAAAAAGGATCATAAAACTAATCCACAAGAATTGAGTGATTTAGTCTAAATTTTCTGAAGAGACACAATTGCTTTATATGATGAACAGATTAAATTTAGGCTTTTATTCACAAATTAACATTGATCAGCGAACATAAACCGCTCAACCATAACTGCACACACAAGAATAAACATCATTGGTTCTTGCAGAAGCTCAAATGTTGGTTGAAACACAAGAATAAACCTCATTGGTTCTTGCAGAAGCTCAAATGTTGGGCGAAACACAAAAGAATAAACCTCATTGGTTTTTACAGAAGCTCAAATGTTGGTTGAAACAAGAATAAACCTCATTGGTTCTTGCAGAAGATCAAATGTTGGTTGAAACACAAGAATAAACCTCGTTGGTTCTTGCAGAAGCTCAAATGTTGGGCGAAACACAAGAATAAACCTCATTGGTTCTTGCAGAAGCTCAAATGTTGGTTGAAACACAAGAATAAACCTCATTGGTTCTTGCAGAAGCTCAAATGTTGGTTGAAACACAAGAATAAACCTCATTGGTTCTTGCAGAAGCTCAAATGTTGGGCAAAACACACAAGAATAAATCTCATTGGTTCTTGCAGAAGCTCAAATGTTGGGCGAAACACAAGAATAAATCTCACTGGTTCTTGTAGAAGCTCAAATGTTGGGCGAAATGCAAAAATAAACCTCATTGGTTCTTGCAGAAGCTCAAATGTTGGGCGAAACACACAAGAATAAATCTCATTGGTTCTTACAGAAGCTCAAATGTTGGGCGAAACACAAGAATAAACTTCATTGGTTCTTGCAGAAGCTCAAATGTTGGGCGAAACACACAAGAATACACCTCATTGGTTCTTGCAGAAGCTCAAATGTTGGGTGAAACGCACAAGAATAAATCTCTTTGGTTCTTGCAGAAGCTCAATTGTTGGGCGAAAGACACAAGAATAAATCTCATTGGTTCTTGTAGAAGCTCAAATGTTGGGCGAAACACACAAGAATAAACCTCATTGGTTCTTGCAGAAGCTCAAATGTTGGGCGAAACACAAGAATAAACCTCATTGGTTCTTGCAGAAGCTCAAATGTTGGGCGAAACACATAAGAATAAATCTTGTTGGTTCTTGCAGAAGCTCAAATGTTGGGCGAAACACAAGAATAAACATCGTTGGTTCTTGCAGAAGCTCAAATGTTGGGCTAAACACACAAGAATAAATCTCGGTGGTTCTTGCAGAAGCTCAAATGTTGGGCGAAAGACAAGAATAAATCTCATTGGTTCTTGTAGAAGCTCAAATGTTGGGCGAAATACACAAGAATAAACCTCATTGGTTCTTGCAGAACCTCAAAAGTTGAGCGAAACACAAGAAGAAACCTAATTGGTTCTTGCAGAAGCTCAAATGTTGGGCGAAATACACAAGAATAAACCTCATTGGTTCTTGCAGAACCTCAAATGTTGAGCGAAACACAAGAATAAACCTCATTGGTTCTTGCAGAAGCTCAAATGTTGGGCGAAACATACAAGAATAAACATGTTATTAAATTGTTATTAAAGTCTTTTGTTGGGCAAGAGGCACATAAATGTTTCTGTAGTTTCTTTCTCTAAGAAAAAGTCACCAGGAGAAGGAACAAGGTTGAGGCTGGTTGGCAAGTAACCATAATGCTACACAGGTCTAGAATTTGTGGACTCAAGTGCGGAAACATCCAGTCTGATGCATTTCACACTACAATGACAAGAGCTGGCCAGAAATACATTTTGAATTTGACCCCTTGCAGACAAAGATCCTCAACGGAAACTCAGCAGCTGATCGAGAAAGTTGACTCAAAGTTGAACTTGATGCCAACCCTTGACCCTCACCATTCCACAACTTACGGACAAAGCTCAGACAAGTTGAGGAGGTTGAGAAAATACAGGAATGTCTTCAACATTAAGAACCCAAAGTCTGTGGATATTGTTCCCAATGTGCCAGATGGATTCTGGCACTGCTTACACAAGTGTAGTGTCTCCATACACACACACACACACACACACACCATGTGATGTCTGCCTCTAACTGGTATACCAAACAAGGGAGGATGGGCTCCACTAAGTCAAACAAAATAAAGAATAGTAGGAGTACTACCATAGTGACAGCTTCTGTAACTTTTCCCCCTGAGAGTGTAGTTGAGTAAAGAAGGTACTCAATGGCCCTTCATACTGTATGCACTTCCACCATCACCCTTTTCTTGGACGGTTCCTTGTTTCTCCTCAGGGGAGCCTGTGGTGTATGGGAGTGTTTTGAATCTGTCCCAACCCTCTATCCTCTCTTGCTTGGCACCAGTTAGGGGCAGACTGGGACTTTGCTTGATGTGTATACATTGCACACCAGACGTGTGCCAGTATCCATCTCAGCCAGGTGCCTTGGGAAGTAGCTACAGTGCACCCCACCACTTCGAGTGGGACAGGCCAGGGTTTGACCAGCTGTTGCACTTGGGCAGGAAGGCACACAGTGTGGAAGAGGACACCACATGGCAGCCTGTTCCTCTTACTCTACTATGTGGTGAGTCATCAAGTTGGAGGGAAGACCATCTGCTGCACATCTGGATGGTCCTTGAAGGACCTGGACTGACCCGAGAAAATTCCACTTGAGATTAATGGATGTGCAGTACCTGAGTTTCTGAAGTGGTCCCGAATTAATCAAACCCCCTGAGAACACAGGAAGCAACTACGACAACTTTCTCTGTGATGCAATCATAAACTTTGGAACATACAAGTCTTAGGTTGGCTGATGGCGACTGATTCCCAAGATGGATTTTCCCAAGCTGCTGGGAAAGACAAATGGGGCCATATTTTAATTGGTTACCACTGTTGTGTGGCAGTTGATACTTGTGGTAGCATCAATTTAAAATGTACCCACTCCCATACATCACTTAAAAACCAACGCTATCTCACAACCAATTTGTACAAACTGGTACAAACTCCCTTTGTGAATGTGAATTCGTGAATTCGAGAGTGTGAATTCGTACGATTTGTCTGAACCCCAGTTATGGGTATGTTTAGGGGCGGCGTGAGGGGTAGGTCATACGTACAAATTCATACGAATTGGTTAACTCGTAAAATATGTACGATTTAGCAAAAATCATATGAACGATGAATGACGAGTGAGGCCGTATGAAATAGCCACCTCGTAAAATACGTACAAATTGCTGTGAGATTGGTTTGTTACTTGGTTTGTTGTTCAGATGGAGCCTTTTTGGTTCATTGGTTTTTGATCAGAATACGCTGACACTGAGATTTTACATGAATGATACTACATTAGGTGTGGTCACATTTACCTTTAGAGTGAATTTCAACCACGGTTTTGTTTGCGTGAGGGACACGTAAGGGGAAAAAAAATACCCATGTGGTATTTTTTAATGCCGTAACTTGAAGCTTTTACCAATATAAAACTGCTTGGTTTGGAAGTGACCTCTTTGTAAGCTGTGCTTCATGCATTACTATTGAGATTGTGCCTGCAAAATTGTACAAAAGACAGTGCCTTTAAACTCTACGGATCAAAAACAGTAAAAACAAAGTAAAGAACAAAGCACAACAGTGGATTTTAAAGAGCTAAACTAATGAAGGGAATAGGCAATTGACCAACATGCACTTTCTGATAAATAACCACACAGAAATAAATCCCAGTAGTGTCATCTAGTTGTTTACAGAGGATGTTATCACCAAATTAGCACAAAAACAAACAAACAAAAATAAATAAATAAATCAAACCATTTTGAGCTGAAGGCTGAAAATGAAAAACAAAAGTATGAGTTTGTAAAGGATTACGCAGAATTATCGTGTCAACTAACTCTCCTTGGAGTATTAGTACAGTATATTGTAGTAGACTGTCAGTAGACTGTTAGGTTATGGTTAGGTGTTAGGCTTTACGTTAGGAGAATACGTTTACTTGTAGTCGCCAAGTTACTTAGAGTCAGTTGAATGTCTGTTGGGGGACCAACAAAATAAAGTGTTAGCAGATATTAAGCTGACAGTCTACTAATACTCTTATGACAGTTAGTTGACATGTAGTTGAAAAGTTACTAATAGTTAGTAGAATGTCTAAAGTGGACTATCGAAATAAAGTGTGCCAGAACCAAATCTGCAAATATCAGTATTCTGAAACCACAGATCTAAGGTTACCTAATTGACTAAGTTTTGGGGCAGAATTTTACAAGTCCTCTATAAAATATTCAGTCTTGGTTTGCAGACACATCTAAATTATTTATGGCTGCAAAATGAAAAAAAAAAAAAAAAAAAATCTGAGAAATTCTACAGGCCAGCTGCACAGGGCATTTTATTTTCCACTTATCTAAAAGCAAGTGCTTAAATATTAATGGCCCAAATTGTCATCCTTGCTTTGTCTGATCATGTGAAGAGCAACAAAGTCACACGGGTGGTAGCTGAAGGTGAATTTACTTATATTTGTTCATAAAGACTGTGAGGGGACCGTTGTTTCTGGGACATTTGGTTGAAGGTATACAAGGGTACAAATATTAACAATATGGATGGCCAGAATTAGCCCTAATACTTCAGCATATGTCATTTTTAATCAAGCAGCAGGGACCTATGATTTGAAACATTTCTTTCTTTCTCAATAATCACTGCTCTTTGTCATACTCCCTATTAAGAAAACCTCTTCAGCCAATACCATTATTTAATATTCTTTGAACATGCCAACATGGTCCAACAATGGCAGATGACATTTAAATGTATATTTTATCTTTACTACAAAGAGGCTGTCAGTGACATTTGGCAATTTATTTATTTATTTATTGGCTTCCAAGCCAAATAGAGGGAGTGTATCAAAGCTGCATGCCACATTTCAGCCAATAATCTTTATGTCTTAACTGAACAGTCCACTACATGTGGTAAATAAATAAATAAATAGGGTTCTTGTACAGCACATTAGTAGCATAACCAACTACAATTACATATTTAGCAGATGCTTTTATCCAAAGCAACTACACTGTATTAATGTATTCAAGGCACAGTATGCATTCCATCAATTCATGCAATCCCTGGGAATCAAACCCATGACCTTGCTAAAGCTATGCTTTTCTGTTAGAGGTCCACGAATGCTTGAACTACACTTGTCCTTCTGGGTTAATGCAAAAATATTCTGCTTACATATTGCATGTACTATGGCTGCTAAGCGCTATCAGCTTTGCTGTAAAAAAAATGCAGTGTTTATTAATTTATGATTGAGAATCAAGTGAACGGTCAGTGACTTTATTGTGCTGAGAAATGAGAAACTCTGACATCATTAGATCATTTTTCTTTGTTTCTTTTTGTTTTGGATGAAATATGATACTATGAGTAGGAACAGAGGGACATTTGCCCTATTAATGTGTCATATTTCTGTTTTCCCTATCATAATAATGAATGGATTCAGTCAGATGGTAAATGACAAAGTCCAGCCTACTTACGCATTTCTACCCTGAACAGATGGAGCCTAAAACACGTAGAATTATCAATGGGTGTGCGCTTGCCATGAAAAATTATGTTTATTTTTGGTTGTTTGTTGCTGATCACAAAAAAAATTTCTAGTACTGTCTTTGACTTCTGTTTTGTTTTCATGCTCAGAAATATTACCCTGCGTGTCAGCGTTTAATAAGTGATATCCATGCTGCAAAATTTACATAAATGCAATGGATACAGTTTTATTGAAGTAGAAAATAAGATGCACATTATTCATGACTCTGGTGTTTTCAATGTGCCACAAAGGGGAGTAAATCTGAAATAAACGTTTTCCATATATAAAACATTGCTCTTATGGTATTGGTGAACAAATTTTTGTTGTAACATGCAACTCACGACAAGCAACTCCAGCCCACTGTTTGAAAAAAACAAGAATGTGAAGGAAATCAATTTAACCTAACATGCCCACGGTTTATTTGAACTTTTGCATTATTTGTTGGGAAAAAGTTCTTTACGGTTCTCCTTTTTATTATTTAGCATCTCGCCGGTGGATCTGCCACAAAGTACAGGTGCAGCGGGATTTTGTCAGGCAGAATAATGCTTTAAGCAAATGACTTTGAAACTCACAAGGAGAATCTACTTTACAGTCTGCAAAAGTGCACAGCAGCAGCTCTGATGTCTCAATCAGGTTTTATATCAAAGAAGCACAGTACTGTGCTGCATAATTGCAGTTGTCATTGTGCCACACTCAAAGACTCTTCAAATGAAGAGTTTAGAATGTATGTGGGATGTCATACATGATGTTTTACAGTATAATTGTCATCAGAGAAGGCACTTATTAAAGGGATAGTTCACCTAATGAAAAATCTGTGATCATTTGCACCCTCATGTCATCGCAAACCCATCTGACTTTCTTTGTTGAACACAACAGGCAAAATGTTGCAAAATGTACTGGCTACTCAATAAAATGTAATTTGGGGCTCAAAAAAGTACTGTGTGCGAGTTGTTGACTATATTTCAAGGACTCCAAAGCTGTTGTACAGCTTGAAATTTAAAGTACTACAGACGTTTAACACTACACTTTTAAAGATAGTTTTCAAAAGTTATTCCATAGAAGGACGATTTAAGGTTCCAAAAATAACATTTTAGTAAAATTTTTCTTTTTTTTTAGTATGAAGAACATTTGAATGGTCTAAAGAACCTTTTTTTCCATTATAAAAGAACTTACACTCACCTAAAGTGCCTTAAAGGGATACTCCACTTTTTTTGGAAATAGGCTCATTTTACAACTCCCCCAGAGTTAAAAAGTTGAGTTTTACCATTTTCGAATCCATTCAGCTGATTTTCTTATATTTAGAAGAATATCAGTAACCAGACAGTTTCTGGTCTCATTGACTTCCATAGTATATTTTTTTTCCTACTATGGAAGTCAATGACCAGAAACCGTCTGGTTACTGATATTTTTCTAAATATCAGAAAATTGGCTGAATGCATTCGAAAACGGTAAAACTCAACTGTTTAACTCTGGAGGAGTTGTAAAATGAGCCCATTTCCAAAAAAAAAAGTGGAGTATCCCTTTAATTCTACATGGCATTGATTCAACAAGTTATTGAAAGCATTCTTTAGAAATGTTGGCCCAAATTGATAGGATAGCATCTTGAAGTTAATGGAGATTTGTGAGATGCACATCCAGGGAAAAAGCTCCCGATCCACCACATCCCAAAGATGCTCTATTGGGTTGAGATCTAGTGACTGTGGGGGCTATTTTAGTACAATGAACTCATTGTCATGTTCAAGCAACCAATTTGAAATGATTTGAACTTTATGACATGGTGCATTATCCTGCTGGAAGTAGCCATCAGATGATGGGTACATGATGGCCATAATGGGATGGACATGGTCAGAAACAATGCTCAGGTAGGCCGTGGAGTGGAAAAATTTGGGATAATGTAAGTACACAACAAAATATCTAACATTGTTCTAGTAGTGGTTTTTGGAAATTTTGATCCAAAAATATGACATAGTCCATAGAACCATAGATGCCAATAAAGAACATTTATTTTTTAGAGTGTGTTGTAAAATACAATATGATAGCACAAATGACAGATTGCATCATAAATCTCGCTGGCCTTCTCTTATGAGCGTAATAAATAGGATTTGGTTTTCATCATCAAACCACAGTCATTTTGAAAGGCCAGATAAAAGTCATCCTGAAGTTTCTTATAAATGTATTTTTTAACATGACTCCCTCCATACGAAGCTTGAATATTCAACAGTGTTTACAACTGGTGGGGGGGAAACATATCTAATAGATTACTGCCGGCTGGATAGATTTTGGAGCTCTGTTCTCAGAGGACACCTTGTTGTTTTTCACATTGTCTGATTTTCACATCTATAGGGACGAACATCTTGAAGAGTATTTCCTCTAGAGGAACACACAAATGAGAGGAGACGGTAGATGACTGTGCAGACAGGAATTCAAGGGAAAGTGTTTGCACAGAGAGAGCCTTTGCTGCACACTTGACTGAATCGCCAAACAAGAACAAAAGAGAAGGAAGCCACAAGTGAAAGATGACGAATACCCCCTCTCTCTCTCATTCTCCCCAAAGGTAAATATTTGTTAACCATGGCAGGTTTTATATAGATCATGTCTAGACCTATTAATTAGTGTGGTATTTCAGCTAACATTGAGAAGCTTTTTATATACTTGGTCTGCTCCTCTAGGCTGTAATTAGAATTTGTTGGTTTGTGAATTTGTAACACTACGCAAATTATATTCTAAAACTCCTTTTAATTCGCATTATCTGGTTTATCATTGTGAAAAGAGTTGTACTGTATTGTATAGAATGTGTACTTGTTGTGTTCTTTAAATTGTAAAACTATATATATATATATATATATATATATATATAAATTAAAAACTTCTATAGTGTAATATTATTGAAATAAAAAGTCACTGAAAGAGAGTACACTTTCCTTAAGCACACTTTTAAAAAGTGCTTTGTGACAATGTCAAATTAAAGGAAGGGTAGGCTCAGAGAGGCTAGCAAAAGTGAGCTAGCTTTGAAAGCATAAGATCCCAGCCTTCCTTCAGAGCATCTACAAAGCCACGCCTCCTTGAAAAAACATGAACACACACAGCCAGAGCAAAGTCTGCAAAGTGTGATGAGAGACGGTGTTAAACCTCCTCATGTCTCAAAGGACACATTACAAAAATAATGAACTTAAACTTAAAGAGCTCTTGAATCTTCAAACCAAACTATACACGATCATTAAGTTTAACCTAGGATTTTAACAAGAAAATACCAATCCCATAATTAAACTCATGCCCATGTTCTGTCAAGTTCAACATTCACATAACAAAATCCTCATAACCTTTAAATTGCACATTACAAACCAAGCAAAACCTGAACATTTAAAACTCAACATATCTAAACAAAGTCTATCATAAATTGTCCTACCAGTTGCGTCTTTGAATGATCAGGAGCTGTAATCATAGTATCATATCCCAGGAATAAATGAGAGAACAAACTGAACTCTCTGCAAACATTTCAGTGCCATGCTCTCTCTTCTTCTTCTTCTTCTGTTGTTTAAATGGCGGTTGGCAAACCAACTTCAAGGTGCATTGTCCGCCACCTACTGGATTGGAGTATGGAGCACTACTTGATAGAATACACTTGAATATATATATATATATATATATATATATATATAAAATAAATAAATAAAAAAATAAAAAATACATAAAATAAACACATATATATATATATATATATATATATATATATATAATAACTAAATTATATCTTTCTTACTAATTCTGTATCGTTTAAAAATTTGAATACTTTTCCGTGTATTGTATAATCTGTTCCTTCTAACAAATCCTAAAGTGTATAATTTCTTACACCCCTATCCTTTAAAGACTGAATTAATTCATGCCTTTCTCTGCTATATGCTACACATTCTAGTAATATATGTTTTACTGTTTCTGGATGTCCACATTTATCGCAATTACCACTTTCATGTTTTCCTATTCTATGTAAACTTTGATTCAGTGCTGTATGTCCAATACGCAGTCTTGTCATAATTACATCCTTTTTCCTATTATTAACGTTTGCTCTTTCCACCCCCACCTTACTTTGTATACTATACAAATGTCTTCCTCTTATTTCATTGTCCCATATCCTCTGCCACCTCTTTTTCACTTCAGTCCCAATCAGCCCCTTAGTTTCTGCTTTACTCATCTGTACTCTTATTTTGATCTCAGGATCTTTCAACGACTCCTTTGCTAGTTTGTCAACTTCCTCGTTCCCCTTTACTCCGACATGTGCTGGCACCCATAAAAAACTCACTCTTACGCCTAAGTGTTTTATGTTAAATAACTTCTGCAATATTTCATTTAATATATCTTGTCTTCTTGCAGAAGTTCCACTCTCTAGACTTTGCAGAGCTGATAGTGAGTCTGAACATATCACACTATTATTTGGCTGCCTTTCTTCAATCCATTGTAAAGCTAATGATATAGCTATTAGTTCTGTTGTGAAAACTGATATATGATCTGTTACTCTTTTTGACATTTTGCCATGCTCTCTCTGTGGGTGTGCAGGCAAATATAGTCCCAAGGAAGCTACTTCCCCAAAAGTTGGTTCCACCAACTTTTGTTGTATGGATGCCCCCTGCAGTTTGGGAGTGCTCTGAGTGTCCTGGGTGAAGTTAGGCTTGGAGTGCTCAATACAATTAAAGCAAAGTAACCATAAATTGAAACAACACTCAGAGTATAACGTCACAGGTTTCCATCCCTTTCAAAGCAAGACTTTCAACTTTCAACCATAACTGCTTGAACACGTGAGAACAAGCCTCATTGGTTCTTATGGAAGCTCAAACGTGCTGCATAACACAAGACAATGAACCTTATTGGTTATTGTTTAAGCTCAAACGTGCCTCATTGGTTCCCATACGCCAAGCAAACATGCTTGAACTTCTGTTTGCCACAACTTATTAATCATTTACTTTTACGTTCTAAGTAATCTTATGAATGACTGACAACTCTTCAATAACTGGTTATAAAAAATGCAATCCTTCATTTAGAAATGATAAATTGATCATTAATAAAGGATGAAAATACAATTATTAAACAAATTATAGATGTTTTTAAATCAAGAAGCATTTATAGCTGTATTTATAGACTGCTTATTAATGTCTATTAGCTACTAATGCTAATTTCCTCATTCTTAACTAATGATTATTAGCGTGTAGTTATTATAAAGTGTTACCCCTAAATGAAATTGAATCTAAAAAAAATGTATTTAATGTTAATCATGTAAAGTTTTAAATCTCTTTATAAAAAATGTTTGGCGTCAAATTGTTAGTTGCTGTCAATGAAGGAACAGATTTGTGCTCCATAGAGATGAACAAAACTCTTACAAGTTTGGAACGACATAAGAGTAGATGACACAATTTTAATTTTTGGGTGAACTAACTTTTCTAAAGTAATTTTTAATTCATTATGTTTTTATAATGTTTTGTCCTGCTTTAAATATACTGAACAAAATTATAAATGCTACACTTTTGTTTTTGCCCCCATTTTTCATGAGAAAAATCAACTCTATGCGAAGGAGATGTGTTGCACTGCGTAAGAGGAAATATACATATATATACTGTATATTATGAATATACTGTATATTTTTTGTTATTATTTTTATTTTGGCTAGTAGAAGTACAGAATGCCTGGTAACTTAAACATTTAGTAAAAGTTAATTTCAAACCCTGGTAGTGTGTATATATTTATTTAATTGTAAATAATATGCAATGAAATAAATAAAACAGTATGTCTTCACACGGGTAAAGGTAAAGTGCACCACCGAACGGAATTGCAATGTCTGTTACAGCAGTTAGTGTTTTAGTCATACTTTTTTTTTTTTTTACAAAAATATCCTATAAATCTAGTCAATAAATCAGTTCATCATATATAACTCAGTAGGTTTTAAAGTTTTGTAATTACAGTGATTTTTCGGTCTACATTACACTTTGTTAATGAACATTTGCTTCTGTCATTACCTTGATGAGATTAACACTTCTTTTTGAGCTTCTGCAAACATATGCTTGCGCATGCCTTCTACAAAATAAGAACAACACAAAACACTGCAGTTGAAGTAAATTACATTAAAATAAAACCTTAAATAATTGAACAAACAAAAATTGTGCATTGCATATGATATGGACATTTCCCAACCCTGGTTTCTCAAACCTAAAATGCTAGCAGTCAATTCTTCTTCATTCTTTTCCAGTCAACTTTAGTTACATAAGTACAAAAATGTCATCCTACATTGGCTGATCAATAGCTCTGACATTTGTTTATGCTGCAATAACTGCCTTGATATTAGAAGAAAATAACAATCCTGTGGAAGACAAAACTAAGAGTGAAGGAACAATATGGTCAAGATTTCTTGTCTAAATTCAAACTGCTCTTTAATTAAAATATCAGCAGCACATCAGATGTAATATCACAGGAATTAAAATGCAAATAGCCAGCTAAAACTTTAAAGGAATGAAGCAAAAGCAATTACTGTCATGACTTTCACAGTGGCCCCAAAAATGCAGATTACTGCTCTTGTGTCCGCTCATGCACACAGCAATCAATTCATATAGTTCATTTCAAATACATTCTGCTCCTCTTGCTATTGTAATCACAGAGAGGTCTTGTTTGTTACCGATTGCAAGAATTAAACGGTTTGGAGATACATTCACAGACGCACTTTATTTATTCACTAAAAAGAGTATTGTAAACTTGCCTGTTAGGGTTTAGAGTAGCTTAGTTTAATGATATTTCGGACTATTAAAATGTTTTTCAGAGGGCCCTTGCATGTAGGCATTTGAAGAAAGCTTTAAAATAACCGCATATTATTTTGAAGGGCATGATCAATGCTACAAACAAGTAAAACAAACCAAAGGTCAGCACCATGCACCCTTTGGCTTTGGTTATAAAACGGTTATAAAAAACGCTCGTGCGGTTATAAAACTAACAACAAACTTAGCTTGTATTTGTTCAGCTCAGTTTAACGAACAAGAACATACATTGTATAAGATTTGTTTCATGAGTTATTCATAAGAAAAATCAGTAACACTTTACTAGAAGGGGTGTGCAAAAGACTGACATGAAACCTTCATAACCATGACATATGTCTTGAATATGAAGTAGGGTTGATGCATGTTTATGACAACTGTCATTAAGTGTCTTTCACTCAATAATAACATTTTGAATGCAAATTTGACATTATAACAACTTGACATAAAATGAAGTTAAACTGTCATGTGGTTGGCTTTGACACTGGCTGTCATGAGGCATTATAACTGTGTCATGAATAGTTTTTGTGACCTCAACTACAGTGGTACTAATTAAATTTGTCATTAAAAAGTTATAATGGCATCATGACAGCCAATGTCAAAACCAACCACCTGACAGTTTAATGTTATGTTAACCAATAAAGCTAGGTGGTTTCTTAAGTTTGATCATTAATCTGTTTATGTTTATGACAGGTTGTGTTGTCTTAGTAATGTCAAGGTGTCATTACAATGACATTTTAAACAATGTCATATTTGCATTATGCACTATGCGCAGCACAGAGAACTAAATTACGGTCATCACTTTCAGGAACATAATCAAACATAAATTGTATCCATTGTTGACGAAGTACAGCGTCTGTGGAAAGCTCAAACACAGAAGACCTGACAGCTGACAAACATAAAGTGTATCCATTGTTGACAAAGAACAGTGTCCTTGGTAAGCTCGAACACTCGACGAGAATTCCGAAATTCTTCAAAAATTAATCGAAAATCACAATTTGTGCAAGAAAGGAATAACAGTTGTAATTTTACAGCCAATAGAGTTCATTTCAGCAAGATTTTGTTATGTATAGGTGCTAAAATGTAGGTATAGGCATGTTTTTTTTCTTCTAATGAGCCAATATTGTATCTGTTAATATTAAATAAGCAAATATAATAGATTGGAAGAGACCCTGGAGCTAAAAACAAAAGTGTCAGTCTTTCGAGGAGCATATTGATCTCTACGAAATCTTTTCCTCACTGTTTTCATTTGTTCCACCAATGGTTTACGATGGAACGGTGTTCGTCTGTTGGCAGTTCTGCTATACGATCGGAAAACAAGCTGGAGTCTGTGACAGCTTGTGAGATGTACATTGGATTCACTGGAAGATAGTTGACCTTTTACTTTTGCCAAGGACTTGGTGGTGGAAACTAACACAAGAGTGAAAACGAAAACACAGACAGCCTTTACACGAGAGCAGCCTTAGTAAGAATTTCATCTGCTGTCTGATGCTTTTTCTTTTCAAGGTGTTTGTGATTGAGACTTCTGCTTAAGATTCAGAATATGTCATCCTTGTGTTTACAGGTCCATGTTGTGCTGTAGGGCTTTTTGCCAGAAGTTTTATTGAAAGAAACAACATTGTAATAAGGAGTTGAACCCCAGTATGCTCATTATCATTTAAGCACTATACACGGTCCATTTATACACTATGTATTTATGCATAGTCATGCATATTTATGTACTCATTCATGTAGTGTATGAAATATTGTCAATTGAGTGCATTAAATGTCCAACATTCCACATTTATTTGTTTATTTTGGTTAATTGAATCATATTTAAAGTATTCTTTTTCTATTTGGACTTTTCAGTGTGAACACACTGCTGACACTATTTATACTACAAAACGTAATAACTAGTGTACAAGTACGTGAATTAGGACATACCTATAGAATATTAATTCTGGCCCTGGTCAAGTAAAATTATATAGATGACATTACTGTGACATAAAAGCACCCAGTTCACAGTCAGTCATTGTCAAGCCTCCAACAGGAAAAGACCCTAACCAGTCTCCACTTGCTTCCCTCCAAGTCATCCAACGAGCTGAAATGTAAAGTATACTCACCTGAAAAGACTAACCTCTCTGTCCTTGTTCTGATGTTCCCAGGATCTGCTCCATGATTCTCGTTCTCTGTGTCCTGGAATCTGCCTCGTTCACCTAATGGATGCTCTGTAAGAAAGTCTCGTTCACCTAATGGATGCTCTGTAAGGAGAAAAAGCAAGAATCACTGAACTGTGTTAGTTCCCTATCTACTGCATTGAAAAGGATCTACTCACCTGGAATCCTTCCTGTACCCCGTCTGCTCGAAGACGATCTGAAAGAGAGAAAAGGAAAGTAATTGCACAGTGTCATTGCTCATGTTATTCCTAAAGAAGAGGATATACTCACCTGGATGAATTCCTGCCACGTATCCTCCTCGAAGATCATCTCTGAGCACCTGAAATCCTGAATACTTACCTTGATTTTTAAATAAAGAAAAGTTTATGTTCTTACCTCTGTTTCCGAGTCTGAATCCTGACAGACATATTAACAAAACCTTTCTTAATTTGATGTAATAAGTTGCTGAATTCCAACCTGATCTCATAAGAAAACATTTTTTTTTATGTGATTCATTCGAAAATGTATGAAACACCACCCCTAAACCTGACCAACAGTCGGGCCTAAGCAGATCGTTCCAAAATTTATGAATGGGATCGTACAAATTCATGCTAATTGATCACCAAATGTAATGTAATTTAATGTAGTTACAAATTGCCATGAGATTGTGTTGTTGAATTCATATCCTCACATGTAAAATGAACTTCCAATGCCTGACAAATGGTACATAAATACATATAAAACTATATAAATGTAAAAAAGTCCTCTAGACAATCACACAAAGCACAAATACACAAGTAATAATATTGAATGTTGATAAACAAATGCTTTATATGTACAATTTACTACATTACATATAACTTCGAAGATTTTATCAGTATTGATTGTATTTTATTTGCTCATCCTTCCACAAAAAGCCAATAGCACCAGCAGACAGTAAATCTTTACGACTTGTGGTGCCTATGAGAGATACAAATCTGTTGCCCAACAATTGCTTCTTATTAGAGCATAAGAGATCATGATGATTGCCATGTGCGATTTATCATAATTTCTGTAAAATACTGAGTTTGCCCTTATCCACCCGATTGCCTCAATGGAAGCCCCAAATCTCCTTCAGTCTTTTGAAAACACCACATTTCAGCCCCACATACTGGTTATTTTCAGCTCAATTTGACTGCAAACATGCAAAACAGACCTTTTCCAGGTTGCCTGAATAATATTAATAATAAATTTCACAATACACACTGTTTCAAGAGCTTTACAGAGATTCATGATGTTATTAATTATATCTTAATATTTTCGTGCCTTAAAGTCATATTTGCAGATTAAAGCTTGGCGATGATGGTTTACATTACATTTGCAACACTACAAGCAATCGGGCAGTTGATATTTGCTATAGAGTAGCCTTTAAAAGATATACTTATAGAGTATATGTCCAGCTTTATATCATTTATATAATATATTACATTTTGGAATGATATAAACAAGCAAGCAATTGAGAAGCAGTCATATGGCTTTAGAAGACTTGGAATATATTGCACATGTCGTAAGGGCCACTTTCTTCTTCCTTTTATAGTGTTTTTCTATGATTCGAAGTTGAAAAGCTTTGGTCTACTTTCTAAAGTGGAGAAAAATGACTTCTGCTGGTTAGTTTTAGGTTAGGTGACAGTTTCCACAGCATTGACAGAGCTGCAAGAAACCCTTTAATTTGCATTGAACTGGACAAAGCAGGAGGAAGACTGAAAGATCTTAGGCCGCCTCACTTCGCTGAGCTTTGGACAAACGGATGTTTTGAAATGAGAAGTATACTGCTGTGAATGCGAGAACAAAAGCAATAAAATGTTCAGACGAGGGCTAAGCAAGAGTTCACTCATGAGGAGAAACAAAACAGCGCCGCAGAGCTTTTACACCCACGTCAGAGGAGTGTCTGAGCCTACAATTTCAAAAGAGACGGATGCATATTATGTGTAAGACAAAAAAGATTGTGAAATATCTTGTGTGAAAGATTCACAGCTGAGGAGTTTTATTGTCTGTGCCATCTTATGTAAGATGAAAGATATATAATGATATTTATCGAGCGAGTTTCAACACGTTTGAATAAACCCCCGAATTGTAGTGTAGCTGTCCGTCGTGCTGAATTCAGCAGCACTATCCACATTTACCATGAAGAATGTTGCAGTTAAAACCGTAGCTTTGAACTGCACTTGTTGGACTGTATTTTCTAGAAAGTAATGTCTAGAAAGAAAGACAATAAATCTACTAGAAATATTTATCCTCCCTGCTCACGATAGTTTTTAGGTCTGCAATCTCTTGATTTTTTATTTTTTTTTTATTTTTATTTAAGTTTTCTCTTTTATTTCCAATTGTTTAAAAATGTAATGAATATCCATGACATCTATTAAAGACCTTGTGGCTGATAGTGTTGGGACCTGACTGACAACATATTAAAGAGATCACTACACAGCATAATTATGAAGAAAACACAAGAAAGATGGGTTGATACACAACGTGTATGCAACACTTGAGTCATTACTAGTTAGTTCCCATGATCTTCACTTTAGAATACGGGTCCAAATAATGAGCAATTCCCATAGAATATGAAGCACTTTCATTGTGGGCTATTACTTACTAATTCCTCAATCAGGGTTTCTTTTTAGTTAATAGTAGTTACTAGATTGTCAATAGACTTTGTCAGTAGTTCTCTGGGAAGTATTAAAAAATAATAGTTATTGATTAGTTAATAGTGAAGTCCCACTTTCATCTGTGCGTTATTACTTACTAGTTCGTTAATCAGAGTTTCTTGTTAGTTAATAACAGTTACCAGATTGTTAATATGTGTTACTCAATGGTTATAGTTATTCATTAACGAAGGAACCATATTCTAAAGTGTTACCGGCAAGTAACTGGTCATAGGATAAAAAAGTAGACATACCTATCATCCATCCATACATCGATCCATCCACCTTGAATTTAGAATTGTTAGAATTCCATTTAGAGAGGAAGGAAGGAAGGAAGGAAGGAAGGAAGGAAGGAAGGAAGGAAGGAAGGAAGGAAGGAAGGAAGGAAGGAAGGAAGGAAGGAAGGAAGGAAGGGGTACATAAGTGGTTACAAAAAAACTCCATGCATTTTGTGGTAGAACATTGTTTTGGTGGTGCTTTGACTCTACATGACTGTACGGATGAATATGGTTCTTACTCATAACGAAAAAGAGAGAGAGATTATCCTTCAGCTCATAAAACATTCACTATAGGTTTGAGAGATATCACCAGTTTAGATGGATAGGGTCTCAAACTGGCAAGCTGAAGAAGTTACTGTAGCTTTACCCATTAAAGGACACAATACTTCCTTGAATATAAATTCCATTCAGCGCAGCACTACAAAGGCCATAATGAAATGACAATCACAATAGATCATGCTTTATAATAAACTCTGTTAAAGAGCTAAATATGGCACTTTATCTTTTCAATAAAATACCTTACTTGCCTGTTGATTAATAAAAACACCACAAAAACAGCTTTGACATTCAGCTATATTATATTAAATAAAGTATTAATTTAGAGAGAAAACGCATTGGGCTGACAGAACGCAAGCATGACGCGGTGCCATCATTGATGTGCTAATTGAAGTATGCCGTCATCTAGCGACATTAAGCAACTTTTAGGGAAGGCCTTTGCTACTTTCCTTTGAAAATAGTTGGCAGCACTTAATCCCACACACCGTTCACACATGAAGTAGTTGGAGCAACTTTTCTCTATTTACGGATTTGACGCTTCACACACGAGCAAGTGACTCATGTACCCAATTGCCTATGAAAACCATCATGCTAGTTCTAAAATATAAACTCCCATGATTTATGAATTCATTGTTTCCTTCTTGTCTAATGTAATGTTAACCAATAAAGCTAGGTGGTTTCTTAAGTTTGATAATTAATCTGCTGTCATGTTTATAACGTGTGTTGTCTTAGTAATGTCAAGTTGTCATGACAAAGACATCTCAAACAGTGTCATATTTGCATTAAAAATGTCATAACTGAGCGAATGACACTTAATGACTGTTGTCACAAACATGCATAAAATGTCCTTTATAGTCATAATATATGTCATATCATGATTATGAAGGTGTCATGTTAGTCTTATGTTAGTCTTATGCACACCCCTTCAAGTAAAGTGTTACCCAATAGGTTTACCATAGTGATTCAGAGTAAGACAACATTTTTGGAAGAAGGATTGATCAATATTCAAATATTTTTTGAATTTTTAACAAAACACGTTATATAGTGCACCTTAATACAGCTTATATTTTGGTTTCAGGAAGCTCACATCTGTGACAGTGATTATTAGGGCATGTCATCGTCCACTCACCATTCATCTTTGATGTCAGTCTGAATTAGATCAAAGGTTTAAAAATCTGCACTATTTCACACACACTAACATACTACACCACATGAAGAGAGCGGGTTGAAAGGGAGCTGCTTATTTGGTTCTTTTCTTGTTTGATAGTTTTTCAGGATAGTTTTGAAACGTGTTTGTTCTGACTTTGCATTTAGGGGATAGGCAAACATAAAAACATAAAAGAAAGAAATGTGTGTTTTTCATATTTTTATGGCCTTTTTCCTTTTATTTCGATAGGACAGCACAAAGGTAAAAAGAAAACATTAGAGGGGAGAGGGGAACATTATGGGATTTTTTTTAGCAGAGCCACATGACAATGTAAGATTTTCACGTAGAGCTACAAAGAAAGACAGGGACATTTCAAGTTCATAAGCCATCATGTGTCTTTGCATTCATCAAAGAGAGAGAGAGAGAGAGAGAGAGAGAGAGAGAGAGAAAGAGAGAGAGAGAGAGAGAGAGAGAGAGAGAGAGAGAGAGGACAGCACTCCTCAGCATGTGACTATTCCTTCCAGATAATGGTGTAGTTACAGCATCTACCAGAAGAGGCTAACTAGATTAGAGCCAGACCGATATATCGGCAGACTGATATTATCGGCCGATATTAGGCATTTTCCAAACTATCAGTATCGGCAGTTATAATGGCCGATAAATGAATATTTCAAAAATAAAATAAAAATGAAACACACTTGAACCATGTCATGAGTGTTGGAGTTGTATAGTTTGTCCACCAGAGGGCACTTTACACCGTTCCTGTGGACAATACTCGTTGAGTTGGTCACGATACATACATTGCTTGAATAAAAATTAAAAGAACATCCCCATCAGTTCTCTTAACTCAAATAAGCATGTCCAGTTTTAAAAAAAAAAAAACATGTCCAGTTTAAAAAATATAAATAAATAAATAAATAAAATATCAGCCGATATATCGGAATATCAGATTTTAAACCCCAAAAATAGTTGTATCGATATCTGCCTTCAAAATCCTTTATCGGTCGGGCTCTAAACTAAATTATATAAATACTGATTTCTTCGATAACTAACTAAACGATGACTAATTTTATCAGCAAGATCCTAATCAAACTATCACGGTAGCTGACCTGAGGCTTGTTCTTCTTCTGTGGATTACTCAGTTATCTGTGTTTTACTGCTGACAATTTGACATGATCCAGGATTGTTAGTTTCATCGAAGCTCATCCCAAAGTTGCTGTCATAGAAACAGGTCTGTAAGCTCAAACCTGCTCGGTAGCAGGCTTATTTCATGTAAACAGGATTAGGTGACACTTAAAATCAGTCCTGGCCACTTCTACTTTCTTACAAGGGTACCTTATTGAACCAGGGACAATAATAATTTAATAACAACAATTAAAAAAATATTTTTATAATTGTGTAGTCCATTATAATACAGACACAGCCAGTTTCACTCTTTGAGAGACTTTTTCGTGAAGGAATAATTGGACATGGTGCCATGCATGAATTTGAAGGGTGACAGTTATTATGGAACTAGATTGATGCAGAGTGGGAGATGCAGGAAACTTGGTAAAACAATGCTGGCTACTGTGCTATTTGAAAAATTTTGGTATTTCAGGATCTATTATAAATTATTTATCCCTGCTTATCATTATTTTTCATTCGATCATTTGATTCTCTTCCCTTCCCATCCCTTATAGTGTCCTTATGTACAAGATTCAAATCGGCATCTCCAGCATGGGAGGCGGGCTCGCTAACAATAACGCTAAGGCCGTGTGTCCACCAAAGCATTTTTCCACGTGCCTGGCATACGTTTTCAATTGTTTTCAATGGGACCGCCGCATTTTTTAAACACCATGAGCGTAACAAGGTGCTGGGTGTGTTTTTTTCACGCTTGAAGCACTAAACACCGAGGTCGCCGAGAGTTGGAAAATGTTCAACTTTGGATAAAACGCAACGCTCATCACTGTCAACCGTCCAACCGTTCTTACCCAACCGTCCAATCACAGTGAAGGAGGGGCGGGACTAATACCACCCCCAACCAACTGTCACAACATTCTTTCTGTACAACGACATCAACCAGCAGAGCTAACTGAACAAACTGGACTAATTTTTTTTTTTTTTTATGAAACAAATTATCTGCGAAATCGGTTACAAGTAAACTGTGCTGCGTCTATTCTGTATTACAGCAACAAAACGTCTCTACGGAAAAAACGTTGGGCTGCCAAAATGCTCTCAAGCACCCAAAGCATGGCATCTTCAGCAGAGCATCAGCTGGCTAAAAACGCTTTGGTGGACACACGGCCTAAAGACTAAAGTCTCTAACATGCCTCTTGAAGCCTTGGAAGTGAGGTTCGCTTGCCTCTGCTACACTCAGAGCAGAAACCTCACCCTAAACCTCACTCCCATCTGGGTCATGGCACCAAATGTAACTGCTCTACTTGACCCGCTCCGAGTGGGATCTGAACCGGCGTCTAATGACATATCCCGCTAAAGTGTGCAGTCTCCAATGTTAGTCACTAGTGCGCATAAAAAAACATAAACATAAAAAAACTGCTGAAGTTCTCAGTAGCTGAAGAGCTCAAAAACATACACGTACACACACACAGATACTATAAAATAAGGATTAATTAAAATGGCTAATCAACTATAAACTCTGAAATGAAGATCCCGTGGACTCCAAATCAGGAGGCTGCGTTTTTTTATGTCTCTGTAAAAAAAAAATAGTTCTGAAGCAATTCGGGCTAGCAAACTCACCCTTGCGAAACAGCCTCAATCTTCTGCTTTTTAGAGCATCTAGGCTATTCTGTCCACCAATTAGTTTCAGCAGCCCAACCCTTTACCAAGTGGACTGTGGAAATTTACCTTGGAAAAAGAAACACAGACAAAAATAAATGTCCTTTCTATCAGCAGCAATACGCTTTCAGAGCCTAAGGGTTTCAGACAGAGAACGGTGAAGTCTATGTATATACATACGTAGGGATTAATGATTGATATAGAACAGATTCCTCTCAGTGAACCGCAAAGAGATAGCCAGACACTCAGGGCCTTTTAATAGGTACTGTGCATGACTGCGTCCCTCTTACTCACACCGAAACTAATGTAGCAAGACTAAAGGTATGGACACTACTCCCAGTGTGCTTGTCTGTTCTCGTGATGTGTATTGGTCAGATTTAAGGTCTTATTTTATCACAGTTGCACAGCTAATGAAGCCATCATAAAGACGGAACTGGCTGCAGAGAGTTATCGCAATGACATCAGCTGAAATGAAATGGAAGTTTCAGTTAAATTTAAACTCAAGAGGATGAGTTTGTAAAGTTAAACACTTTCACTTACGCACAGAATCAACTTGCATATTCAAACTGCGTGAGTTTAAAAAGCTCCAAACCTTGGGGTGGTTCTTAGTTTTAGATTCTGCATACCTCCAGCAAATGGAAAACAGTTTCCAAAAAAACATACTTAAATAATTCACCGTAACAAAATGCCTGAGCAGGCTGTTTACTGCCAAGCTCTGGTACTCAGTAAAGGTAAAGCTCTAAATGAGTTCATGACTAAATACAGTATAATCCGAAAGTAATAATAAGCTATTTGATGAGTGAAAACTTATTGTTCAATTGGAGACTCAGATAGCTGCACTGATAATAATAACAATAATTGGTTACATTTATATAGCGCTTTTCTGGGCACTCAAAGCTCTTTACATGGAAGGGGAAATCTCCTCAACCACCACCACCAATGTGCAGCATCACCTGGATGATGCGACGGCAGCCATATTGCGTCAGAACACACCAAGAGACAGTGATGAAGCCAATCAGTACATGAGGATGATTAGGAGGCAGTGAATAACAGAGGCCAAGTGGCAAATTTGCCCCTTGGTCTCTCTCTTTCAAAGGATATCCTGGGATCTTTAATGACAGAGAGTCAGAAGGACGGTGCTTTTTGACGGGATAGTGTCCCCATCACTATACTGGGGCCTTAAGTCCCCTGATTATTGCCTTTTTTGAGTTTTGTGGACTGTGATGACTGTTAGGTGATAGCAAAACAACACAACAAATAAAACAAAATCTAGGCGAAACAGACCGCAGTGTAGGGTTTAAGGGATAGTTCACCAGAAAATGAAAATTCTTTCCTCACCCAAATGTCATTCAAGACAGACATTTGTGAAAAAATACGACAGAAGAATGTCAGACTTGGAATTTGAGTAAATGATGACAGAACATACATTTTCTGGTGAACTATCCCTGATATAATCACATATTCAAATATTATTTTTTTTCTATTGTAATTAATAAGACGTTTTAGATGCAAAAAACAGCATAACTAGCCTATATGAAAAATGGGTGTGTGCATATATAGTTGTCACAACACTGTGTTGTAGAACACACACAAACACGGTTATGAAGGGAAACTTAATCTTTAATAAATTCACAGGTAATAATCCACACATGGCACCCTTTAGCATCAATATGAGACACGCCTCCTAGTGGTCTAACCCTACCCCAGACCTAAACCCACCCGAGTCATTTAACTGACGCTAAAGGTTGCCATGTGCGTCAGATTCAGACGCATGGTCAAAAGTGTCAGTTAGATGATGCCCTAGGATGAGAATATGTTGGTTGGAAAGTAATTGACGAAAAAAAAGATTGATTTTTCAAGATAGTAAGGATGTGTTTCTCTGATATGTACACAGGGTTCCTACACAATTTCCATTTCAAAATTCCATACTTTTCCAGACTCAAATTTCCAGACCTCACTACAGATTTTTCCGACCATATTTAAAGGGGAACTATACTGTTTTTCTGTTTTTTAAATCAAAAGACCAAAGTGCTCGTTGCCGCTGCGATCAGTGGTGCGGATACAGTGTTCTGTTGTGATTTGCAGAGCCTTCACACCGTTGCGGAGAGACTCTCTATATTTGTTACAAAAAACCTAAGTCACAAAAAAACGAGTCCCTGCTTCATATACAACCACCAATAAACAATCGGTTTTGATGAGGGAAAAATAAAACTATACTACTTAGAGCGGATTAGAACTCAGAACCTCTGACACGCTTGGCAAAAGTTCTGCCACTGGACCATTAGTACATGGGGATACGAGTCGGATATATATATATATATATTTATGCACTAATTTAACACAATGTACTATTGTATACTATGTAACGCGTCACAAGTACTCCACAGCGACTCCAGGGGTCACTGTTTGACAAAAACAGAATTCCTGCATAGTGTGCCTTTAACTTGTTCTGATAAATTGTTTTAAAATTCAACTACAACTATTGCCATTTTTGCCTTTTATTAGGATAGAAAAGTAACTAGACAGGAAGATCCTGAAGCACAATGGCGCTACATGGCGACGCACTCACCCACAATGCTATCAGCACCGACAAGTGTTACACTCTGAGTCAAAATGTGTATGCTATCATGTTAAATTTGTACATTTGAAAATTGTAGCTACTGATGCACGTACAAGTCATTTAACACCAAACCCAGTCATTTTATTTAAACTGCAATGCTAAAACAGTGCAATGTTGTTCATTTTTGTAATTTTGTCAATTGAAATAACTGTAAACCCCTACATAAACAGACGGGATGTTCATGTACAATTAACCAGACAATTTGAAAATAGAGCTAAATTCATGTTTAGATGTTTAGTCAAAGATGTCAAAGTCAAAGATGTTAAGTCAAACTCTAAGGTAGGGGCCCTGTGATGGCAAATGCTGCCTAACAACGTAACAACCAATCTCTGCAGACCAAGACTCCGGCAGACCAAGTGTAAAAACGATCTTTAGGCAGCGCTCGCTGGCAGCCTAATCCAAACGCCATGAAAAAGACGATTGCATATTATATACACATTTAGAAATTATTAATTTTATATTTAGAAAACGAAATTTGTACAATAGTCTGGAAACATCAATATTTTTCCATACTCTGATTTATTTTTTCCATACTTTTCCAGACCTGGAAATTACTCAAATCAAATTCCATACTTTTCCATACTTTTCCAAACTGCGTAGGAACCCTGTGTACATTGCTCATATATAATCTACTGTGAAGCTATGCAAATTTCAGAGCGGTGCGCATTACTTGATTTTAATTTCAGAAGGCTCAACATTAAGCCTCCTTATGTGCTTGACAGTCAGTCAGTAAATCAGTGATTCACTTGTCCAAGTTAAAAAAAATCACTTTGCCAAAAATAAAGAAAGAAAAAAGGTTTAATTTATCATTTGTAATTTATTCTGAAGTATCATCATAGGCGTTCTATCAACTCTAACTTACTTAAATCATCATATTTGTGATATCTGCCAGCTTAAACTGATTTCCAGGGCATTGATTTACCTTGGGCATGACTGCATTTGCACTACAAATTTACCACAGCAAAAACTCAACTAAAATATTGTGACAAAAAAATGTCACTTAATATTAACTCCTTTTTTACTGAACTGTTGTATAAAATCAATGTCACATTTGCAATTGTGCTAATATTCGGGAAAAAAAGCACTCTTGGTTGTGTGATATTGATCAAAGGTGGCATGAAACTGAAGTTGTGATAGTCTTTTCTTCCATATTGTTATGTATCTCTGAAAAAAAGTAAGGCGGGACTTGGTTTTGTCCATTTGGAATTGATTGGGTGGTTGGATCGTTGGCTTTTGCTATTGCTGTGACCTTGTGTGACCCCACTGTGTGTGGCATTGTGCTCATTTTTATAGACTTTTTCTTCCCCAGAGACAGGCTGCGCGAGCCTCAACTGGCGCGACCTTGTTAATGTCAATATATTATCAATTGTCTGTCGCTGTTTACACTGAATGTAATAGTCTAAAAGTTTCATCCATATACATAATTTTTTTTGGTGGCTGAAGATTTTGGTGCTTCCCTATCTTTTTTTATTACTGACATTTTAATAATGCTACTTGTTCGGTCAGGCAAGTACAATTCTCTTTCACTTGCCGCAGACAAGCATTAATGTTGAGCCCCAATTCCTAATTTGATTCCTGTTTGCTTTCAGTCCTGTTCAACATTTGAACACGGCATGCCTCACATTTGGCTAAGTGTCATTATTGTTCCATTTCTGGAGTTTTCCTGTCTTGTAGGCACAGATGAGTCATTTCTAATTGGTGGAACAATACAGCTGGCTCAGCAGTACAACAGAAATGAAGTCCATCCATTTCAGTCAGCATCAGCCTCTATAAATGTGAACTGAGCGGAGAAGGTGCCAAGCATGTTTAACTAATAAATTAAAGAGCGTCTACTCATCTTTCACCATCCAAGGCCAGCCATTAATCAGATTCTGACAAATGACCACAGCTCTCCTGTTATTTTCTAAAATCCCACTATTTATTAAAATAATTCATGACTGCAAGCTTAATTAGACCGACGTGCTCCCGACATAACTAATGTCATCAGTTAAATCTCACGATTATAATGTAGAGTTAAAGAATTCCAGTAAGAATATCTCACAGTTGTATTAGTTACATTTTATTTTAGGGTCTAATTCTGATAATCAACTAACTATAAACTACGTCTTTTTCCTCAATAAAGTCCTAATTACTGCTTGTTAGTAGTTAGTAAGGTAGTTGTTAAGTTTAGGGATATATGATCACGCAGAATAAGGCATTAATATGTACTTTATAATACTAATAAACAGCCAGTTTCCTAGCATGCTAATAACCATAGATAATAGTGAGAACTGGACTCAAATTTTGAGGATATTAACAACTTAACTGAAGAATAACGAGGTTTCATGATGGTTATGATGCCTTAAAGGGATACTCCACCCAAAAAAAGAAAATTTTGTCATCATTTACTCACCAAAGCAAGATATTTTGAAGCACGATTGGAACTTTGGCACCATTGACTTCCATAGTATTTTTTTTCTACTTTTAAAGAAAGAAACTCACACAGGTTTGCAACAACTTGAAGGTGAGTAAATGATGACAGAATGTTCATTTTTGGTCCCTTTAAAAGGCAGCTGCCTATGTGGGCAGCGAGGCAGCTCACAAACTTCTGAAATAAAGCCATGATCTCATTCAGAGGTAGTTCCTAGCCAAATGTTTACAGGCCACTCCTTTAATCCAATCAGGCAGTATTAATCAATTGTGGACATGCAGCACTAAAGAAACCACTAAAGAAGATGAATGATTTTCTATCACTACACACTCTGTAGTCAGGTATTAATTATAATGTTAAAGTACCCTTATTATGCCTTTTTTTTACTTTTTTTTTGGAGTTGGAGTGCCCTTGATAGCTACAGAAGGCACTCCACCCCAGACTATTGCCACACCATCTCGGGCTACATTACCCACAACCCACTGATTGTCATCAGCTTTTCCTCATTGCCTTGTTAATTCTGTGTATATAAGCCTGGTTCGCTCTGGCCACGTTTACACAAAGCCGTGTATTTAGCAAAAGGAATATTTTCCCCCTCTCCATTTCAAAAATAACATTGTTTACACACCCGCATAAATATGTAGTCGAGCTCCATCATAACTATGCCAAACCTATTGGCGGCAGTGTAGGGGTTAAGGATAAAGCCATGCAAGCCAATCAGAATCCTCAGAAACGACAAGAGAGAACCTAAAACGCCGTTTCTCCCAGTTCACACGACAACACATAACCGGTGTTTTCAGAAATCTCCACTTTGGCCGGAGTTTTTAGAAAGAATCGTTTTCAGTGATAAAAACAGCGTTTTCGTGTAAATGAGAGGGCAAAACGCAGAGAAATGTCTGCGTTTTCCCATCGTGTAAACAGGGCCTGTCATTGTTGTTTACACTGCATCTCTAATTTCTCCCTGGTTTTAATAGGCACGTTTCCATTACAGATTTTCACAAAACTTTTGCGATATTATCTAAATGTTGATAAAAAACTATTGCAAAATGACAGCGTTTCCATTAACCGATGTTATGCAACTAAAACGACTTTTGTCCCTCTCGCGATACGTCATTCCAAAAATCATGGCAACGGTTGGTAGGTCTAGACATTTTTATTATTAATGGAAGGAGACATGGTTTGTTATCTAACCATTAATGGCACGGAAAGACACGGAGAGACACAGAGTTTGGATTTCTCCCTCATTTCTGCTCCGAGGTATTGATTGTGGCATTTCTTGGAGGTTTAGAGTCCAGTAGGCTATTCCTGTAATTATTGTTTCTTTTATGAATTGAATAAAGAACTCTGTCTCGTATTATATCCAAACGGTCAGTGTACTTGCATTCATTTTCCCTTTGTTAACCCGTAATTGCAAAATGTTAAAAAAAAATTCACGGTTGTTGTATTTCTAAATCGCAAAGTTGAATACCAACATTTTAGTTTGACCTGTAGGCCTACCGCAAATGCTGCGCAAAAAAAAAAAAAATATATATATATATATATATATATTCATTCAGATATTTGTTTATGACTTTTTGCCCCTTTATTAAACATTTAAAATATTCCCAAATTAATATGGATTTTTTTTTTTAGATTTGACTAGTTTTCTAAGGCCAAATTAGAACATGGAAATGATATTTTTCCTGGATCTGAATGAGAAGAGCCATGACCACAGCCTACAGAAAGGTGATTTATAGGTGACTTATAGGCTAAAATAAATGTGTCCGAAAAAATAACGAGGCATTTTAATTGATTATTAATAAACTAGTGTTTTCCTAAATCAATGTCGGCTAAAAACATAATTTCACATCTCCAGAAGCACCTTTAGAGAGAAATGCACATAGCCCTAGTATCATTATTGTCCAACCATTTTGAATAAAATGTGAGGAATTGCTTTGTTCCTTTTTCTGATAAGAGCGTCTTCTACATATGTAGCCTAATAAATGTTATAATAGGCTAATAATGATAAGTATTATTATTATTTGCGGACATGGACCCAAAACACACCGCGTCTTCAAAGTCAGATGAATGTAAATGTGCAAAAACCCATTTCCATTGCAGTTTTGCGAAATAATCCTTTTTCGAATTATTTCGTGGCTATTTTCTCTTGGTTCTTGGATTCCCTTTTTGCCTTTGACTCCTGCCTGGTTGTTTGTTTGTTTGTTTGTTTGGACTGCCTTCCTGTGCTTAACCCTTTGCCTGTGTTTAGATTATGATTCTATGCCTGTGTATGGGCTATATGCACGCATAAGTTCCACATTTGACACAAGCATGCTCGTCCATTTCCGGACGAGCGGAAAGATTGTGGAGATTAAAGCGGAGGAAAACCGAGGAAAATGGGATTATGGCAGAGTCTTCAAAATTTACTGTCCTCCCGTCTTTGAAAAGAAACGTACATACCTTTAGATGTAATTTTATATATAGTTATGTTTATTTAATATAATTTTAAAAAGAAGCATAAACACAATGAGGGGTGTCTGTTTTATCTGTTCTTGTGACTAACGTTTCTTTAGTATAACCATGGAGTATAAAATTCAATATAAATTCTCGGTATTGCATTGGACTCTACGATCGGCGGAAGCTACCGAGCATCCTTACACCTTCACTGGAAATACCGCCGTGAATAGAGCCCATTCAGACGAGACGGTCGCCGTTTAAATTTATGTAGGTTTGTAGCAAATTTGCATAATACCAGCCGATGATCGTCATTGGCCACCAGCGAACAACATCTGCATTGCCCCTTGAACACTATTATAGCTGAAGCCTGAAAGAGCTTGGTTTGCGTTAAGAACATGATGAGCAGATGCTGCTTTTTGTGCTGGAAAAGCAAATTCCCTTTGAATGCACTTCCAAAAGATGAGGACTCTGTCTCAAGTTGATATAATAAAAGCAAGGCCATCAATATAGCTGCAAGCAGCAATTAACGGGGCCAAGCACAATCAGACGACAAGACATGCCAACATGTGTCAGACCAACTGCAGCAAGGAGCAATTGAAGGAAGCATTTCAGCATCAACAGCAGTGCATAGCCGTTGATGCAAGGAATACATAGTAACCACAATTATGATTTTCTGACAAAGCGCTTGGATGAAGTGTACCATTTTTTGTTTAGTTTGATCAAACTTTGGCCAAGAAACAGCCTCTTAGCCAATTTTGGGTGAACCTCATTAAATTTACGTCACCATAACTTTTGAACAAAGATGAATAAAAAAAATCGGGAACAGTACTTTTATGCGGCTCAGTCTGAAGATCATTTGAGTGCATGTTTGGAGAAAATTGGACAAAATTTGAAGGAGGAGTAGCGAAAAAACTGAGAACTGTACATTGAAAAATGGCCACTACTGTAATGGGCGGGGTCTTAATGTACAGTATTGGTTGTGATCAGCATGATGAGTGGAATCAGGTGTACTAAGTTTCATGTCTCTAGAGCAAAGGGTTCAAAAGTTATAACCATTTCAATGTTGAATTTTTGAACTGGTGGTGGCGCTATAGAGTTGGTCCTGGAGACTCAAAATTGGTCCAATTACTATTCATTAACATCACTACAAGTGTGCCAAATTTCATCATTTTCCTATGTATGGTTCATAGGGCTGCCATAGACTTCAATTGGTGGAAGAAGAAGAAGAAATAAATTTGCTTCATGTTATATTTATGGAATTCCTTTCTCAGATAGACACCATGTCTAGAACTGATACAACTTTTCCACCACTTAAGGCCACAGTGCCTCTTGCGGTCTGAGCATGTGCCACACAGGATTCGAACCCACGACCGCAATGGTTCGGGATTCGTGACACGTGGTTTAGCAGCTTGCACCACACAGAGAACTCAAAGAATAGAGCTGCAGAGGAGAGGCCTCAGGATAAGAATAAGCACACAAAATTATGATAACGCGATTAGTATGCTAAAATAGCTCAATGCTAATGTAAATCATGGAAAAATAGATATCCTCGGATTCAACATGACGCAAGGATTCAATAGATACCAATTTTATGATTTTGTGACAAACTGTTCACATGTTACAGCCTCTGAACCAACTCTGGGTTAACATTGTTAAATGTGCGAAAACATAACTCCCCCCCTCTCCCAACCCGTATTGCAAAAAAATTGAAAACAGTACTTTTATGCGGCTCAGTCCGAAGATCATTTGAGAACATGTTTGGAGAAAATTGGACAAAATTTGCAGGAGGAGTAGCGAAAAAAACTTTCACATTCGCTCCAATATGGCGGCCAGTCACATTGTTTAAAAATATCATATGAGATATCATTGAAATCAGCATAACCCAAGGAATATTTTGACATATAGATATTAAGCATTGTTAGCAAAAGTTATAAGCATTATAACTAAATTTTAGTTATAACTAAAATTGGATCGATACAATTTTAGTATATGTGCTGCCTTAGTAAGCACGAGGCTGACTGTTCCGCTCAAGGAATATGTACCCCTCAGGTTCCAGCGAGCCATCACCAAGGTGTTAGCGCAAGTGAGCCATCTGGCCGCCAACTGGCCACCAACTTGAACGCCTTGACAAAAAAATCATTGCTCAAAGTCCACCATGAAGCCTATAAATTCCACCTCATTGCCTACAAAGATGCCCTCATTGCTGCCAAATCTGTCTACTTCTCAAGCATCCTCACCAACCCCTGTCAAACCCCCAGAACCCTCTTCTCCACATTTAACAACCTCATAAAGCCCCGGACTAACACCTTCCCTACCTCTACTCCGGATCTCTGTAACTCATTCCTTCACTTTTTCGCCGATAAAATCAACAGTATGTATCAATCTCTTTCCCCTGCATCCGACCGTCCAGTATCTACTATAGTCCCTATTACAGCTCCTTTCCCCTCCTTCCCTCCTGACCTCCCTCCTCCATCCTGCCTCCTCTCCCAGTTTAACTCGGTCACCACTCTGGAAATCTCTAAACTCATCAGCTCTTCCAAACCAACTACCTGCTCACTTGACTCCCTCCCTACTCCACTCCTGAAGTCATACCTCCCCATCCTGTGCCCCTACCTGACTAACCTTTTTAATTCCTCATTGTCCCTTGGAATATTCCCCTCTGCTTTCAAAATAGCCGCTGTCACCCCAATCCTCAAAAAACCTGGTCTGGATCCCTCTTCCCTCAACAACTACCGCCCAATTTCCACTCTCCCCTTTCTGTCTAAAACCCTGGAACGCATAGTCGCTTCACAACTACAAACCCACCTTCATGCCAATAACCAATTTGAACCTTTCCAATCTGGTTTTCGCCCCCTCCACAGTACAGAAACCGCTCTCCTCAAAGTCCTCAATAACCTCCTCACCTCCGCTGACAATGGTTCTTTAAACATCCTTATTCTTCTCGACCTGGGTGTAGCCTTTGATACTGTGAGCCATAACATCCTGCTCACCAGACTCAAAGACCTTGGTTTTGATGGTACTGCACTCAGCTGGCTCCGTTTCTACCTTTCCAACAGATCACACTTCATCTCTCTTCATAATCACACATCTGCCGGATAATATAGCCACAGTCACCCAAGACGTTCCCCAAGGCTCTGTACTTGGACCCCTCCTCTTTATCATTTATATCCTCCCCCTTGGTCAGATACTTCGTCACTTCAAAATGAATTTCCACTGTTATGCCGATGACACCCAAATCTACCTCAGCACCACATCCCCTCAAAATCCTCCCCTCTTCCACATCAACTCCTGTCTGTCAGCTATTAAAACCTGGATGCAACAAAACTTCCTCAAACTCAACAGCAATAAAACAGAATTCCTCCTCATAGGCTCCAAAGCCACTCTCAGCACAACCAATAACATTACTCTGACCATTGATAACACTATTGTCTCCCCATCTCCCCAGGCCCGCAACCTCGGCGTGATTTTTGATTCAACCCCCTCCCTTGAACCTCACATCCGTCATGTCATTAAAACCTCCTTATTTCACCTCCGCAACGTTGCCAAAATCAGACCCTCACTCACACCCTCTGCTGCTGAAAGACTCATTCACGCCTTCGTCTCATCACGACTGGACTACTGCAACTCACTGCTCCTTGGTATCAACTCAAACTACATTAAAAGACTCCAACTGGTTCAGAATGCAGCTGCCCGACTCATCACACTCTCCAAATCCTGGAACCACATCACTCCAGTCCTAAAACAACTTCACTAGCTTCCCATTTCACACCGGATCACATACAAAATCCTGGTCCTCACCTACAAAGCCATCTACCACCTTGCCCCTTCATACCTCACTGACCTCCTCTCCCCCTACCAACCCTCACGGTCCCTCAGATCCTCCTCAGCCGGTCTCCTCTGCATCCACAAATCCAAGCTCCGCACTTTAGGGAAGAGAGCATTTTCCAGGGCAGCTCCCAGGCTTTGGAACTCATTCCCCCATGAGATAGGCTCCTCCGAGTCACTCACCATCTTCCAGTCCCGCATCAAGACCCATCTCTTCTCCTCTGCCTATCCATAGCCTAACGTCCCTCCCATCTCTCTGGTTTTTTTTCTCATGTGCTTACCTGCCCTGTAAAGTGACTTGATTCATACCTTCCTGCCACTATTTATTTTCATTCTTGATCTCTTGTGACAAGAACTGGTGCACCTACAATGTCTATGGGGCACTCTCAGTTTTCCAGCATAGTGTCTCCACTCCCTTTCTTCAGCAGATGCCGAGGGGGAACAGGGTTTGACCCCACAGGCGAAATCTTTTCCCTTTAAGTTGGAGTCACAGAACATCACTGGAACAGAACAATACATCCACACAGAGCAAACTTGAGCTAATATCAACTTCTACTTATGATTAGTTTTAACAACTGTGTCAAATAGTGACCAGCAGTGCTGTAACTACCTAAAGAATTGCCTGCTTCACTGGACTTGATTCATACCTTTCTACCACTGTTTAGTTTCATTCCTGATCTCTTGTGTCAAGAACTGGTGCATCTCTCCCTGCGAAAAGGGGCCATGCTAATCTTCTCTGTATCGATCCAATTTTAGTATATGTGCTGCCTTAGCAAGCACGAGGCCGACTGTCCCGCTCAAGGAATATGTACCCCTCGGGTTCCAGCGAGCAATCACAAAGGTGGTAGGGCAAGTGAGCCATCTACTGAAAGAGTGGGTTGGGCAGACTTATCTATGGTACCAAACTACAAGCTCTGAATGGGCTGTGTCCTCCAGGTTTTCGAGAAAGAAATGAGTTGGTGGAAAGTGGAAAACCGGATAATGCTTTGCTGTCTGTGCCTTGGTCCCATGCACTCGATGTAACTGGCATGATCTATCGGGGAAGGAGGAGTCAATACTCTAGAGACCTTTAGGCAGAGGCCCTCAGCCACATGTCAAAGACAAAAACGTGGAGGACTCCACAGATTTTTTCATTGGATTTTTTTCTCAAAACCATTCTTCTTTCAGCATTGGTGCTACCTTAACAAGAGAAAGGCCCAGCCTCATTTGAGGCATACGTACCCATCGGGTCCCAGCAAGTCTTCGGCAAGGTAGTAGGGCCCAGCAAGCCATTTTTTCATTTGTTCTGTGACTCACCCTCAAAGGGAAACGATATCCCCTATGGGGTCAAACCCTGTTCTCTGTCGGCATCTGCTGAAGAAAAGGAGTTTAAACACTTTGCCGGAAAACTGAGAGTGCCCTATAGACATTGGAGAGATGCACCAGTTCTTGACACAAGAGATCAGGAATGAAACTAAACAGTGGTAGAAAGGTATGAATCAAGTCCAGTGAAGCAGGCAATTCTTTAGGTAGTTACAGCACTGCTGGTCACTATTTGACACAGTTGTTAAAACTAATCATAAGTAGAAGTTGATATTAGCTCAAGTTTGCTCTGTGTGGATGTATTGTTCTGTTCCAGTGATGTTCTGTGACTCCACCTTAAAGGGAAAAGATTTCGCCTGTGGGGTCAAACCCTGTTCCCCGTCGGCATCTGCTGAAGAAAGGGAGTGGAGACACTATGCTGGAAAACTGAGAGTGCCCCATAGACATTGTAGGTGCACCAGTTCTTGTCACAAGAGATCAAGAATGAAAATAAATAGTGGCAGGAAGGTATGAATCAAGTCCAGCGAAGGAGGCTTAATCACAGCTGCCAAAAATATGGAGCGCTTCACGGATTTGCGTGTCATCCTTTCGCTCTTTGCCCCGCGATCTTCTCTGGATGCCGGCCAATCAGCAGCTCGTGCTGTCGAGCCTTTGTCGAGCGTTTTCAGTTTTGGGCCAATCAGAAAGCTCGGATTGTCGAGCGTTTGTCGAGCGTTTTCAGTTATGGCCAATCAGAAAGCTCGAATTGTCGAGCGTTTGTCGAGCGTTTTGGGCCAATCAACGGTTAGTATACTCAAGCTTTTGTCGAGCGTTTTGGGCCAATAAACGGTTAGTATACTCAAGCGTCATAGCAACCAACTCAAACGGAAGAGTGTGACGATGACTGACTGACTGACTGAGTGAGTAAAACAAAAATAAATAGTATATTACGAATGTACAGACATAACATTGTCTTCCCAGAGTACTTTTACAATGTACTGACATGGAATTTGTTGATGTATTTTTACGTCTCTCCGTCGATCGCTGGTTTTTATATTTACAGAAACGTTAACGTATGTTAGTTAATTAACGTCAACGTCAGGCGTCCTGTTTACACATTTAAACAATATTTACACTTGTCTGATTAAAGATTTAATACGTTTTGAGAGATCGCTAACATGTAATGTAATGCAATCCATTGCAAATTAATGGGACGTCATGTGGCGATCTCTGAAAACAAAATTAAATTATGAAAAAACTATACATTTAGTATCTTTAGACCCTTAAGATTATAATATCACAACGTGAAATCAAAATATAAAGTTTAAGTGTATCTTTTATGCATTAACAATGAGCCTGTTTGTTTAATGGCTGTCAATGCACCCTGGGGTCATTATTCACCTGTTGATTATTAATCTGTTAACATTAATATTTCAATAATAGTGAATGTGTAGTTCTTGTATATCATTAATCTTATGTATGATAGTCCTGTTAATATGGCAATTAATATATAGCTGCTAGTTTAACCTGTGATGCTCATTTAATGCTGTGCTGTGCCATTTGTCGTTGAAGATATGTCTTTAGCAAATTTAAAATTCACGGCCTCGCAGCAGCTTATCCTGCGGGCCTCTGATGAGGCGTTGGCCTTCATCGCCACTAAGGGGCCACGCGGGACCGCCGCTGCTGCGAGGGCCAAGAAGCCGGAGGAGGTGGAGAAGGAGGCCCAAGCCCACGTTGTCTCCAAGGGTGGTGACCCTGGTGACCCCATGCTGGTGCTGGGCTGCCACAGCATCCAGTTTGGGAAGTACCAGGGTCAAACTTTCCGTTGGCTCCTGGAAAACGACGTGGGCTACATCACGCAGTTGGTTGCCAGCCACCAGCGGGAGCGGGAGAAAAGTGCCTCCGACAGCCCCCTTATGGCCAACAAGGACGCACTCGCCCGGTACTCGTGCGCCCACCCTGCTTTTGTGGAGCAGCTGAGGTTCCACCGGGTGCACGAGGAGGCCCGGGCCCGTGCCACTCAGCCCGGGTGTGAGGGCGAGGCGCTTGTTGGCTTTGGGGACTTCAAGGAGGCCACCCTGAAGGACCTGTACGAGTCTACGGAAAAAAAGCAGAAGACGTAAGTCCAGTTGTGGTGAAGGGCAGGGTGCTGTGACTTGTTGATATGCGTGTTAATCTTTGATCATTGTCTTGCAGCTTTGTCAAGTGGCTACGGCGGAAGATACCGCAGCCTGGGACCGCGATGGACGCCGCCAGGAAGTACATCCTGGGCCGAGACAAGGAGCAGTCGGCAGAGGTGGCTGCTACCCCCCCACCTCCGAGCAGCAGCAGCAGTGGCCCCAGCAAGGCTGCTGCTTCCACCGGGTTGCCGCCACGCAAGCCGACCGCTCCCATGTTCTCGGCCCTACTGGGAAGGCGTCCAATGGCCCCAGGTGAGCTGCAGGCCAAGGTCAGGAAGCTGATGACCACACCAGCACGGCCTGCAGTTCCAGGTATATCTCTTTCTTTCTCTTTAACACAACAGTGGTTTGGTTCGGTGTACAGGATTAACTAACCATTGCCCTCCCACCCCACAGCGGTGTCTACATCCGCCAGAGACCAGCACCCCTCGGTTCCGCCGCCTTCCCCCCCCACAGAGGTGACGGACGAGGAACTGGTCCAGATGGCCACTGACATAGAAACGGGTAATTGGCACCACACTGGACGTGTCACACTGCAACATTTGTATATACATATATATTATTCTGGCAGTATTTTAGTATTAACTGTAATGGCTTCATTTACTGGTCTCTACAGCTGATGCTTGAAGATCAAAGGTAAGTTTGACAGGTAATGTAGCCGTCTTTGTCGGTGGTAGATGTGTAGATTGGTAATGTAGATTTGCTTCACTTGGCCCTGCTGCACCTCTCAACATCCACCTTGTAGCACTAAACCATCTGCTCTATCACTGGCATACTGTACGTCATCTATTCACTTGCATGCTACACACCATTTAATTACTGATATGCTGCACGTCATCTAATCACTGGCATGCTGCACGTCTCACTTAGTCTTGCCTGCCTGTGGCTGATGCCATTTTGTTGTGTGTGTGTGTGTGTGTGTGAATGTGTCTGAAGCTCACGTACAGGTCCTTCAGACGCTCCCGCTGGTGGTGAGGCCTCCATCCCCACCTCCTCCGGCACTGTCCTCCATCCCTCCCCCACCACCACCACCACCACCACCTCAAGTTGCGGCTGCTCCACCTAGCCTCGCGTTTCCTGCGCGGGCTCCGGCGTTGACCAGGGAGGAGCCCCGTCGCGTCGCCGTGGAGGAGACGCCATCCGGGGAGGCCACCCTGGCACCAGCGCCGGCAAAGAGGAAGAGGAAGGAGAGGAAAGTGGAGCAGCCCGCAACACCCACTCCTGCTTCGGCTGAGGTACAAACACACGCTCACACACCTGGCCCCTACTCATGGACGGCACAACTCAGTGAAGTTGACTGTCAATCTGCATGTAGCATCTCCTCTCAGCCTCCTGACTGTTTGTTTGTTTGTTTGTTTGTTTGTTTGTGTTTTTTTTTCCTCACAGTCCCGGTTGCCTGAGAGCTGGCGGACAGCTCTCACCGTGGAAGAGCAGGAGTGGATCGGCCGGGAGCTGTTCAAGCCAGACAGCGAGGGGAGGACCAAACTCACCACAGACCTCAAGCTGTGGTGGGACCCTCCTCAGCCCCGGCCGAGTTACACTCAGCCACCCGCCTCACCAGCTGCCTTCTTCGCGTGTCGGCTGTTCCTCTGGGTGCCCCTGCGTCTGTGGGGCGTCCGGCCGACATGCTGTAATAGGGCCCTCACAAAGTGTGGGCTCTACAGGACCATCCGGAGGGTCCTGGACATCGACGGCTGGTACTTGATGGCCACCGAGTACCTGGAGTGCCGTCGGTGTAAGAGGAAGGTAGCTGCCTGGTCACAGGAGGTCGTGGGTCAGCTGGGTGAGGGGCATCGCGCCCTCTTCCCGGCAATCCTCACCTACAAGTAAGTATCTGTCTAAAAACCTTGTTGTGTCTGTGTGTGGCTCTTGTGTAACACGTGATGTGCTCCTCTCTGTAGACTTGCCTGCGACCGGCGGGTAATCATCCAGCTGCGTGAGCGTACTCGGGGGAACAGCGCCACGCAGCTGTACAAAAAACTCTGTGAGGCACACACAGAGGCCTGGATGCGGCGGTCCATACACTACCTCAGCGTCATGGAGCCCTTCACGTCGCAGGGTGTCGTGCGCATGTGCACCCCACCACCAAAACCGCCACCCGTGCCCCAGTACGCGTGGCTGTTATTGGTGTACTGCCACGACATCCTCTCCCGCCTGGAGGACGTGAAGGCCCGGGTCACCTCCGTCTTTGGTAGGGTTTTGAAGATGGACTCTACCAAGAAGGTAAATGTGGTGCTATATACATACTACATAGTTTGTACTATTCTCGACATACATACTAATATAAATACAATATATAGACTAATATATGTGTATATAAGTGTGGTGTGGAGTATCATGCTCTCTGGCTATGTGCGTGCAGCCTTACTGAGATGCTTTATCCTTTCAAACAGGTGACCCGGAAGCTCTCCGGTGCTGCCGCCCAGACCGCAGCATGGGCAACGAACGTCGGCAACGAGCACGGACAGGTGCTCATGTCCGTGCTCACGGACACCGAGGGTGCCGGCCTGTTGCCCATGGCTGAGGGGTTGATGCAGCGGTATCGGGACGCTGGGGTGGAGCCGCCTCAGCTCCTCTACGTCGACCGGGACTGTTGTTCGTCCCACGGGAGATCCAAGGCAGCTGACGTGTTCGGGAAGTGGGACAAGCTGGTGGTCCGGCTGGACATCTGGCACCTGATGCGCCGGTTTGCGTCAGGTGTGTTGTGGCAATAACAATAATTAAACAAATAGCATTTCAGTAAGAGACATCATGGTTCCATAACTTTTGATATAACATGCATTTTTCCATAACAGGTGTCACCACCGAGAGCCATCAGCTGTATAAACCCTTCCTGCAGCAGCTGTCTTCGTGCATCTTCCTGTGGGACCCAGAGGACACAGCCCGGTTGCTCAAAGCTACGAAGAGGATGCTTGAGGCGCAGGGGATGACCTTCTCGTCCGACGCCGGAGTGTGGAGGCACGTCAGCCGCAAGAACATGGCTCTCCATTGCCGTCGCCGCACGCGTGGAGCGGCGGAGACGGAGCGGCTGATCGGTGACCTCCTGGAAACCTTCGGCGGTGCCAGCGGACGAGACACCATGGGGATTTCCCTGCTGGACCAAGACCGCATCCAGAAGATCTGGAAGGAGCAGCGGCGCCACCTCCAGTGCATCCAGGACCCGCCGGGCGTGGAGCTGTACACCGAGACCGGCAGGATGACCAAGGGGGGGATCAGCCTGCCGGTGTACCGTTGCGCACGAGGCTCCACGTCCCTGGAGTCGTTCCACCTGCATCTCAACCGCTTCATTCCAGGTAGACCACATGTTTCACTGTCACGTCAATCTTCCACTGTCATCGCGAATAAACCGCTAAACAGATCTGTGTTCCTCCGCAGGAGAAAGTGCCAATCCCTGGCACTTCCAGGCATTTCTCCTGGAGGGGTTGACGCGGTGGAACGCAGACAGGGCGGCGTCCGTGGCACAGGAGGGACGGCCGCTGCTCCGCTCCTACAATGGCCCCCTGCAGCACTCTCTTGATCAGCTCAGCCAAAGGGTGCTTGGCGTGAGTGTGGTCAAGGATTACACCAAGCCCAGGGAGTACACTGGTAAGAACACTCAAGCCACCGCTCTTACACGTGTCCACACTCAATGATACTTGTACCTGACTGACTGACTGACTGACTGTTGTTGTACTTCAGGGGAACTCATCGGCATCGAGTACCTGTACTCCCAGACGGGCAGAGTGCTGCAGGACGTCAGCTTGGACCCTGACATTCCGGACGCGGGGGGGGACGTTCCCCATCTCGTCGAGGATGACGAGCTCGCCGACGGCCAGGAGGTGGAGGACCTCACCCTCCACGTGCCTGGCGAGTTCCTAGATCCTCTGACGGACCCGCGGTCAGGGCAACAGGCTGACGCACCCGCGCTCGAGCCATCCAGTCCGACCGGTGCCCCCGAGCCCGCACCCCACTCCCCCGGCCGGTCCTCGCCAGAGCCTCAGCAGGCTGCTGAGGTAAGCACGACTGCAGTGCATCCCGCATCACCAAAAACAGCACTTGCTCTGTTCCATCCAACTGACTTATTGTTTTCCATCTCTTCTTGTGTGTCTGCAGGACTACAGAGGACCAGATGACCAGCCGGGGTACCTGGCCGTAGTCCAGTTGGCTACGGCCTTGGTGGGGTTGCGTCACGACCCGGCCTTGTCCGAGGGGAGGGTAGATGAGCTCATCGGGCTCTACGAGGCCCTGTCACCGTACGACAGGGCCCGAGTAGTTTACCCTCCCCGCTACAGGGACAGGCCAGCTCAGGGGCGCTTCATGGCAGCGAAGCCAGGCCGCACCAGTATACCTGGTGTGGAAAGCTTGAGGCGGTAAGGCTACACTTCCATCATACAGATCCCTGATGTGATCCCATACATACCAGCTGCTCTACGTAATGTTGCCCATCAACTTGCTCATATCTGTCATTGTTTTTGTCCATTGTCCACAGCTGCCTGGTCGGAGAGACCTCTGGACCTGCCAGCAGTCCCAGCGCAAGCCGGCTGGTAGAGGCAGTATGCACCCAGCTCTGCCGCTTGATCCCCTCGGGCAGCCGTGCGCGTGGTGCCCGGAGGTCGCGGTGGGAGAGCATACTGCTTCGGTACCAGCACATCCGGGACCTTGTGCTGGGCCACCAGAGGCTGATGGCTCGGGCGCCCATTCAGCTCTTTGAGCTGAATGCCAGGACCCTCTCGCTGTGGTATGTTTGATGCTTTTGATGTTATGGTGATGAAATGTTTGCATTGCATGCTCTTAAAATTGTACATGTAACTAAAATACTATGTTGAAATCCATTCTCAGGTTCACCAGGACGCAGCGGGATAAGGAGAGGACTGTGCTCACTTCAGGCGTTGCAGCAGAGGGACGACCACCAGCGGCGGCAGCGGGCTCGGCAACGGCGCCGGGCCCAACAGCAGCGGCGGATCGTCCTCCGGCAGCAACAACAGGCCAGGAGATGACAGCAGCGCCAAGGGTGGCAGGACCTCTGGCAGCAGCACCGGCTGTGGCAGCACCGGTGCCTGTTCTGCCGGCGCCAGTGCGCCCACTGGCGCCTTTACCGCCTGCCCCCTCAGCTGTTGTCCTGGCCATACCACCAGCTGCTGCGGCTGCAACAGGACCTTTTTCAGTGACACAGCCTCTCTTTCTGGACCTCTCACTGCCCCAGCAGAGTGTAAGGGTGCTCCCCATACCGACACTCCCTCGGACAACGCCAGCTCCACACGTGCTCCCTCTGCCTCTGGCCGCCGCACATCACGCCGGCCCTCTGCCTGCACTGCAGCTGCTGCCAGGACAGCAAGGACAACAAGCAGTGCAGGCAGCACCTCCTGCTCCCCCTCGTCAGCCTCGCTCGACATATAAAACTGAGTGGCTGAGGAGGAAGAGGGCTGAGCAGAGGGCAGCAGGAGCAGGAGGAGCAGTCGTCCCTGCCCGGGCCGGCGTGCCACAAGAACAAAAGTGCAGGAGATGCGGCCAGCCAAAGCGGAGGGAGACCGGACACACCCGCTACGGCAATGTACATTTTTGCTCTGCCGCCGCAGCGGGCAAGAGTGTGGAGGACTGGCTGAGGGAGATGAAGGCACAGGGTCGAGCCCCGGACTGATTTTGCATTCTCGCTGGGGCAGGTGTATATAGTTTTTTTAAGACATTGACTTTACCCTCCACATGGACCGGGACCTTGCCGCGGTGTGGAGGCTTCTTACAAACACCGGTCCACACCTGTCACAACTTTTCCACAGCACAGTGACACTATGCTTGAAAAAACATAGTGTATCCCATTCACACCTGTATAACACATTGTCATGCATTTGTGCTGTTCTGATTTTATGCGCTGACAAGTTATATACTGTAGGTCTTTTGGACATGTGGTTATGTTCAACAATGTGGTCATTGTCTTTGGAGTTACGTCCAGTTGCACTGGCTCTGTTGCCGCAGCATTGGTACTTCACTCTGTATGCCGCTGCATTATGTATCCATGCATGTCTGTAATGAGCCCTTATAATATATCAATGCTACTGCTCTGCATCAATAGCACTGTTACTGTTCTGCATCAATACCACTGTTACTGTTCTGCATCAATACCTCTGTTACTGTTCTGCATCAATACCACTGTTCTGCATCAATACCACTGTCTGCATCAATACCACTGTTCTGCATCAATACCTCTGTTACTGTTCTGCATCAATACCACTGTTCTGCATCAATACCACTGTCTGCATCAATACCACTGTTCTGCATCAATACCTCTGTTACTGTTCTGCATCAATACCACTGTTACTGTTCTGCATCAATACCACTGTCTGCATCAATACCACTGTTCTGCATCAATACCTCTGTTACTGTTCTGCATCAATACCACTGTTCTGCATCAATACCACTGTCTGC